>JARHVA010006558.1:0-285000 GCA_037957365.1 Torreya grandis | reverse complement strand
TGTCTCCATCATGGATCTGGATTTTATGATACCCAGAACATAGATCTAACTTGGTAAAATAAATAGCACCATTTAATTCATCTAGCAAATCATCAATGATAGGAATAGGAAACTTATCTTTGATAGTGTACTTGTTAAGTTCCCTGTAGTCATGGCACATCCTCCAAGTGTCATCTTTCTTTCACACCATGACAACTAGTGAAGAATATTCACTTTGGCTATGGTAAATGATTCTTGCATCCAAAATTTCTTGTACCATCTTTTTAATTTAACTTTTTGGGCATAGGGATACCTGCATGGCCTAATGTTGGGTGGTGTACTACCAAGAATAAGTTTTATATCATGATCATGTGTGTGATTAGGTGGATGTCCTTTTGTCATGTCACCAAAAATTACTAAATTAACAATAATCACTTGTAGATCAGGAGGTTTAGATGGCTAAGTTGGATAAACTTCCATGGAAAACAAGTAAGCTAAAAATCCTTCATCACCCTTTCAAAGAATTTTTGTCATTTGATAGGACCTAACAAGTTGTAAATATTTATCCCTTAATCCCCTTAGCTTAAATTTCCTTCCCTCAGAATGAAAATGCATGAATAATTCTTGTAAATTCATCTCAATAGTGCCCAGAGTGGTGAGCCACTATACTTCCAAAACAATGTCAACTCCCCCTATGGGAATAGCAAACATAGGAGATTCCAACAAGTAGTCTCCCATATCTAACCTAATACTATGGCATTTTCTTGAGCAGCTAATAGTACCACCATCTACATGAATGACCTAAAATTCTAGAGCAAAATAAATGAAATAGTTCAAGCAAGTAGCCAACTTATTATTGATGAAGTTGTGTGTGCTCCCAAAATCAACTAGAATAGTGACCTATTTTTTTAGGAAACCCACCACCTTAAGAGTTTGAGGAGAACTAATACCTAAAGGGGTGTGACAAGAAATAGTAAGCTAAGAGTCTTTTGATTCCTCCTCAAGACATTCCTCATCCTCAGCAAATGCCTCATCATCATTATCATCCTCATTGGCACATTCGATGTAAAATAGCTTCTTTCTAGCACAACGATGATCTTTGCTCCATTTACTGCCATAATCATAACACAACCCTTTATCTCACTTCTTAATTTATTGAGGTGTCACTCTTAGGGGTTAAGGATATGATGGTGCTAAAAAGGTGTGATCATGACCAATAGTGAAGGCTTTCCATTTGACCAACTCTTTTTCATCTACCATGTGTGCCTATCAGATAGTTTCTGATATAGATGTTCAGTTAAACATTCAAACCTCTAATTGGATGCTATTTTTGAGACCACCCAAAAATAGATCGGTCAAATTTTCCTCAGTGATGTCTTCCACCTGTAAGGATAGATTCTAAAACTAATGAATATAATCCTTTATAGTTCTCATTTGCCAAAGTTTGGATAACTGGTAAAGTAGTTCTCAAAGACATTATTTTGCTAATGATCCAATAAGTCATCAATAAAAATATACCATGTAATAGGACCACCATTATTTCTCTTTTGAGCACATAACTAGTGATACCAAATAAACTGCTTAGGTTCCAGATATAGAGATGCCACTATCACCTTCTCAGAACTAGGAGTTTGATGCAGATCAAATAAATTCTCAAATTGGGTAATCCAAGTGAGAGTATATTTACCATCAAAATTATGCATGTCCACTTTGGGAAACATCAGTTTCATACCATAATTGGAATTGTTAGTGTTGAGAGGAGTACCCAAATGATGAAGTGGAGGGTTATTTGACTGTAACTAAGATGAAAGAGTAACCAATGAAGCAGTGATCTAATTCAATTGATTTTAAACCCTATTAATCTCTATGTGCATCCCTGAAACATTAGTTTGAATTGTAACAAAGTCATCATGCCACACCAAACCCTTTATGTCAGCCTTAAGTTGAGAAATCAATAGATCTAAAGTTTTAGATTCCATCTCACTGATAGGAGTCTTAGGATTTTCTTGCCCCCTTTTTGTCCTCATGTAGCACCAACCATATACAAACCCTATGAGAGTTTTTTACCCAAAAAAATTTTACTATGGGATGGTACCATTATTATCACCTTATCAAGATGAATTTGATGATTGCCTTTATGTACTAGGGTAAAATATTTTAGCACAAAAAAGTGTATCAGTGGAATATACCATTATGATCATCTTGTCATGAAGCATCCAATGACTACAATTGTGCAAGGTAGAAAAAAAATCTAGACTTTTTTTCTAATATTTTTTTTCAAAAAATCACTTCAAATAATATTACACTGACAAAAAAAAAATCTTTATAGATTGAAAGTTATGTTTTTTCACTCCTTCCCCTCACAGAATTCATGCCTCACTAGATCTAAAAAAACAACACCATAGGAAACTTGCCCAAATATAACCTCTGATACCACTTATAATGAAATTAATTAGATGTTCACATAGAATGATTTTAGATCACATAGAATAAGTAAATATGAGAGATCACATAGCAACAATTGATAGCAAAATAGAATACTAGATAATATAGCAAAGCCACTTCAAGGGGGAAACCTCCACAATAATGCACTAAGAGAAGAATAATTAACATGATCAAATACTAACCACTACATCTTATATATAGTCTACTTAGCCATGGTTATTCCATAGGCTAACCTAACTAACAACATAGAGAAATGTAACAAGAATATAAAAGAGATATGTAAGCCACAAGTCAGCCACACATATCCCAAGACATGCCAAAGGTTAAGGGCATAGTACAAGGCATGCATAATCATAAAGGAATATCAGTTGATTTGTTTGCAATGAGAGCAAGAATATTTAGCCATATTTTTGCCTAGATGATTGAACTTTTCTACAAGGGAAAACTCACCATTTTTATTAACTATAAGTCATAAAATAACAATACTATCTAGTTCATATTTTTACCTAAAAATATAGAAGAGATAGAAGCAAAGGATTTCTTGGTTGAATTAGTAAAATGGTCCAACATCAAGGAACAAGAAGATCCTCATATCCCTAAGAAGAAAATATTTTCACCATTCCAAAGATTTCCTATCTAGCTAGCCTACACTTAGGACTATAGTATTACTCTCCCTCCACCCTCACCCAAACTCTTCTCCAAAATATAACTTAAATCCATCCTATCCCCAAAAATAAAAATTACATTTGCAGAACTTGTTAAACCCATTGAACCATCTTAACAAGACATCCTTATTTAACTCCCAAAAGAGTTTCTAAGAATTTATACTCCATCACCCCTAGATAGAATATTTTGATCTCCCTTAGACAATCCTAAAGACACTTTTTATTACTCACCTTGGGGTAAAATTGATAAATTATTTGAAGAGTGGTTCATATAAATCTCTTGTTTGTAAGTAGTTTGGAATGTCATGGGGGACCTCTAAGGAGAAAAATCTGCCAATGAATCCACAACCTTGGAATTTTCCATCAAAACCCATATGGGTAATACACCCATGAAAAAATTACACTCTCTAATTCTTTTAAATTTAGAGGAATGTCAAGCAAGGATCCTAACATGTTCCTCTTTTAATTTGATGTCCTATGTCTTAGTTATGACTACAATTGGGACACTCAAAATCTGAATTTTTTTCCAATTGGTTTTTAAGTACACAACCCTCAAATGGTTAATGGGGTTAGGGAGAGATGTAATATCTAATTGAAAGAATATGAAGGATAAATTCCTCTCTAACTACCAATATTAATGTAAAGGAAGGACTACATGAGAAATGACATATTCTAGATGTCAAAAAATGAATATGAACTATCAGAAGATTACCTGGAGAGATTTAATTTAGATTAAAAAAATCTAAACAAACTTAATTATACCAAGAATCCATAAAATTTGTATTCTTAAAGTTAATTGAGGAAAAGTTTATTGAAGCACTAGATCTTATGAGTATTGTAGACGTATCACAAATGCCATTTGATGAAATCACTCGCATATGTAAAAACTACTCAAGATCCATGATGAATAAGACCTGAAACAACAAAAAATATTTTCTAAATATACCAACAAACTTTCATAGATAGAGGTAATAAATTTACTATAGGATATGAAACAAGATATCATCATCCTTTTAGATATAAGAGTAGACACACCAAATACAATGAAGAAAGAAGAAGAGACATAGTAGGCATTGATTGTATATTATCTAAATTTCTATAGAAAGAAGACAGATTGTAAATACCATGATACTTACAAAAAGTGGAAAGTATAAAAATGATAACCTTGAAGCAATGGAGCTTCATACAATTGGAAGAGATGGATATTTTATGTAGCCCAATGGAAACCATGGTCACAAAGACCACAAAATCTAAGTATGAAATCTAGTTATTCATATTTCAATTCATAGTTTTTTTCTCCTAAATTTCATGGATTTTCATCCTTGAATAAATTATCCTAGCCACAACTCTAAAACTATAACTGGTAAAATCTAAAACCCCAAAACAAAAACTAGAAAAATCATTAACCTTAAACCAGTTGGCAACAATTTTAAAATCACTCATGGCAACCAAAAAATCATAATTATCAGTGGAATATAGCTTCTAACTAATGTAAACAACCATGGGGAGGGAATCAGCCTTGGCTCAATCAATATATTACCTTTTAATGTTATAACCCCTCAAGTTGTACTTAGAATAATGCAGTAATTTTTTTAAAATAATTAACATAACATTTAGACCACATAATTAAATAGTACAACATATCCAAACTAAAACTACTTTCAATTCAAATACATAATGCAATATAATATATCAAAAAATCAAGGAAAATACATACAATAGGACACAGCTACGGCTAGTCCACTAATACAGAAACTATTGTCCAACAATATACAAATGAAATATAATTACATTATTTTAGGACTTTAACCTTATTATAATAAATCAAAACTAATCCCTCCAAACTCATATTTAACCAACTCATGCTCCTCCAATAAACTCAAGTGTAGTCTCTAGGCAAGTAGTACTATTGTAGGAGGGAGAGCATCATCTGAGTGTTTTACCACACCAACCATGGGCCAATGATCCCCCACACAATCCCTATTTGGGTATGGCCCTCCTTTCATATATGATTAGATAGAATGGTGCAAGAATCCATAGAATAAGCTAGTACCCAAGTGTGTATGATAATACTAAACATGTAGTGTTTCATAGAAAACCCATTTCTATTGCAAGATATGACTTTGACATATAAATCAAACATACCAAAAGATAATGTATCACCAAACATTGTTTAACAAAAAGATTCATACTAAATACTTCATCTTAATAATCAGATCACATCACCTACTAAACAAAGAGTAAGCAAAGTATTTATTTATTCATCTATGCATGAATGAATAGTACATTAAAATCAATCCCAAACTCAAAATAATGACCACTTGTAGACACCTAAAAACTACACATGATAGTTTTTAGTGACACCCCACCTTTAGAATCATAACTAGGCCCATTTATGAACCTAACCCTAACAAACCCATTTTTTGTTATCATTTAAATCACCTCTTTTCCACCCTTTTTTACCAATTTTTTCCCTGGCCTACGAATCATCGACAATTATGATAATCACCAATGATTAGCCTAACCATCGACAGTTAGGTCCCCTCTTTAGCTTTAACCAACTTTAAATCATGTCAGCTCTTTATGTGAGATTGGCAACTTCCCAAATGGTAACTTGTCTTTAAAACAAAGATTTAAAAGCTATTAAAATAGGCAACTTTACCCTTGATCAAATTAGCAACTTATTTCATCCCATTTAGTAACTTCTACCTATAAAAGAAGCAAAAAAGCAAGGACTCAGGGATCAGCTATTGGGTATTCAATATTTCTTATAGGTATTGAGCATACGTAAATCAAACTTGCATCAAATGGGTAATGGTTAATGGGGGAGCGAGTATCAACATCATCTCTTCCTATGCATATGATTAATTGCAACTACCTAAAAACATTGTTTCTAAGAGTTTAATGGTCCTCCACTCTTTCAATGATACCATGGCCACCACCTTAGGGACCATTGTTATTCACATCCATCTAGGACCTTGCACTATTCTTGAGCTATTATATGTTGTCAAAGGTGAGTTCTAATACAACGTGTTATTTAGACACCCTTGGATCCAAGTTATGCATTATGTCCCTTCTACCCTACATCGATGTGTCAAGTTTGATCATGAGGACCAAATTATTACAATGAAAAAAGATCCAAGCCCCTTTGCCTCTTACAATATGGCATATCATCCCAATTATGTTCTCGTTGCTTCTTTATCTTCCTAACAACCTACTTCTAATCAAATATCCACACCAACACATAACCTTTATACCTATATCTTTAAAAATTATGAAGCATCACTAAGTTCAACCATCCCCTCCTCTCAAGTTTTGGTGGATGACCCATTACAATCCACTTTTTAGCATCTCTCACTTGGGGAATATCAACTTTTGGCTCTTGATGCTATTCCCATTCCACATGAATATGAGAATTTTCAAAATGACCCTTCTTATGACCCCAACATCAGAACCATCATCCCTTTTAGGCTCCCTAACAATCAAACAAATTTTGTCTATGGGAGACTTGATCAACCACTCCTCGCTCCCACCACCACTCTGTATATTCAACCTTTCACCTCTAATTTCTCTTATCTAATCAATCTATCCTTTACCAAAACCTATCTTCATCACTATGCTTGGAAAGGATTTGGTATAGGCCTTTATAAATAAGAACCTCACGAATTGCATGTCATCAAAAATTAGAAACCTCATGAGTTCTTTATGATTGGGTTTGAACCACCAAAAGAACCCACATCACTAAAACCCATTATAACCCTAGAAAAAGAGACTCCATCCTCATCCAGCTCATCTTCTATATCTAAAGACTCTGACATCATCCCATATAACTTTGTTTTTTATCAATGCCATTAGTTTAGGCCCACTAACCTATCAATAAGGTGGTCAAACTAAAACTCTTCCTCTCATCCACCCTGAGATGATCGACCATGATTCAGCCACCATTAACACCATCCAATGCCAAGATGATTCTTCCATCCTTAGCTACCTCAATATGGGGGATTATTCTATCCATAAAGATCTCCCTCCTAAAAACCAAACCATGTTGAATGAGTCAACTATTGACATTAACTTGGGTACCCAAGAAGATCCTTATATCATAAAAATAGGCCAATATTTGACTTTTAAAGAGCATCAAGACTATCCTTCTTTCCTCCATGACCATAGCATAGCATTTTCTCAGTTTTACCAAGACATGCCTATAATGGACCCTTCCATAACATCATCACTCATCTTGAGATTAAGTTAGTTTGGAAAAAACTTTTCCCTATGCATCCTCACATAGCTCTTCTTGTTAAAGAATAATGTTAGCATCTCTTATCTATTAATTTCATCCAACCCATTAACTATCCACAATGGGTTTATATCATTCATATTACCAAACCTACAAGAGGCCTTCTCCTCTGCATTGACTTTCATGACCTTAACCTCACCTGCCCAAAGGATGACTTTCCCCTACCTAAAAATGACCAACTTATTAATCTCATGGATAGCCATGAAATGTTATCCCTCATGGATAGTTTTTCAAGATACAATCAAATCCTGATCATTCCTATAGATCAACATAAAACTTCTTTCATCACTCCATGGGGAACTTTTTGTTACCATGTTATGCCTTTTGGACTAAAAAATGCTAGAGCCACTTATCAACAAGCCATGACCTACATATTTCATGATCTAATTCATAATATTGTTGAGGACTATGTCAATTATCTTCCCAAGGAATTTAAATATCATAAATATCACCTCATTGTTCTTGTAATCATATTTGAATGACTAATCTGCATCTTTGGGGTCTTATCAAGAAAACTATTGGGCTTTAGTATTTCCCTTCATGGAATAAAAGTGGACCCTAAAAAATTTAGATCCATTTTGGATATGCCTCCTCCCACTAACTTGAATCATATTCATAGCCTATAAGGCAAACCTCAATCCATTCGACACTTTATTTCTTAACTATCTGATTATTTTTAACCTTTTCACCATCTCTTAAAGAGAGATGTCTCCTTCAATTGGACCAATGAATGTTAACAAGCCTTTGATGAAATCAAGGAGTATATTCTTTCTCCACCTATCCTCATTCCCCCTAAAGAAGATCATCCCTTCTACCTATACATATCTACCACTAATCATTCCTTGGGAGCCATGCTCACTCATCATGATGACCAAAATAAAGAACAAGCCATTTACTATATCAGTCGTACCGTAATTGAATATGAAACCCAATATACCCATCCTAAAAAACTTTTCCTTACCTTAGTCTTTTTAGCCTCCAATCTTCATCATTATCTTCTTAATCACAAAACCTATGTTATCACTAACACTGACCCTCTCAAGTATATGCACTCTAAGCCATATCAGAACCTATGTATGGATAAGTGGCTCATGCCTCTATATGAGTTTAATCTTGAGTTTATCTTATAAAATTCCATCAAAGGATATGTCATTATTGACTAATTATTAGAATCCCCTCTGCCTGACAAGCAATCCTTTCTACTTACTTTCCTAGATGAATGTATAGCAACTCTTTCATCAGAGGATCCCACCTACCAAATGACCATGTTTTTCAATGGCTCTAAATACAAAAATGGTGGGGGGGTAGAGTGATTATCATCCCACTTATATATAAATGCTTCCCCTTTATTTTAATCTTAACTTTGACTGCACCAATAATATGGCCAAATATGAAGCCTTAGTCATAGGTCTTCAAATTGTTATGGCTTTGGGAATCAAAACAATTATCATCTTTGGGGAATATCAACTTATCATTAACCAAGTCATAGGAGCTTATAAATGTAAAAAAAATGTTATCTTAAAATACAAATAACTTTTGGACACTCTCTTAGCCTTGTTTGATCATTATGTTATCCAATCCATTCTACGATCAACCAACAAATTTGTAGATACCATGGCCTCTCTTGCTTCCCAAATATAGTCTCAACCTGTCGATTCAAAAATCTTTATTACCATCCACCACTTCATTACCCCATCTTATATTAGTTCTAATCTTCCTACCATTTTTAAAGTGGAAACATCCCCTTCTGACACTTGGTATAACTAAATTTCTGATTATCTTAACCTTGGCATTCTCTCACTTGATCTTTTAAAGAATGCCTAGAGAACCTTTATCCAAGGCACTTCTCATTATATCATACTGGGAGGCATCTTTTACAAGTGAGGCGTTGATGGCCTCCCTCTTCATTGTCTTTGTAGTCATGAATATTCTCACGTCATCAAGGAAGCCCATGATGGCATATGTGGGGTACATTTTAGTGATATGTTTATTTCCAATCATGTTCTTCACCTTAATACTATTGGCCAACACTTAACTAGGACTATTGTGATTATGTCAATAAATGCTTCAAATTTCAATAGCATACCAACCTTCGTCATGCACCTTCCCATAGTCTTCAAGTATCTCAAGATTTTTGGCCTTTCTCACAATGCGGTCTAGACCTTATCGAGGAAGTAAACCCCTATTCCTCATAATGACATCAATATATCATCACCACCATAGAATATTTCACTAAGTGGGTAGAGGCCATCTTGCTTATATTAACAAAGACTAAAAAATCATTGATTTCATCAATCACCATATCATTTACCACTTTGGTGTCCCTCATAAAATCATCACAAACAATGGCAAGTCTTTTAAAAACAAGAAAGTCTAAGCACTTTGTGACTCTTTTGGAATTGATCTAAGATTCTCATCCCCTTATCATCCACAAGCCAATATATAGGCAAAATCTTTCAACAAAACCCTTATCAAAATGCTCATAAAGGCGGTCAATGCCACTGGTCAGGATTGACATCTTCATATCCCATTCTCTTTATGGGTATATCACATTAGCATCTGAACCACCATGGGAGCTATACCTTTCTCCCTTGTCTATGGATTTGAGGTAGTTCTACCCCTTGAAGTCCAAATTATATCGCTTTGCATCTCCTTGCATGGAATCCTTTCTGAGAGTGATTATCACCAAGAATGCCTCACACACCTCAAGTTTCTTGACGAACATCACTTGGCCACCCTCAATCATCTTCATGTTTATCAAGAGAAAATAAAATGTGCCTACAAAAAGCATTTGAAAAAGTGAGATTTCAACATCAAAGACCTTGTCCTTGAATAAAAACATGTCACCAACATAGAAAATACCAAGAAGGGAAAGTTTGCTTTTAATTAGTTAGGACCTTATATTTAACCCATAAGTATAGATCTGGTGCTTATCATTTATCCTCTCTTAAGGGAAAACTAGAGCTTGAGCCTATCAATGCTTTGCCTCTATCTCTTTTCTATTGTTAAATAGGATCATACTCACTTTTGTGTCTAACTTAAGCTCATCCCTTGGTTCATGAGATTCTACCCTCCCTTTCATTTACACTTATCCTTTGAGCACACTTGATTTCAACAAAGAACCGTGTGATTTATCCATCATAAACATCTAATCCCAATCCTAAGTATGGGTACCATCGCTCTACCTATAACATGGTTCTCATTGATACTTTTCATCTTTCAATAGATGGAATCCCATGGTCAATTGTTTCTCAACCCCTTCCTTCCCTTTATCATTTACCTCTTGTGAAAAGTCTTGCCTCCATAATGGTAAATCCTTTGGCCTAATAGACTTTTCCATGTTAGAAAAAATTCCATTTCAAATCATTAATCCTCTAAACAATGTAGACTGCTCCCTCAAAGGACAACTACCATTATAATTTAAAATTGCTTAAAAATAGACTACTCCCTTGAAGGATAGCTATAAAAGTCAAATTTTAGACCACTCCCTTTAAGTATGTATAAGCAAAAACAACATTTGAAGCTTCTTACATTGATCAACTTCAACCACCTACTTAAATAACAAAATTAATGAGTCAAATTTTATCAAGAATTCAAATAAGTACACTGTAATTGGCTCTTAATGATGCCATTTTTTTAATATCCTCACACCATAATCAGATCCTATATATGGCATTAGTAAAATTCCCACATTGATTAGTCTACACATTATTATAAGGCATGAACTTATCTATTATAGCCCTCTGGTCACCTATAGAAGAAGTAAGCTAACCCACATCAAGTTAACCCTTAAACCATTCACCTTTCACCCCTGTTACATTCACTCCTTTCTGAACTCAAGGGACTATGAGCTTACTTGATACAAAGTGATCAATACAACATTATTATCAATTCAAATACACTCTTGTGATTTGCTCGATTGGCTTGTGTTCACTAAGCTAATCCAACTGAGGATTCTTCTTATTTGGTCCTTGCTAATCAAAATAATGTACCTAATTCTTAACCATTTCTTGGGACATATGGACCCATTAGAGTGTTTCTTTTGACATAATCATTTTCTCATATTTCCACCTATCATCGCATCCTAATCAAATTCATCTATCGCTACCTTAATTTCAACATAAAACATAATAATCAACATCCTAATCAAATATTATGCATTAAACATCCAACATTCATTTTCCATATCCTTATAATCATCCAAATAATCATCTTAATAATCATCATCAATATAATCACCATCCAAATAATCATTAATAACATAACATCATAATCATCATAGTAACATTCCATGTAACCATAATCATCATCCATATAACATATAATGACATCATCATACCATCAACATCAAAATCATATCTCATAATCAATATCATAGGCATCATAATACATTACAATCATACAAAACATAACATAATATCATCCAAAAGATAGAATAACATAACACAACATCATCCAAACAATAACCACTATCATAAACATCATATCATCATAACTAAAATAACATGATGATCAGCATAACATCTCATACTCAACCTCATGACTAACATAAGCATAATGATCATATTCAACAACATGCTCCACAACATAATTGTACCCATCAAAAATATCATAAACATTATCATCATAATCAAATCCAACCATAAAATCATAAAAAACATCATCATACCTAAGCTAAAATCTCATCAATAAAATAAGAGAACATGACATAATCATAAAATAATCCATGTACATGATCATAAAGTTATAATATCATAGAATAACATGATAAAAATGATCTATGTCTCTCTCACTCTCATCAGTAAATCTCACATCTTTGACATGTAGGATGGTATCAGAATACATATATACATATCCAAAAATAACATACATCATATAAGTGTCATCATGAGTGTATGGCACCAGAACCAGAACCACCTAAACCTGCTCCACCATTTAGTGGTGGACCCCCTAATGAACCTCCCTATGTTGTAGTCACTACCTACTGACCTAATGTATCCATTGATGGTCCCCTTTCTAGGCTAGTCTTATACTCACCATACCTCATAATATCATGTAGATAGGTGAATATAATAGCCTCATAGTATCTCAGCTCCTTCATGATATCTATATACCACATCCTCAAAACCATTTTAGGTGTTTCTCCTCTTCCTACTACCATCACCCCTACCCTTTGATGTAGATAATCCCTATCCTACATGACCATCATGAGGTTGGCCCTCACCTAATCCCACTCACCTATCAAGGTGGTAACCTATCCCTGTAACATGGCTACCTACACTTGCAAGGTAGTCACCTGGGCTTGTGTCATTTCAAGGGCTATCATTGTCTAATCATCTACACATCTACCCTATACCTATGTAAGATCTAGATCTATAGGCCCTTGCCCATTATCCCCCCAACCAAAATCTATATCTACATACCTCATCTAGTATCACCCTATATATCTCTCTATGGATCTAACATCATCAATAGGAGCTCTAACTGGTAGCTCCTTAAAATTAGGCAACCCCTCCTCTAGTTGTGGCTCTAGAAAATCTTGCTTTGCATCCTCCCTCTTATAGTGAAGCACATCTAGAGGTATATATTGTAGCATTCCAAACTATCTCTAGACTCAATCTATAGGGATTAACTTGGTCTCCCCATCTCATCTACCATATATCCATCGCCATCTCTATAATGATAACATATGGTACCTGTACCATGTCCATATAGGCCAATCCAAATATGGCCTCCATATGATATCCATAGCAACCAGGCTCTTCAAGTGATCCTAGAACCACTCCACATCCTTAAATCCACCACCAACCCCTGATAGTGTAATATCATTACACCATCTCATAAAACTAAGTCTATAATCGGTTGACATGAATCCATCCCATGGGAGCCCAACTGGTCTCAGAACTCATATGTGCTTATATGCCCAGCAATGGAGCACAAACCAAATGTTGATGCTATATCATCGCCTCACTCTAAAATTCCAAAGCTCCTTATAAATTTGTACTAGTAATACAGGGGCCTATCTAAACACCATGTCCCCTAGTGGCATCTTTGTCAATAGTCCCAATAACAATGAAGGGAATCAACCATTATTCAAATTAGGAATATTAAAACATGATATACACAACATCATCATGGTAATCAAACACCTATCATTTGGGGCCCTCTAATATATTGGCCCATAATATAGTCCTCCCATATGGAATCTGGCCTCCAATCAGTCGTCACCATATATTCAATCCATAAAATCATCATGATTATCACTCTTCATGTGGTATATCATCTCCCCTAAAATAAATAGTCATGTAATCACATGTATGTCCTCTAGTAAAATAGACATATCACTAGTTGAGAACAAGGTGTCTATATCTAGGTCCCATCTCTCAATGAGGGCCATCACCATCGAGGCATCTCATGGTAAGTGTTGATAGTATCGCATAGCCCCTAGGCCAATAACCTCCATCTACCTCCACTCGGTATCCATTATCCTATCTTGGTAGTTGGTGAATATTTTTGGGACTCAGTCCCTCATCTAAATCCACTTGTGGGCTTACACAACAATCCAACACTGTTAATGTTTCCACTTAACACTTACCCCATATCGTTAACCTCTAAGTCTCTATCTATGACCTATTCTTTTCCCTTTTAAAACCCCTCTATGAAATCTTAATATCCTATGTCTTTGACCTCTTTCTGGCACACAAATCATCTAACTCACCTTATCAACCTATATTTTTAACCTCTTCAATCAATATAATGCTACATGATCCATCTCATCCTAACCTATCACTTGAACCATTCTTACCTTTCTTGTACTAAAGATTAGCCATCTATTGGCCAACTACCAATGGTTCAAAGAATTGTCAATGGTTATAGGGTCTCATTTGACCCCACACATCAACCATCAATGATTAGGGTCTAACTATCGATGATTACTATGTGTAACCACCAGCAGGGAAACCCTACCACCTCTTTCCTTAATCCACCTATAATCTCTTAGAAAAACATCTAATCTACCAATTTTCCTACCTTATTTCTCATTATTAACCTTCCTTCCCTACCTCCCCCTTTATTTTTCTACCTAATTTTACCAAACTTCTCCCTATTTCAAACCTAAGGCATCCCAACTTAGATCTATTATTTTACCCCACCATTTTCTCCTTCCATCCTCTTCTTATCCTTCTTCAACTTTTTCCATCACTCCATTATCCCTATCCTAGTCTAATTAAAAATAGAACCTACCTCATTCCATGTTTAGTGGCATGTTCAGATCCTTCTCACCCCTCCTCAACTACATCCTCATCATCCATCCATCACTCGCACATGCCCTTACCCACTCAATAATCTCCACCTCTGCTCAATTTTTGTCCACTCTACTGTCTTAATTACACCAAAATTATCAATAAAATTACCAAAGTCAAATGACATAAATACTTCTTGGCTTTTCCTTTTTACCTTGTGGACTTTTAGGGTTTTACCCTAAACATCAATGGTTAGGGAACCATTATGTTTACCCTTAACTATCGATAATTAGAGTACCCTAACCATCCATGGTTAGGTTTTTTCCCATCTTTTCCTTTAGCTTTTCACACCTAAAACTTTACCATTTTTAACTACCCTTTTACCTAGAACTACATCTAGACTGAAGTTCTTTTGGATATCAATGTCCTGCTAACTATGTGGGTATCATCAACTCACCTTGTGAAGTTTAAATTAGCTCAGCCACTTCTCCAACCTAACCCTACCCTTTCTACCCCACTGTATCCTCTTTGATGTTTATTTTTTACCAGATCTTTTTGCATATTCTATGCCAAATTTGCATTATCTTTTGATCGTACTAACCTATTTTTCCAAGTTACCCATTTGATATTTATATCACCTCATGCATAACTAGACTACTTGAGTTGTCTTGTGGGATAACTTCCTTACCTAGATACTTGTAACCTACCTAATTTTTCCTAGATAGTTTGAAAGGCCTAACCCGATCAGCCATGACCAACATTGTGGACTAGTTACCCTCTCTTATTTTTCTAAACCTTGACCTTACTTTTACAACTTTGTAAAATTTAATCATTGTGTGATAATTGACATCACACTTCATCACTTTTTGTGCATGTG
Source organism: Torreya grandis (assembly GCA_037957365.1). NCBI lineage: Eukaryota > Viridiplantae > Streptophyta > Pinopsida > Cupressales > Taxaceae > Torreya > Torreya grandis. The sequence goes on along the minus strand of JARHVA010006558.1, from coordinate 269,499 downwards.
CTCACATTTCCTCAACCAACTCAATCACCTTGTTTTACCTATTAAACCATAACTTGATTTCATTTTAACCTCAATCATTTCCTAGTTTGAGGGGGGATACCCTCTCCCTTGACGTAGGGCAACTAAACCCAGACCTTGATAAGCCTCCTATTTTTGTTTTGTAGCTTACCCAAGCTACACAATAAAAAGGTGCAAAATATAGACACCTAAAATTACACTCAATAGTTTTTAGTGTCACCCCACCTTTAGAATGATAACTAGGCCCATTTATGAACATAACTTTACCAAACCCATTTTTTCTTATCATTTAAATCACCTCTTTTTCACCTTTTTTACCAATTTTTCCCTTGGCCTATGAACCATTAATGTTTAGGGTAACCATCAATGGTTAGCTTAATCATTGATGGTTAGGTCCCCTCTTCAACTTTAACCAACTTTAAAACATGCCAAATCTTTGTGCAAGATTGGCAACTTCCCAAATGGTAACTTATCTTTAAAATAAAGCTTTTAAAGCTGTGAAAATAGGTAGCTTTACCCTTGATCAAATTATCAAATTACTTCATCCCATTTAGTAACTTCTACCTATAAAAGAATCAAAAGAACAAGGGATCAAGGATCAACTATCAGGTATTCAAGATTTCTTGTAGGTATCTAGCATCCATATCAGTGAGTGATCATCATCACTTGAGATCTAAAACTCTGTTGAAATCACTTTAGAAGGCCTAAAACATCATCACTTTGACTGCATCACTCTAGACTTCTTCCACTTGGTTACAGGTATTTTATGCTTATGTCATTTGATTTTGTCTAGTTTCAATACCATTATCTTGTCTGGTCTACTTGCACCCTATTTTCTACTTTCCAGCCTCGTATCCACCTTTGTTTGCCCAAACCCCTAATTTGTACTTTTTAATTTATTCATCTCTAGATTTTCATAAGCAACTATAGATAGTTCTCTTAACTATCGATAGTTCACTGTAACTATTGATGGTTACCTAACTATAGATTATTCACCCTAACTATCGATGGTTCCCCTAACCACCAATGGTTTTCTATGCTAGTATTTTCTAACAAGCAATTTTCACACTTCTACCTCCAATTAAACCCTACTTTTTATGTTTCTCTCTGATCACAGGACCTTTTTTTATTTTTTAAACCATACCCTAACCATTTGAGCATCTAAATTTGATCATTTTCTTTAATATGCAAGTTATCATTTATTTCTATTACGCATTTATTTTCTTGTCATTAAATGCAAGTATCTTTTATTATCATTTTAGACTTGATTTTTATTAAATTAGATTGACAACCTCCTAGCAAGCCTTATGCTTCTTGGATCTAGCATACGCTAGGTAATCCACTCAACCAACCATCTAACAACCCTCTTTTAAGTGTATGTACTACTTGCAGGTTATTCCTTCCTAGCCAAAGAGGAGTTCTCACTTTCATCTAGATTCACGTGCACATTTTACCAAGTATTCTTATACACAACCTAATCACTAGATTTATTTTATTTACTTTTAAAATTAGTAAATGAAGAAAATAAACTGAAACACCACTATTTTTACCAACCAAGTAAGACACATATTAAATTATAGATTCCAATTACTACAATTAGTTCCATATGATTTCACCCCCTTGATATCCTATTTTATCACATTTTGGTGTTTCTAAGGCATAACTACTAGTTTTCCCCATAATTAGACATACTAATAATCATAAATACATGTAATCATAATATTTTAGTCAATAAGAACATATAACAAGGCAATTTATATAAACACATATGATTTTACCCTAACATTCATTTACACTCTTAAGATTGTATGCTCACACACAAATGATATCTTACCAAAAGTTACAACACTTACTATTCAAGTAACAACTAACACATATATATTTATGTAGGTATGGGTCAAGATATATCAAATATAGTATGTACCATCTGGGTACCTTGTTATACTATAAAATTTATGACATCCCATAATATCATAGGTTATTATTCTTGAGCACCCTACTCAAACACCATCAACCAATCTTACACCCAAAAATAATAATAAAACAAGTACATGATTATACTACACAATAATAATTAGATGAAAATATATCTCTAGGCACACATTATGAGGCACATTTTACTATATAAAAGTCTAATTATTTGCACATATTGATACTCTCAAAATATAAATTGCACTCAAGTTCTAATCCCTAAAAGTTATCATAATATCATATAACCCTATATAAAATTAAACCTCGACAATAAAATGGACAAGCCTTATTCCAATATGCATTCTTCCCATCATGCAAAAGTCTAAATAAGATTAATACTTATTAATTCATAGTTATACTTGGCTAATCAAGAATTGCTTCATAGATCTCTTGTAAAAACTGCTATGTGGAAATCTAAGCATAATCAAGTTCCACCAAACATTTGATCTTATTTTCATGGCAAAATAAAATTCCATTGAACATTCAATCTTGCATATTTTTATTTTATTAAAGGGGCTTAGTAATATTTTAATGGTAAAATCACTTTAATATAAGACATAGTGACTTCTATTTGTAATCTCAATGCTCTAATTGATAAACTTAATGCTTAATTCACTAAGCATTTTCTATTCAAAGACTCGATGATTATATAAGATTCAACAACTCATATTAATGATTTGTCATTCCATTTCCATGCTTAGTTCTACACAGAAACTTATCTAAGTGCAGTTAATTCATATCTTAGCTCTTTAAATTGCATTTATTCTCAACCATTTTATATATACATACTTAGTGACCCCTCTATATGGTTGTGTGTTTTATTAAAACAATCATAGCATTTAATATACTTAAACCCAACATCTCAATTAAATATATATATCTCTAGGATTTATAAAATATACTTATGGGACTTATATAAATAGATTTAGCAATTAACCCAAGAATATTACAATGACTTCATTCATATCTCAACAATTTATATATGTTGGGCTTAGCTTCACATATAATGATTAGGCATTACACTTATTATAAAGTTATAGTAACTTCAATGCCTAATTTTTTATAAACTTGGCTCTCTATTAAATCTGGGTGATTTGATATATTTCACTCAATGTTTTATTAATTCAATAATTTACTTATATACACTCAGTATTATAAAATAATGACTTTCAACTTCCTTTTATTTTTATACTACATTCTATATTATATTTACAGCATTAAATTAGTGACTCGATATTTAATTTTATACACAATAATTTAATATAATGACTCAATGCTCTATAAATTATAGATGCATTTTTAAAAGGAGCCTAGGCATCAAAATATAACTTAGCATTTTCTAGCATACACACGGTAATTTCCTAAAATCCTATTTATAGCAATTTTCCAAAATATTTCCAATGACTCCAATAAGTATATGCAGCATTTTAATTTAATATAAAGCATTTCAGGTTTCTACTGGGCAATTCATTTTTATACATCTCAGTTTTTATTATGAAATTTTGGCATTTCAGTTCAAATATTGGTGTTTCAATCAAACATGCCTAGCATCATAGTTTGCTTTTATGATTTAATAAAGTGTTAAGCACTTCATTTAAAAATTCAGACTTATATTTTCAAATGTTGGTCTATGAAATTAAATTTTGGGTTATTTATAACATGTAGGGCAAAGAAAGTAGAATGTAGCCAAAAAGAATAATCACTCAGGCTCAAGATATGTATTTGTATTCTAGTTGGTTTCAAAACTTAGACCTAGATAAATACTATTTAGGCTCAAAATATATATTAAATACAACCATTCAGAACATATACTATGTATCCATGCATACAATAGACCGTAGCCAATAGAGGTATTAGGTATCCATAAAAGTATAGTGAGACACAAATGATTATTAAAACACTACCCTCTATTTTTCATAGGTTATTAAATAAATACACAGCTATTATAAATTGACTCATCTTTTCATAAACAAACTTAGCTAGGCATTTTATTAAAACTAGACATCTTAATTATTTGACTCAGCATTTTACCTCTACATTTCCAAACATGAACTTAGTAATTTATTTACTCCCAAATACAAGGCTATACAGTCTTTCTAAGATGAAACATAGACATCAGTCATTCCATTAATTGACACATTTACCCACACACTCAAATGCATATCTCAAAATAATATGCAGACTTAAAATATGATACACAGATCTATCAATTAGGTGCTAGTCTAATAGAATGATATGTATCTTTTGAAAAGATACACATACAGTCGAAAACTCAATAATTACCTATGTATGTAATGAAATTACTTAGATGTTCACAAAAAATGATTTTATATCACACATGATAAGCAAATATAAGAGATCACATAGCAACAATTGACAACAAAGTAGAATATTGGATAATATAGCAAAGCCACTTCGAGGGGGCAACCTCCACAACAATACACTAAGAGTAGAATAATTAACATGATGATTAAAGACTAACCACTACCTCTAATATATAGTCTACTTACCCATGATTATTCTATAGGCCAACCTAACTAAGAACATAGAGAAATGTTATAAGAATATAAAAGAGGTATGTAAGCCATAAGTCAGCCACACATATCCCAAGACACATCAAAGGTTAAGGGCATAGCATGCCCCTCCCCTTGAAAAAAACATTGTCCTCAACATTGAGTCAACTCTGGATGTTACTACAAAAAAGATTCATCCTCCCAAATAACATCTTCATATGGAAGATTCTTCCATTTGATTAGGTACTCCTTAATCGCTTGAGACTGCAATTATTTAATGCATATTTGAAGGATCACCTCAGGATCATGAATAACTCTTCCTTCCTCACCAATTCTAGTAACTCATTTGGGTAACAAATTTGTGTCCAATGACTTTCTTTAGGTATGATGCATGACATACTAGATGTATGTGAGTGGAGGAAGGAAACTCTAACTTATAGGCCACACTACCAATTTTTTATAAGAGTTGACAAGGCCCATAATACTTAGGGGATATTTTGTTATCCTTTTTATGTTGCTTCAAGGACATCTACTTATATGGATATACATGAACAAAACCCAATCACCAATGTCAAAGTACTTCTCACTCCTGTGTTGATCTACCTATTGTTTCATGTGATTCTAAGCTACGGCTAAATTTTCATGCAAACTAGAAAAGACCTCATATTGATGGTGAATATGTTCTTCAACTACATAAACCTTAGGATGGACCTTCAAGGTTGAAGTGATGGATTTTGAGTGGTATCCATATAGTGTCAAAAAAGGAGACATTTTGAGATAACTATAAACAAAAGTATGATACCACCATTTAGCAAGTGGAAACCAATGAAACCATTTATCATGTTTATTAGAAACAAAACAATGGAGATATCCTTCTAGACATTTGTTGACTACCTCAATTTATCCATCAGATTGAGGATGATAGGATGAACTATGAACCAACTAGGTTCCCAAACATGCAAATAACTAAGTCCAAAAACTACTACTGAAGATGGGATCTTGATCACTAATAATAATATTAGGGGTATCATGTAGTTTATGAAATATATTGAAAATATAAGCTACTATACAAGCAAAAAATGGTTGTGATAAATAATAAAAATGAGCATACTTACTGAGATGATCTACCACAACCATGATAACATTTTAACCATCAGATCTCAAAAATCTTGTAATGAAATCCATAGACACCTCTTCCCAACAAAATACCTAGGATTTTGATGGTTTTTCCTTTATTTTGTTGATAGATCATACATTTAGCCACATATTTTTGGACATCCCCCTTGATTCCTTCCCAAAAAAAATCTTGCTTGATTCTATAATAGGTTTTCAAAAATCTTGAATGACCCCCAATTGGAGTTGCATGAAGTTCCTGAAGGATTTTTTGTTTAAGAAGAGAATTATTACATAGGTATAATTTGTCTTTATACCATAATATATCACCCTTCTATGTAAATTTTTTAAATCCACCTAAACCTTGATGAAGATTCTGAATCAAATCATGGGTAGCACTATCCTTGTCCCATTTTAATCATGCTTCCTCTAGCCAATCTACCTATAGAATGGTCATAGCATATTGCAAGGCCTCAACTAATTCATCCTTCTTAGATAATGTATCTACCACTACATTGTCCTTGTCTTTCTTGTAAACTATTTCAAAATCATAGCCTAACATCTTAGTTACCTATTTTTCATATTCTTTAGATGACAACCTTTTTTCTAAACAATATTTGAGATTATCATGATCAGTCTTGAAAATGATGATCCATCAAAAAAGGCCTCCATTGTTTGACTACATGTAAAATATCCATCATTTCCTTCTCATAAATGGGCTTGTGCTTATTTTTACCCTTTAATTGATGATTTTTAAATGTAAGTGGTCTACCTTCTTACATGACTACAGCACCCATACCATAACCAAATGCATCACATTCAACCCCAAAAGTCTTAGAAAAATTAGGAGTAGCCAATACTGGAGTGGTGTACATCACCAATCTCAATCATTCAAATGCCCTGGTAGTTATATCATTCCACTAAATGGAGTCTTTATTCAATAAATATGTGAGTGGGGCTATAGTTCTACCATATTTTTAACAAACCTACAATAATAACCAATTAGCCCCAAAAATATCCTTAGTTGTTTAAGTGTCTTAGGAATCGGCCAGTCTACCATTGCTTGGATTTTTTAGGATTGACTTTTACTCTTGTATGTGAAAATAGATGACCAAAATACTCAACCTCATAAGCTATAAAAGTAAATTTGGAAGGTTTGGCATATAATTTATGTTGTTCCAAAATTTAGAGTACTTGTTTCACAACATGCAAATGGTCTTCCCAATATTTGCTATAAATGAGGATATCATCAAAAAATACTATAACAAATTTCCACAAAAATGGCCTAAAAATAGTATTCATCAAACTCTAAAAGGTAGATGGTGTATTTATTAGCCCAAAAGGCATAATCAAATACTCATAATGGCCCTCATGAATCTTGAAAGTAGTTTTGGGTATGTCTTCATCACAGATCCAGATTTGATGATACCTAAAATGCAAAACTAACTTGGTAAAATAAAGAGCATCATTTAATTCATCTAGAAAATCATTAATGATAGGAATAAGAAACTTATCTTTTATAATGTACTTGTTGAGTTCCCTATAGTTAGGGCACATCCTCCAAGTGTCATCTTTCTTTCACACCATGGCAACTGGTGAAGAATATTCACTTTGTCTATGGTGAATAATTTTTGCATCTAATATTTCCTATACTATCTTTTCAATTTCACTATTTTAGGCATAAGGATACCTATATGGCCTAATGTTGGTTGGTGTACTACAAATAATAAGTTTGATAGCATGATCATGCATGTGGCTAGGTGGAATTCCTTTTGGCATGTCACCAAAAACAACTGAATGGGCATCAATCACTTGTTGCAGATCAAGAGGTGTAGATGGTTGAGTTAGATGAACTTCCATGGAAAATAAGCAAGCTACAAATCCTTCATCACCCTTTCAAAAAATATTTATCATTTGATGGGAGCTAACAAGTTGTGAAGATTTATTCCTTAATTCCCTTAGCTCAAATATCCTTCCCTCAGAATGAAAATACATGAATAATTCGTAGAAATTCATCTCAATAGTACCCAAAGTGGTGAGACATTATACTCCCAGAACAATGTTAGCTCCCCCATGGGAATAATAAACATATGATAATCCAAGTAGTCTCCCATGGCTAGCTTAATACTATGGATTTTTTCTAAGCAGCTGACAATATCACCATCTGTAATCATGACCTAAAATTTTGGAGTGAGATAAATGAAATAGTTTAAGTGAGCAACCAACTTAATGTTGATGAAGTTATGTGTGCTCCCAAAATCAATCAGAATAGTGACCTTTTATTTTTTAGAAAACCCACCACCTTAAGAGTTTGGGGAGTACTAATACTTAAAAGGGCATGATAGGAAATAGTAGGCTAAGAGTCTTCAGATTCTTCCTCAAGACCGTCTTCATCCTCACCACGTGCCTCCTCATCATTATCATTCTCATTGACACCTTTGATGTAAAATAGCTTCTTTTTATCATAATGATGGTCTTTTCTCCATTTTTTATCACAACCATAACACAAACCTTTAGCTCGCTTCTCCTTAATTTATCAAGGTGTTAGTTTGGGGGGTTGAGGCTATGATGGTGTTGGAAAAGAGCGATCATGACCATTAGTGAAGGTTTTCCATCCATGCATTCCTATTGGAAAGCTTCTAATACATATGCTAGGTTAAAAAATCAAACCTCCAATTGGATGTTATCTTTGTGACCACCCAAAAATAGATCAATCAAATTTTTCTCAGTGATGTCTTCCACCTATAAGGATAGATTCCAAAACTGATGAATATAATCCTTAATAGTTCCCATTTGCCACAGTTTGGCTAACTAGTTGAAGTATTTCTTAGAGACATTATTCTTATAATGAGGTAATAACTCAACAATGAAGATATACCATGTAATAGGAGCACCATTCTTTTTCTTTTGAACACATAATCAATGATACCAAATGAATTGCTCAGGTTCTAGATATAAAGACACCATTATCACCTTCTAAGAACTAGGAGTTTGATGCAGATAAAATAAATTCTCAAGTTGGGTAATCCAAGTGAGATGATTCTTACCATCAAACTTACATATGTCCACTTTGGGCAACATCAGTTTCATACCACAATTGGAGTTGTTAGTGTTGAGAAGAGGACCTGAATGATGAAGTGGAGGGTCATTTGACTATAACTGAGATGAAAGAGAAGCCAATGAAGTAATGATCTAATTCAATTTATTGTAAACCCCATTAATCTCTTTTTATTTCCCTAAAACATCAATTTTAATTGAAATAAAGTCATCATGCTGCACTAAACCCTTTATGTCAGCCTAAAATTTGAGGAAAAAATGAATCTAAAGTTCTAGATTCCATGTCACTAATAGAAAGAGTCTTAGGAGTTTCTTGCCCCCATTTTCATCCCGATATAGAAGGATCAACCATATACAAATCTTACAAGGGTTTTTTCCCCAAAAAAATTATATTAGGGGATGGTAACATTGCAATTGCCTCATCAAGATGAATCCACTGATTGTCTTTGTGCACTAAGGTAAAAAAAATTAGCACAAAAAAGTGTATTAGTATAATATACCATTGCAATCATCTCATTGAGATGAATCTAATGACTGTAATTGTGCAAGGTGGAAAAAAAATTTGACTTTTTTTTTAATATTTTTTTTCAAAAAAGTGTTTCAAACAATACTACATTGATAGGAAAAAATAATTCTTCACAGATTGCAAGTTATGTTTTTTTGCTCCTCCTCACAAAAGTCACACCTCATCGGATCTAAAAAAACAACACCATAAGAAACTTTTCCAAATTTAAGCTATAATACCACTTGTAATGAAATTACTTTGATGTTCACATAGAATAATCAAATATGAGAGATCACACAGTAACAATTGATAATAGAGCTAAATACTGGATAATATAGCAAAGCCACTTAAAGGGGGAAACCTCCACAATAATTTATTAAGAGAAGAATAATTAACATGATGATCAAAGACTAGCCACTACCTCCTATGTATAGTCTACTTAGCCATGTTTATTCCATAGGCTGACCTAACCAACATAGATAAATGTAACAAGAATATAAAAGAGATATGTAAGCCATAATTCAAGCACACATATTCCAAGACATGCCAAAGGTTAAGGGAGTAGCACACGGCATGCATAATCATAAATTAGTATTGGTCGATTTTTTTGCAATGAGAACAAGACTATTTAGGTATATTTTTGCCTAGATGGTTGAACTTTGCTACAAGGGAAAACTCGCCATTTTTATTAACTATAATTCATGAAATAACAATACTATCTAGTTAATAGTTTTTACCTAAAAATATAGAAGAGATATCAACAAAGGATTTCTAGGTTGAATTAGTAAAATGGTCCAATAACAAGGAACAAAAGGATCCTCATACTCCTAAGAAGGAAATAATTTCACCATTCCAAACATTTCTTATCTAGCCACCCTACATTTAGGACTATAGTATTAATCTCCCTCCACCCTCACCCAAACTCTTCTCCATAATAGAATGTAAAGCCATCCTAGCCCCAAAAATAAAAATTAGATCTACAGAACTTGTTGAACCCATTGAACCATCTTAACAAGACATCCTTATTTAACTCCTAAAGGAGTTTCAAAGAATTTATACTCCATCACCCCTAGATAAAATATTTTGATCACCCTTAGATAATCCTAAAGACACTTTTTATTACTCACCTTGGGATAAAATTGATAAAGTATTTGAAGAGTGGGTGGTATAAATCTCTTATTTGTAAGTAGTTTGGAATGTCATGGGGGACCTCTAAGGAGAAAAATCTACCAATGAATCCACAACCTTGGAATTTCTCATCAAAAACCCTATGGGTAATACACCCATGAAAAAATTACACTCGCTGATTCTTTTAAATTTATAGGAATGTCAATAAAGGATCCTAACATGTTCCTCTTTGAATTTGATGTCCTACGTCTTAGTTATGACTACAATTGGGACACTCAAAAGCTGAATTTTTTCCAACTAGTTTTTAAGTACACAACCCTCAAATGGTTAATGGGGTTAGGGAGAGATGTAATATCTAGTTGAAATAATATGAAGGATAAATTCCTCTCTAAATACATATATTAATGTAAAGGAAGGACTACAAGATAAATGACATATTTTAGATGTCATAAAATAAATATGAAGTGTCAGAAGATTACCTGTAGAGATTTAATTTAGATTAAAAAAATCTAAACAAACTTAATTAGACCAAGAATCTATAAAATTTGTATTCTTAAAGGTAATTAAGGAAAAGTTTCTTGAATCACTAGATCTTATGACTATTGTAGACGTATCACAAATTCCATTTGATGAAATCACTCGCATATGTAAAAACTACTCAAGATCCATGATGAATAAGACCTGTAACAACAAAAAATATTTTCTAAATATGCCAACAAATTTTCATAGATAGAGGTAATAAATTTACTATAGGATATGAAACAAGATATCATCATCCTTTTGAATACATGAGTAGACACACCAAATACAATGAAGAAAGAAGAAGAGACATAGTAGGCATTGATTGTATATTATCTAAATTTCTATAGAAAGAAGATAGATTATAAATACCATGATACTTATAAAAAGTGGCAAGTATAAAAAAGATAACCTTGAAGCAGTGAAGCTTCATACAATTGGAAGAGATGGAGAGAAAATATTTTATGTAGCCCAATAGAAATCATGGTCACAAAGACCACAAAATCTAAGTATGAAATCTAGTTATTCATATTTCAATTCATAGTTTTTTGCTCCTAAATTGCATGGATTTACTTCCTTAAATAAATTATCCTAGCCACAACTCCAAAACTACAATTGGTAAAATCTAAAACCCCAAAACAAAAAATGGAAAAATCATTAACCTCAAACTAGTTAGCAGTAATTTTAAAATCACTCATGGTAACCAAAAAATCATAATTATTAGTGGAATATAGCTTCTAACTAATGGAAACAACCATGGGGAGGGAATCAGCCTTGGCCCAATCATCATACTACCTTTCAATGTTATAACCCCTCAAGTTGTACTTAGAATAATGCAGTATTTTTTTTAAATAATTAACATAACATTCAGTCCACATAATTAAATAATACAACAAAGCCAAACTAAAACTAATTTAAATTCAAATACATAATGTAATATAATATATCACAACATCAAGGAAAACAAATATAATAGGACACAACTATGACAGGTCTACTAATACAGCAACTATTATCCAGCAATATATAAATGAAATATAATTACATTCTTTTAGGACTTTAAACTTAATATAATGAATAGAAACCAAGCCCTCCAAACTCATATCAAACCAAATCGTGTTCCTCTGATAAACTCAAGTGTAGTTTCCAAGTAAGTAGTACTATTATGGGGAGGGAGATCATCATCTGAGCACTTTACCATACCAACCATGGACCAATAATCCCCCACACAATGCCTATCTAGGTATGGCCCTCCCTTTACAGATGATTAGATAGAATGGTACAAGAATCTAGAGAACAAACTAGTATCCCAAGTGTGTATGATAATACTAAACATGTAGTATTTCATAGAAAACCCATTTTTATTTCAAGATATCACACTGACATATAAATCAAACATAGAAAAATATAATGTCTCACCAAAAATTAATTAACCACAAGATTCATACTAATTACTTCCTCCTAACAATCATATCATATCACATGTTAAACAAGGAGTAAGCAAAGTATTTTTTTATTCATCTACGCATGAATGAATCTTACATTAAAATCAATCCCAAACTGAAAATAATGACCACTATTTTTACCACATGGGTAAGACACAAATTAAATTATAGATTCCAACTACTACAATTAGTTCCATATGATTACACCCCCTTGATATCCTATTTTATCACATTTTGGTGTTCTAAGGCATAACTACTAGTTTTCCTCATAATTAGACATACTAAGTAATCATAAATACATGGAATATAAGCTTTTAGTCAATAAGAACATATAACAAGGCATGTTATATAAACATATATGATTTTATCCTAATGTTTATTTACACTCTAAAGATTATATGCGCACACACAAATGATATCTTACCAAAAGTTACAACACTTACTATTCAAGTAATAACTAACACATATATATCTATGTAGGTATGGGTCAAGATATATCAAATATAGTATGTACCATTCAAGTATCTTATTATACTATAAACTCTATGACATCCCATAATGTCATAGGTTATTATGCTTGAGCACCCTACTCAAACACCATCAACCAATCTTACACCCAAAAATAATAATAATAAAATAAGTACAAGATTATACTTCATAATAATCATCAAATGAAAACATATCTCTTGGCACATATCACAAGGCATCATTTTACTCTATAAATGTCTAATTATTTTCACATATTGATACTCTCATAATATAAATTACACTCAAGTTTTAATCCCTAAAAGTTATCATAATATCAAGTAACCCTAAATTAAGCTAAACCTCGACAATAAAATGGACAACTCCTATTCCAATATGAATTCTTATCATCCTGCAAAATTCTAAATAACAATAATACTTATTAATTCATAGTTATATTTGGCTAATAAAGAATTGCTTCATAGATCTCTTACAAAAACTACTATACAAAAATCTGAGAATAATCAAGTTCCACCAAACATTCGATCTTGTTTCCATGGCAAAATAAAATTTTGTTGAACATTCATTCTTACATATTTTTATTTTATTAAAGGGGCTCAGCAATATTTTAATGGTAAAATCACTTTAATATAAGACATAGTGACTTCTATTTTTAATCTCAGTGCTCCAATTAATAAACTTAATCCTTGATTCACTAAGCATTTTATATTCAAAAACTTGACAATTATATAAGATTCAACAACTCATATTTATGATTTGTCATTTTATTTTCATGCTTAATTATACATAATGACTTATCTAAATGCAACTAATTCATATATTAGCTCTTTAAATTGCATTTATTCTCAGCCATTTTATATATACATATTTAGTGACCCCTCTATATGGTTGGGTGTTTTATTAAAACATTCACAACATTTAATATACTTACCCTCAACATCTCAATTAAATATATATACCTCTAGTATTTATAAAATATACTAATGGGACTTATATAAATAGATTTAGTAATTAACCCAAGAATATTACAGTAACTTCATTCCTATCTCAATAATTTATATATGTTGTGCTTAGCTTCACATATAATGATTAGGCATTACACTTATTATAAATTTACAGTAACTTCAGCATTTAATTTTTTATAAACTTGGCTCTCTATTAAATCTAGGTGATTTGATATATTACACTCAGCGTTTTATTAACTCAACAATTTACTTATATACACTCAGCATTATATAATAATTACTTTCAGCTTCCTTTTATTTTTATACCACATTCTATATTTTATTTACAGCATTAAATTAATGACTTAGTATTTAATTTTATACACAATAATTTAATATAATGACTCAACGCTCTATAAATTTTAGATGTATTTTTAAAAAGGAGCCTGGGTGTCAAAATATAACTTAGCATTTTCTAGCATACACATGGTGATTTCCTACAAACCTATTTACAGTAATTTTCCAAAAATATTTCCAATGACTCTAATAAGTATATGTAGTGTTAAGCACTTCATTTAAAAATTTAGACTTATATTTTTAAATGTTGGTCTATGAAATTAAATGTTGGGTTATTTATAACAAGCAAGGGAAAAAAAGTAGAATGTAGCCAAAAATAATAATCACTTGAGCTCAAGATATATATTTTTAATCCAATTGGTTTCAAAACTTAGACCTAGACAAATACTACGTAGGTTTAAAATATATATTAAATACAGCCATTAAGAACATATATAGTGTAGCCATGCATACAATGGAGCATAGCCAATAGAGGTACTAGGCATCCATAAAAGTATAGTGAGACATAAATGATTATTAAAAAACTACCCTCTATTTTATTTAGGTTATTAAAGCAATACACTGGTATTATAAATTGACTCATATTTTTATAAATAAACTCAACTAGGCATTTTATTAAAACTAGACATCTTAATTATTTGACTTAGCATTTTACCTCTGCATTGCCAAACATGAACTTAGTAATTTGTTTAATCCCAAATATAGGGCTATACAATCTTTCTAAGATGAAATATAGACATCAGTCATTCCATTAATTGACACATTGGCCCACACACTCACGCACATGTCTCAAAACAATATGCAGACCTAAAATATGATACACAAATTTATCAATCAAGCGTTAGTCTAATAGAATTATATGCAGCTTTGGAAAAGATACATATACAACCAAAAACTCAACAATTACCTATGTATGTAATGAAATTACTTAGATGTTTACGCATAATGATTTTATATCACATAAAATAAGTAAATATGAGCATTTGATAGTACCACCATCTATAATCATGACCTAAAATTTTGGAATGAGATAAATAAAATAATTCAAGTGAGTAGCCAACTTATTGTTGATGAAGTTGTGTGTGCTCTTAGAATCAATCAAAATAGTGACCTTCTATTTTTTTATTAAACCCACCACCTAAAGAGTTTAGGGAGTACTAATAACTAAAATGGCATGATAGGAAATATTAGGCTGAGAGCCTTCAGAGTCCTCCTCAAGACCTTCTTCATCCTCACCAAGTGCCTCCTCATTGGTACCTTGGATGTAAAATACCTTTTTTTCAGCACAATGATGGTCTTTTCTCCATTTTCTATCATAACCATAACACAACCCTTTGGGTCGCTTCTCCTTAATTTGTTGAGGTGTTAGTCTGGTGGGTTGAGAATATGATAGTACTAGAAAGGTGTGATCATGACCAGTAGTGAAGGTTTTTCATTTGATCATCTCTTTTTCCTCTACCATGTGTGCTCATGGGATAGATTATAATAGATATGATGGGTTAAACATTCAAACATCCAATTGGATGTTATCTTTGAGACCACCCAAAAATAGATCAGTCAAATTTTTCTTAGTGATGTCTTCCACCTGTAAGGATAGATTCTAAAATGGATGAATATAATCCTTCAAAGTTCTTGTTTGTCGTAGTTTGGCTAACTGGATAAAGTAGTTCTCAAAGATAGTATTTT
Organism: Torreya grandis; assembly: GCA_037957365.1. Classification (NCBI taxonomy): domain Eukaryota; kingdom Viridiplantae; phylum Streptophyta; class Pinopsida; order Cupressales; family Taxaceae; genus Torreya; species Torreya grandis. The sequence continues at coordinate 253,757 of JARHVA010006558.1, read as the reverse complement.
TATAATGAGCCAATAACTTATCAGTGAAAATAAACCATGTAACAAGAACACTATTTTTTTTATTTTGAGCACATAACTAGTGATACCAAATGAACTGTTCAGATTCTAGCTATAGAGATGCCATTATCACCATCTGAGATCTAGGAGTTTGATGCAAATCAAATAAATTCTCAAGTTGGGTAATCCAAGTGAGAGGATCCTTACCATCAAACTTACGCATATCCTCTTTGAGAAACATTGCTTTCATACCAAAAATTTTGTTAATGTTGATAGAAGGAGGACTTAAATGATGAAGTTGAGGGTTGTTTGATTGTAACTGAGATGAAAGAGTAGCCAATGATGTAGTGTTATAATTCAATCCATTTTGAACCCCATTAATCTTTTTATGCATCCCTAAAACATCAATTTAAACTATAATAAAGTCATCATGCCACACCAAGCTCTTTATGTCAGCTTGAAGTTGAGAAATCAATGGATCTAAAGTTCTAGATTCCATATCACCGATAGGAGTCTTAAGATTTTCTTGCCCCCCTTTTCATCCCTATGTAGGACCAACCATATACAAACCCTAGGAGGTTTTTTTCCTCAAAAATAGTGTACCAGGGGATGGTACCATTGTGATCTCTTCGTTAAGATGAATCTAATGACTACCTTTACTTACTAGGATAAAAAAAAATTAGCACAAAAAAGTGTACTTGTAAAATATATCGTTGTGATCATCTCATCGAGATGAATCCAATGACTATAATTATGTAAGGCAAAAAAAAATCTAGACTTTTTTTTTAAAAATATTTTTTTTTTAATATTTCGAACAATATTGTGCTGATAGAAAAAAATAATTCTTTCCAAATTGTAAGTTATGTTTTTCCACTCCTTCCCCTCACAAAAGTCAGACCTCACTAGACTCAAAAAAATATCATAAGAAACTTGCCCAAATCTAATCTCTAATACCACTTATAATGAAATTACTTAAATGTTCGCACAAAATGATTTTATATCACACAAAATAAGAAAATATGAGAGATCACATAACAATAATTTATAGCAAAGCAAAAAACTAGATAACATAGCAAAGCCACTTCAAGGGGGAAACCTCCATAAAAATGCACTAAGAGTAGAATACTTAACACGAATATCAAAGACTATCCACTACCTCTTATATATAGTATACTTAGCCATGGTTATTCCATAGGCTGACCTAGCTAAGAACATAGAGAAATGTAACAAGAATATAAAAGAGGTACGTAAGCCACAAGTCAGCCACACATATCCCAATACATGCCAAAGGTTAAGGGTGTAGCAATGTACTCAATGATATCATAAAGACTCAGATTTGATATAATAATATGCACATAAATCACCACATTGATATACAAAAAATAAATATAAAACCAACCTCTTGGTGTTTGTTAATGAATATACCTTTTCTTCTTTCCTCTAATTTTTCCTCTTCTTACCATGTTTGTCCATGTTTCTTTGTGTCTTTTCACATTCTCAAAAGCTTTATTTATAAACTTTATTTTCCTTCAATATGTTGCACCTATTTACTCTACATGATCTTCTTATCCATGTATGGTATCTTACTCTTCTTTTATTATTTCAATGACTAAAGTTGTCTTTTTCCAATGCCATATTATTACTTAATTTAATTTTGTTAATCAATATAAAAATATGTAATTTACTTAGATTAGACTATTATGCCATACTTTTCCAAATTAACTTTAAACATATGTTTAGTTAACTATTTAAATAAAAATATCTAAATTCTAGTTTTTAGTTAATTCATGCATGTATTTCTCCAAAACCAACTTTAGTTATCTTAACTCAATGTTAGAATTAAGACAATTCAAGCTCTTTAAAATATTAGTATAATTATTTATCTATTTAATTATTTCCAATAACAAGATAATGTATAATTAATTACTATACACATGTAGCAACTAAATATTTATTTCCTGATTTATTCTTTGAAAATAAAGATAATTAATTTAAATGAATCTATGAAATCAAAAACTAAATCCACAAACAATCATAATCACAACATATTTCCTTAACTACGCACTAGAATTAAAAACATGTTATGCATATAACATTATAAATATAATGTGCATGTGTGTAGGGTTACTAGCAACTTCATCTAATATTCCCCCAATCATCCCATCTAACCCATTCTCTTTGATGATTCTCTCCCTCATCAAGCCCTGAGAGTAGGATCTATCTTGCATCCACCTCACAATAAGTAGGTAGTTAGTTTGAGTCATCACAAATCAATGATGCAAAACTAACAATTATACATCTTCAATATATAAAATAATAAAATACAACTGCTACATCATGTATACTAAGTAACAATATCACTATCCCATTTCAGTGTATGTCAAAATGCTTGCATCAAGGTAATAATAATCAAATAGTAACCATATTAATCCACAAATTAAAGGTTTACCAATTCTAGGGTGAAATCAAGATGTGACATTCAATAACTTCCACAACTTTAACTGTAGCAATAACAAAATTTAATACCATGCAATACCACTTCACCTTCCCATAGAGATCCATAATTGTCTTTCGAGTCCACAACCAATCCCAAAAAAAATTTGGTTTAGTCAACATGCAATAATTAAATGGTAGCTTACCCCACTTATTTAGTAGAAGTTGACAATGTTCAACTTCATTTAGGAAAGACTCTCCCAAATCATGTTCCACCCATAATAACATAACCTCATAAAGAATATTCTAACAAAACACTTAATTCTCAACCATCAAATAAAAATCCCACTTCTAAACCAATTACATCCACCAAACAAGAAATATTAAATAATCTTCCTTTTTTGGAAAGACTAGACCTTCAAAATAAAAAGTTGAAATATGAATTTGACTTTGTAGGCCACCTAAATAATGTTTGTGCTAAAATTCAACTATTTCAAGAAATTAAGGATGTTCCCATATACATTACATTTTTTTAAGACTTATGCCTTAGAAAATCTAGTATGATAAGAAAATATCCCAAGGTTGTCCAAGTGGTTGGACCACTTGCAGACATCAAATTGGGAAACATTGTCCCAACTAAGTAATTTAACCCAAACAACCTAGTTATTGACATGTACATAAATAGTAACCTTATTCAAAATACCTTAATTAACTTAGGGGAAGCCATTAATGTCATGACCAAGGAAACTATGAGTAAACTTAGATTTATAGGTCTTTATGGAACCCCCACTATTTTATAAATGTCAGACTAATCTAATGTAAAACTTGAAGAGCTAATCAATGATCTTGTTGCCAAGCAAACTCATGGATGTATTGGACCTAATTAATGATATTCCAACCAAAATCCAATGTAAGATAATATCCCCTAATCTTAGGAATACTTGGCTAGTTATAATTGATGCAATCATTGGTTACAGGTCAAGGAACATGCTCATTTCCAATGGAAACACCACAAAAATATTAGGTTTTTATATCCCCCAGCTTAACCTTCATCTAAGGTAGAATAATTTAAATGGGTAAAATTTGAATATGATGACTAAGCTCTCTTAAAAATCTTACTTTCCATTAAATCCAACCCTCTATTTCAAACACAAAAGGTATATAGTCACTTCTAATATCATGTAAAACATTTCACAGCTGACTATCATTTAGACAATCTCCTTGAATGCATGCATTATCCCCTTAGCAATATCTTCCCAATAAAATAATCCTCAAACACAATGAAGGATGTTTTAACTTTCCATCAACTCTTACCACACTAATACTCCCTGTTAGCTAATTTTCATACCTAGTTTTGTATTTTCCTTTGGCTAAGTTCAACTTTCTCTTATCTGTTTTAAATTCATTGTGAAGGAGTCATGAAGAACCAATTATTTTTTCTTCTTCAGAAGCTTTGTTTTAGCCTTATTCAAGTGTTTTTCACTCCTTTTTACCTAAGTGTTGCCTCTCTCAGGAAGGTCCCTTTGTTTCAAGTTTTTTGCCCAAGCCTTGGAATTCTTTTGGACTTTTTATCTCAAAGAAAAGTCCAAAAGTTTTCTCTTCCTTGTCTTTTCCCTTCCAAGTTTGCCATTCAAAATTTTTTTGAAGGGCCTTTTCTCTCTCCAAAGTGCCCTTCAAAAAAAAATTAAAGGGTCACTTTTCTTCCAAAGTACCCTTCAGAACTTGTTTAAAGGTCACTTTTCAACTTTTTCTTCCAAGTGCCCTTCAAAAAATTTATGAACGGCCACTTTGCCTTGAAGTGCCCTTCAGAATTTTTTGAAGGGGAACTTTGCTTCTTCCAAGTTCCCCTCAAAAAAATTCCTAAGGGTCATTTTCCCAAGCTGAAGATAAAAGTCTTGAAGAAAGACATGGACAATTCTTTTAGGGAAAAAATTTCAAAGGAATTCCTTCAGACATATTGTCCAAAATAATTCCTTTGGGAAAATTGTTCATGGGAAATTTTTCTAGGATAAAATATTGAGGACTTAAGTTTGGAGAAGCCCATAGCAATGCCTTTTAGATCTAATGGTTGATCTATGATAGGCAGATTGATAGTGTAAATCATTAATCTGAGTCATTCTAGATGACCAATGGAAAGGTCAATCATTGTGTACATGGATTCCTAGATAGGCCTCTCCAAGGCTAATAGTAAGAGAGATCACATCACCATTGATCGATCAAGATCCATGTCATTTCATAATGACCAATCATAAAGAAGTATAAGCTAAATAGAATGCAATAATACAAATCTAAAATAGGTGTGCAACCATATTGATGTTGTGACTTAGCCTATAATATCCTTTTTCTATTGGCACAAATTTGAGGAGGCCAGATGTGTAACAACTCATGATGATATGGATCAATAAAATGACTTGACCAAGCATCCTTTATGAAAATAGTTACAACTGAAGATGTTGATAGGAAAAAAATTGATTCCTTTCTTTGGTGTTAAAGGTTTCCTTCTCTCTCTCTCTCCCTTCTAGCTATATATACAACCCCTTGGCTAGTGTAAAAGACAACCACATAGAGTACGGTGAAGCCCTGCTAGATTGATGTTATATTTTGCCTTTGAACACTAGTATAGTCCTTTCTTTTCAAGTTTTTTGGATAATTTTTTGAATGTGTAAGAGATGTATAGTGTCAGTATGTGATGATTTTCCATCCTTTTGCCCCTTTATCTTTCATACCTAAATAATAATTCTTGGTCTAACTAGTCACACAGTGTGTACCCAAGTGTATTGAATTTCTAAATGTGTATTACTATCTTGAATGTGCAAATTTTTCCTTTCAGCTCATTTACCTTGTGTTATCTTACATGGCTCACCTCTGTGTTGACAAATTATTGTTAGAGTATTTAGATCTTGGGAATGGTTTGTGATTTTTTTGTATTGTGCACTAGAATCTGACATTCATGTAAAAAAATAGTTTCGGTGTATCACCACTCTTAGAATAAGATTTCATTTTCTACAATTTCTAACTCTTTTTCTTTTAAACAAGTTGGTTTAGTAGAGATTATCTTATAGAGACATATTCAAGGAGCTAGCCCTATAATCTAGAGGTCCATTTCCTCCATAGGCATACCCACAAGCCTAGAAATGTTCCAATGTTGCCCAAATTTGGGAGAGGACTGAACACTCTCTTCTAGGGTGCAATATTTGGATACAATAGTTATGGTACATCTGGTGGGACCCTAATTCTTAGTTATTTACATGTCAAGGTGAATGTTGGTCTTGATAAACCTGAGTTTGTACTCTTAATATAGCATTTGGTGACTTCAAAAGGGTAAGAATCCCTAGTTGTAGATCAAGTTTCGCATGATTCACTTCATGTTCCTCATTATATCATCTAGGATTCTTGACAAAACCCCTTTAGTTGAAATTCTTCTTGAAGAGCAATGCCTTGAACCTTTCTTTTCACTTAGAGATCCTAGACAAGGATATTTTGGTGAAGAAGTTGAAGAAGCTGAAGAAATAAGAGATCAAGAGGAAAGAAGAGAGATGGATAGACATCAGCCTTTCTTATCCTTTAACACACAAAATTTGATTGACCTTCCTACATATGACCCTATTCCTCTCAATTCTACCAAGAGTCTCCTTGGTTTCAATGGAGAGGGTCCTATTACACCATCTGAGCATATTAGAGACATTTCAAACTTTTGTAATTTCCATAATGCCAATCAAGCCAATATAGCTATTATATTGTTGTCTATGTCTCTGAAAGGTAAGGCATTTGATTGGTATAGAACATTGGAAGGTGGTTGCATTACAAGTTGGGATGGCTTTGGAGAATTGTTGGTAACCAGATTTGAAAATAAAAGTGACCACACTTCATTGATCCATCAATTGAATGTAATAAAGAGATGTCCTAATGAATCTATGGGGGATTTCAATGAAAGGTTTTAGAGGACATGGCATAGGCTACCACCTATCATGAGACCTCCTCCAAGTTTTGTGTTCCCCGCGTATCTCAAAGGTATTGGTATTGATGTGGTTGTTATGTTATAGTCAATGGGAGGTTTTACTCTGCTAGATGCATATGAGCTAGCCATTGAAGCTGAGAATAGCTTAATACAAAATGGAAATCTCCCTCTAAGAATTTCCATGCCTTTTTTATCTCATAATTTAGTTAAATCTCCAATCATAGCACAAGTTCCTAACACCAATGTGAAGCCAAGAGCCTTTCTCAAGAAGATGGATAATGTTGTGGATAAAGATGAAGAAATTTGATCATTGCGAGCCCAACTCAAACAAGCTTAGTTTCAAATGAGTGATCTACCTAATCATCAATATTATCCTCAACAAGGATATAGATCTCCACCCCAATATAGCTACCAAATGAGAGGACAAAAAGGCTATAACAAGGAGCCTAATGCCTAAAATCCTAATTCCACTCCTTCCACTAAGGCTATTTTTCTAGTACATGTTAATCTAGTCCAAGGAGAGGATCATTTGGACCAATGGGGACAACCTCAAGGTTAGTTTATGCATGATGATGGGGGATCTAGCCAAGATTTGAAAATGCAAGAAGAAGTTACTCCTTACATGACATCAAAATAAGTGGGGTCCTAGCCAAAGGGATATTTGTGGAGAAGGTTACAGCCAAAGTATAAGAATGATGAATTTTCAAGCTAAAGATGATTATGTGTTAAATCAAAGCATGTCAATTCTAGCCAACATAAGAGCCAAGAAGATAGCATTGGGAAAAGGTCAATAAGAATGAGTAACTCCAAGTGATGCCTCTCTAAGGCCACAAAGTGTGAATCCTAATGTTGTACCTACTACCAGTCATGCTCCTTAACAAAATCAAAATGCAAGTGGGGTTGTCAATCCTACAACACAACAAGCTCAAACTCCCTCACTACCATCAAAAATTTAAGAGAGGGTGAACTCTTCCCCTCTAAACATTGTTGATTCATTGAATAATGTTAAGACAAGAATATCTTTATGGGAAGTCTTGCACATGCTTGGTCAAAAAGATCTCTTGAAAGAATAGCTTACAAACATTCATGTAACTCCTCAAGTTTCTAAACACAATGGTGTGGCTCTTACCAATTCTCCAAATCATCTCTTGGAGCCCTCTACCAAATTTGAAAAGCCTCCACATTTCTACCTCACACTCATTATGGGAGACAAGTTAGTCTACAATTGTATTGTGGATAGTGGAGTAAGCACCACTGTCATGCCTAAAGTGATGGATGACAAATTGGGGTTGAAGTATGAAACACATAACAAAGGCATGTTGTAGCTTAGTGGGACTCCAACCAAGATAGTAGGATTGGTCAAAGGTCTGAAAGTCTTTCTACATGGTTGCCTAAATTTCCCCATCATTCAAGATGTTGTGGTGGTAGACCTTTCAGTGCATTTTGCTATTTGCTTGTCAAGGGACTTCACGGTAAAGATAGGAGGATACCTTTCTACTGACTAGTCTTTTCTAGCTTTCAAAACAATATATGGGACCAAGGTGAATATAAGGACTCAACCCTTGACAAGGTTTCATATTGAGCCATACCTGGAGACAAATTCAAATCAAAATTGTCTAATCAGCAAAGAAGAAGAAACTATCATGGACAATGAAGCATCTTCCCCCCTTGAAGGTATTTTTGATCTCTTCCTTGATAAATAAAACACTGAGACACAAGGACTTGATCCATACACCTTCATATAAGAGACTAATTTAGGAGTTTACTGTATGCATGAAAAGGATGCTCCAACCCCTTCACTCACTAATGAAGATCATGAACTTGAAGGGACGTGGGAAATGTTATTTGATGGTTCAAGGAGAAAATTGGGTGTAGGAATTGGTGTTGTGATTATTTCTCTATCAAAAAATCAATACTACTCCTATAGATTCCACTTTAGTTTCATATGTAATGTGGTAGAATATGAAGGCCTAGTTCATGGCCTCCAATGGACAAAGAGGAAAGGGATCAAGAATTTGAAGGTCTATGGAGATAGTGAGCTAGTCATCCACCAAGTATTAAATTAGGTTACATCCAAGAACCCCTTGTTTAAATCCTACAATCATAGGGTATGGGACCTACTTGAAGACTTTGATGCTTTAAACATATAGCCCATACCAAGGGATTCAAATAAACATGTTGATAGGTTGGTTGCCATAGGAGCACAGTTTGATACAGTTGTTGATGTAGGGAAGGAGAAAGAGCAGTCACATATCAAGATCATTTTGATGCCTTCTATTTTAGATAATTAAGTGTCATGGAAGGTGTTTGAAAGTGATGAACACATTGCACACCTCTTGTAAAATGAGGTAGGTTTTTCCTCAAGGAACCAAAAGAGATTACATGATCATTATGAAGAACAAAGTATATAGTTAAAGATAAATAATATACCCAAGGGGATAATTACCTTAGAGAGTGTCTTCAATGAAGATGATCCAAAAGAAGAAGGAAAGAGTGAGCATGTCCACAAAATAAGATAATTATGAAAGAGTCATGGTTTACAAGGACAAGCTCCTAAAGATTGGTAAGCTTTGTTCTTTGTCTGAAAGGTAGGCCTTTGTTGAACTATGAAAAGAGTTTCATGTTATATTTGCTTAGGAATACAAAGATTTGAAAGGGTTTGATCCAAATCTAGCTCATCGCACCATTGAGCTAGAACCTAGAACTAAATTGATCAGGGAAAAGCAATGGCCTATCAATCCCAAGATAAAAGAACTGATGAAGGAGTTGACAAGGCTGATTGAGTCTAGGATTATATTTCCTATCAAGCACTCGACATGGGTGAGTAATCTTGTACCTATTAAAAAAAAGAATGGAGAAATCAGGCTTTGTGTGGATTTTTGAGATCTTAATAGAGTGTCTATAAGGATCATTATCCATTGCCTTCCATGGAGAAAATTTTACAAGTTGTTTTAGATTTTCAATGTTTCTCATTTCTTGATAGTTATTTAGGATTCAATTAGATATTGGTCAATGAAGAAGATCAGTTCAAGACAGCCTTCACTAGGAAATGGGGGACCTTTGCTTATAACAATATATCTTTTAGTTTATCAAACACTGGAGCTACTTTTCGAAAAGCAATGGACATGGCTTTTAAAGGCTTGACCAATAAGTTTCTACTGGTGTTTCTTGATGATATAACTATTTTTTCAAAGGATGTTACTAATCACATGAAACATATAAGGTAGGTGTTTGAGAAATGTAGGGAGTATGAAATATCCCTTAATCTAAAGAAGTGAATTTTTATTGTCCATGAAGGTATGTTTTTGGTTCATGTTGTTTCAAAAGAAGGCTGTTTATTGACCCTGATAGGATTGAGGCTATTTTAGGCTTGTCCTTACCTCAACATAAGAAAGGGCTGCAAATCTTCTTAGGGAAAATAAATTTTGTACGAAGGTTTATTCTAGGGTTTGAAACTATGGTAAAGCCTATCATATCCATGCTCAATAAGAACCAAGATTTTTCTTGGACAAAAGAAGGTAAGATCAGTTTTAAGGTAATCAAGCAAGCAATTATAGAATCTCTTGTTAGGAACCCCTTATCCAATAGAAGCACAATTGATTACTTTCTTATAAGCAATTAAACACGGAATTATACCAGAATGATTAAGTAACTAGAAACTTGAGACAGCAAAGAATTTGAGAGACAATACACACTCTTGTATTAAATACTACTAGAAGAAAATACAATAAGGAAGATGCCACTTATTCCTCCACCTCAAAGGCTTGCCACACCTCAAGACCTTCTTCCCTCTCTCTCTTGCTCAACACAACCAACTCAACAACCTGAGTTGCTATCCCCTTCTTGAATACTTCGGCTGATCTCCTTGACCTTACACCTGTAGATCTCCTTGACCTTACTTCAATGCTTTAATACTTTACCTGCTTGCTTAATTTTTTTAATTTACAATACATGCCTCATGGGTCTTTAAATAGAATCCCATGCATACAAAAATAGAACTCTAATTACAATAATTAGACACGCAGCTCGTGACTATACTTAGTCATTTAACATGCAAACACTCACTTCACTTAACTGACTGTTCATCAACAACAGTTCTGGAACCACCATAGGCGACCGATGTCAGTCCCTGTCTGTCTAGTACTGCTGATGTCAACCGACTATCTACCAATGCCGGTTGCCTTCTGCACTGGTAATGATCGACGTCGGTCATGCTGCCGATGTCGGTACTTTTGAATCTTTAGTAAACTCCTATTTCTTCGTGTCTACAATAGTTAAATCTTTTAGCTCCACACCCTAACAATCTCCCACTTGGAGATAAATAGCTGCAACTGTACCTGTACCTGTACACCATCTACTTTGTTCCCTTGGCTCTGTATCCCTCTTCAATGTCACTCTTGAAAACCAACCACCACAAAACCTGTGATGCCATACCTGTCACTTATGCCAAAAGAATTTTGTTGCTCATAAATTCTTCATGACATACTTCTAAACCAACTCTACCCTTAGCTCAAAAAACTCCCTATATATGAAACCCTGCAACAAGCAACATAATATAGTAACAGGATAATGTAGCTAATATTATCCAACCTGGTAAAGATAAAATACAATGGTCAAACCTCCATTGTCCTGCAGCGTAATCAAGACCATATACCATAGCCTTCTGTCTCATGTGTCCATCCACTCTCTTCTCTAATATGGAAATTCATCCCTCATCCAGTGCTTTCTTCCAGCTGACAACTCCACCAACAAATACCTATTTGGTTCTTCTCCAAGGACTCACACTCCTCTTCCATGCCAAGCTCCCACTATTTCTGGATTCTACCTGCATTGCTTCTTCCATCTTCCTAGTTCTTGACCATTAGTAAGTAATATAAAGAAGGTGAACAATGAATATGAGGTTCACTTACCCTTTCTGACCTCCATATGGGCATTTGAGACTCCTTGACAGCTTGCTGTCCACCCAACATCCGTTTCAGTGACCAATCTTGGCCATCTCCCAGTCTGCTCCTAAATGATGTCAGTTCCCTACACTGACCTTGACTATCGACGTCGTTTCCCTGGCTGATGCCGGTATCCCTCCTACCGATGTTGGTCCCTGCCTGACCGACATCAAACTTCTCTACCTGACTCTACCGACCCTGCTGGTCTGCACATGACTGATGTCGATATCTGCCTGACCGACGTCGGTCCCAAGTGACTGACATCGGTGTCTGTGTGTTCCTGTAAGTGATGAAATTTGCATCTGCAAGCTCATCTTGGATCAAACCTCTATCCATACTGCCCTACTCAGAATTATTCATCCCCTGTGACTGATCTCTATCCTTCATCTCCTCTATAAAGACCAAGGCTTCTTTGTTCCTGTCAAAAGCATCAAATTTCCTTTTCTTATAATGAACTCTATCTATGCTTTCTAAATCTAAACACATACCTTTTGAATCAAGAACTTCCATTCCCTTCTTATTCATGTGACCATGCCTATTAAGCCACATCTTCGAATCTACAGCTGAAGTAGATAAACCAGAAGTAGAATCAGTAATACAAGTAGATAGATAAAGAGTACCTACTTTCTTACCTCTTGCTAAAACAAGTGCTCCCTTGGTAACCTTCCAAGAATCTACTGTGAGGGTTATTGTGCATCCCTCATCACCCAACCTTCCTACAGAAACCAAACTCTGCTTTAGAACTAGGACATGCATGACCTCCTTCAACACCCATGTGTTGTCCATCTACAATCTTAGCTGCACTTTCCCTTTGCCAACTATTTGACAAGGTGTACCATCCCCTAAATAAAGCACTCCAAAATCTCCCTGTTCATACTCATGGAACAAATCTCTGTTTGGGGATGCATGAAAAGAAGAACCAGAATCTAAAACCCAAGATCCTACCTGACTATCCAAAGAAAGTATGAGAGCATCCTATACCATAATATTTGCATCCTTTGCTTCTTCATTACCTTTATGTTGATTCTCTTTATCCCTCAACTAACACTCCTTCTTTGTGTGTCCTCTCTTTCCACAAAACCAACAAGTGACACCTCTAGATTCGGATCTCCTTCCCACCTTCAACCTTGATTTCCCTTGCTCTACCTTCTCTCTTTGCCTTCCCCTACTTTTTGCACTTAGAGCATTCCCTGATGATTCACCTGTGCTTCTCCTACGTATTACTTCATTCAAGATCACACTCACAACATCATCAACTTTTAAGATTTTAGAAGCAAATGCAGAATTACTTACTGCCATAACCAAACTATCCCAACTTTCAGGTAAGGAGCATAAAATTAAAAGAGCCTTTACTTAATCATCAAAAACAATATTGACTGAAGCTAACTGGTTTACCAAACCATGGAAATCACTAAGATGAGTATGTATCGATCCGCCTTCCTACATTTGCAAAGTAAATAACTGCTTCATAAGAAATACCTTATTAGAAGCCTTGCCACACCTCAAGACCTTCTTCCCTCTCTCTCTTGCTCAACACAACCAACTCAACAACCTGAGTTGCTATCCCTTGAATACTTCAACTAATCTCCTTGACCTTACACCTGTAGATCTCCTTAACCTTGCTTCAATGCTTCAATACTTTACTTGCTTGCTTAATTATTTTAATTTACAATACATGCCTCATGGGTCTTTAAATAGAATCCCATGCATACAAAAATAGAACTCTAATTACAATAATTAGACACACAGCTCGTGACTATAATTAGTCATTTAACATGAAAACACTCACTTCACTTAACTGATTGTTCGTCAATAGTAGTTCTAGAACCACCACAGGCAACCGACGTCAGTCCCTATCTGTCTGGTGCTACCGACATCGACCGACTATCTGCCAATGCCAATTGCCTTCTGCACTGGTAATGATCGACGTCGATCATGCTACTGACGCCAGTACTTCTGAATCTTCAACAACCTCCTATTTCTTTGTGTCTGCAATAGTTGAAGCTTTTAGCTCCACACCCTAACATCTCCTACTCTCTTAAACCAAACTTTGCCAAGGATTTCATACTCTATACCTTTGCTAACTATTGACACTATGGATTACACCCTCTGAAAGTAGACTCAGCTCCCTTCCTCCACATGGCATGATGGAGACATTCCTCTTACTGTGGGTGGCAAACTTGAGGGATGAATATCTAGATTAGGGGCTAGCTCCCCTTGATGCACCTTGAGGCCCTAGATTTCCTATTGCTAACAATGGCAGGGTGAAAAGAGAGAAAGATACTGAAAATAGAACCTAACTAATGTGGTGATGTACCAAATTGGTTGGTCTACTTAGCCTTGACCTACACTTTACACTAGAGAGAAGCAAACATACACTTCATTCAAATAAGAACCTTTTCTACATCATTGTTTCAACAAGGGATCCTATGGAGATACAGGGAGGAAGAAACTACTAGAGGTGTTCTAAAACACACTATTGGATAGTCTATTCACCTACACCTATACTCTGAGTTGGACACTTTTTGTTGACCTGCAAAGAAAAATTCACAATACACTAGATATGTTGGTATAAACTTATGAAAGCATTAAAGGAAATGATAGAACATAAGATAAGACCATAGACATATGCAAAAGTGTTAGATCAAATGGAGGTAAAATACTTCTTTTTGTTCAAGGTAAACTCTTCAAGTCTTAGCCATACAATGCTGATAGATCCCTCTCAAATGAGAAGTTATAAATATATATAAAAAGCTTAGAAACAGACAATTGACTAGTCAAGGGATGGAAACCCATATTGTATTAAACACTTTTGCAGTGATCACAAGCCCATACTACTATTGTCTCCTTAAAATTGTGTATGGAAGAGCCATGTTGTAGGTGTCCAAGTCATTACCCATGCTATCTTCAGTCTATAAAAGCATGGGATACTTCTTCTAGAAACTGACAAGGCCATCCCCAAGTTGTGTTGACTGGGCTATGCTCTCTTTAATGTTGAGCATGACTAGTTTTTTATTAATGGCAAAATAAAGAAACATGGGCCACTCTCTTTAATGTTCAAAACTAGTCCTTTTATTGGATTTCAATGGAGACTATTTCACCTAAGTACATTTACTCATCCTATTGATGGCCCCTGTGCCACCTGCCTTGGTCTAGTTCATCTTTTGGTCTATGCTTTGACTTGTTATGCCACCTAGAGTACTTTGAGATTTTGTTTTATGTGCATGTGGCTATGTTCTAGATTACTCACCTTGTTTTCCCTTACTTTTCTATTTCTCTCTCATCCTAGCTATTTGAGCTTTTAATTCCTTTGGACAAAATGTCTAAAGGAATTCTCCTTTGGGTTTGTACTTTTAACTTAACTTTGTTGGGCCTTCAGGCCTCCTTTGATTTTATTCTAATGGCTAATTTAATTCCATAAATTTTATGTTCATGGTCCCATCATCAGATATTTGAATCAAAATGGATAGTTTACTACCCTAAATTGATGTTCATGGGCCCGTCACCCACTAAGACAATTCCTTCAGCATTTTTGTAAATGAACTTTTTCGAAGGGGAAGTGACCCTTCATAAATATTTAAATGGTCCTCCTTGAAAGGAAAGTGACCCTTTGAAAAAATTTAAATTGTCCACTTTGAAAACCAAGTGCCCCCCGTAAAGACACCTACCCTTCGGACTTCTTATCTTTCAAATTTTTTTAGACTTTTGTGACTATCAAATTTCTTCAGACAAAATGTCTGAAGGAATTTATTCAGACATTTTGTCTGAAGGAATTCTCTTTTGATTTTTCTTCTTTGGTTTTCCTTCAGACAAAAAGTTTGAAGGAATTCTTTTTTGGGCTTGTCACTTTTTCCGAAGGGCAAGTTCCTTTCAGGATTTCTGTCTTGTCCCTTTGTTCCAACTGGCTACCATCCGTAAAGGCAATTTGAGCCCAAATTTACCCTTTGGAATTTTGAAAAGGTCCACTTTGTTCATCACTTGCCCCCTTAGAAGGGATCCTTGGCCTCCAAAGTTTCCTTTTAGAAGAATTGCAAAGGTTTCATTTGCCACCTAAGTGTCCTCTGCAAGGGTACATACCCAATCCTGTAAGTAACCCTTCAGCTTTTCCACTTGGTTCGTTTTGCCCAAAAAAACCCTCTGAAGTATTTCATTTGTCTTTCAAAGCATCCAAGACCAAATTGAGGTTCACAAGTGGATTTTTTTATGAATTTTTTACAAGTCACTCATCAAACCTGAAATGCACTTAGCAAGCAAAAGAGGAAAACACTTGGTTTTTTTGTAGGAAATGGTCTGATAGAGAAAAAAATTGCATGAGATAGTTGAGGGGTGAACTAGCAAAAACTTGGATTGAATAACTCTTGCAATAAAAAGAAGAGAGGTGCCTAATTATTGGTCTATAGGATCAAAAATTGGTCAACACATTTGGTGACTCACAGGGGAAGCATGCTTTCTATGCTTGAGAAGACTGGTGGCCTAAAAATCCATTGGGCATGGAGTCATGATGCAACTTGAAAAGTTGGAGTAATATTTTACCTCAAACAAAAGGAAAAACACACACAAAGGCTAAAAACACTACACACATGCATAACAGCACTTGGGGAAAATGAGAAAAAAAAGGGAAACTATGTACATGATAAAAGAAAACTAGTGATAATGCTTAAGATATATCCCATTGACTAGGATATGTAGCTCTTCACCATCCAACTTGGATATTTAGAAAGCATTATTTTTCTTGCATTGAGTGATGACATATGGGTCACTCCACAAGGTGTCAAACTTTGTGTGCTTCCTAGGCTTAGCTCGGTCCTCATCCCACTTCAAGACAATATCACCTTTTGATAAGCTCTTTGGCATAGACCTCTTGTTAAAATGCTTATTTGTTTGTTTTTGGTGGTTGGTCATTGCATCCATGGCTTGGTCTCTTGCTTCTTGAAGCTCCATTAGCTCGTAATACCTAACTTCTAGTCTATCTCTCTCCACCAATTGTAGCTGATGGCCAAGATCTAAGGCTAGTAACTCAAGTGAGATAGGAAGTCTAGTTTCCCTTCCACACACAAGTGTGTATGGTGAATTCCCAATTGCCCTTTTTGGAGTGATCATGTCTACCCAAAGAGTTGTCTTCAACTTGGCATGCCAAGTCCTTTAATTTTCCTCCATTATCCTTTTTATGATCCTAATCAGATTCTTGTTTGTGGACTTGGCCAGCCCATTCCATTATGGGTAGTAGTTGGAAAAAGTGCTGAGATAGATGCCATATTTTGATGCCCACTCACTTGTCTTTGTTCCTAAGAAAACTAATGCATTATCTGAAATGATTATGGTTGGGACCCCAAATCTCATCACTATGCCTTCATATAAATCTAAGACTGCACTCTCATTTGCCTCTTTCAAAGTGATGGCCTCTACCCATCTCATGAAATAATTTGTAGCAGTCAAAACCCACTTGTGGCTAGCACTAGAAGGAGGATTGATCAATCTTATGAAGTCCAAGCCCCATTGCATGAATGGATATTCCACCTGAATTGGTTGAAGAGGCATGGTAGCCAACTATTACTTCCCATAAAAAAAAGCACATTTTTGACATTTCCTCACCCAAGCGTGAGTGTCTCTAAACAAACTGGGCCAAAATTTACCATTCCTCATAATCCTTGTAGTTGTTGCCTTAGGAGCAAAGTGGCCACCAGTTGTCCCTTCATGGAACTCAGATAGTTTTCTTTTGACTTGGTCTGAATCAATACATCTCAAGAGTACCCCTAAAAATTCCTTTCTAAATAGCACTCCATCAATTAGGACATAAGGAACAGATTGGAGTCTAAAATACCTCCTCTTGGTCCTATCAAGACCTTGTGGACACTCACCAGTTTGAAAGAAATGAACCATGTCTTGTGCCCAACTCTTCATGATTATAGGTATTACTACTACAGCTTCCTCATAGAGTACCAAAATGTCTTTGTTTAGCTCTTTGTAGTCTATAGTGAGGTGTTCACATAGCCATCTTCCCCTTACTAGCTTGGTGGTCTTGATCTCTATGTCATACTCCATTACTTTGGTGATCCACCCTACCCTTTTCTCATTCAAGTCTTGGCTCAACAAGAAGTCTTTTACACTAGGATGCGGTACCATGATGTGAATATTGATATTATATAACATACGCCTAAACCTCTTTAGAATTCATATGAATACAAGTGCCTACTTCTCAACATACATGTATCTAACCTCATATCCTTCCTAAGCCTTGGCTAAAAAAAGTGAGAGGTTGTTCGAAATTCTCACCATTCACTTGAGTGAGCATAGTAGAGATTACCTCTTCATTTCCAAAGGTGTATATATTGATGTCTTTGGAGAAGTCTAGACTAGTCAGGGTAGGAGCTTGGGCAATAGCTTGCTTGATGCCTTTGAAGCTTTCTCTTCTCCTTGCTATCCACGTGAACATCTCATCCTTCCTCATCATGGAAGTTAGTGGCTTAACCAACTCAAAAAAATTAGGAATGAATCTCCTAATAAAATTTATTTTGCCAAAGAAACTTTGCAATCCCTTCTTGTGTTTAGGCAAGGATAGTGTTAAGATGGCGTGTACGCTTTCTAAATCAATGGACAAGCCTCATTTTGAAATGACATAGATCAAAAGCTTACCTTCATGGATGATAAACATGTATTTCTTTAGGTTGAGAGAGATGTTAAACTCTCTACACCTATCAAATATTTGCCTCAGGTGCTTCAAATGTTCACTTACCTCCTTGGAGAGGATTGTCACATCATCAAGATAAACCAGCACAATGTCATTGATCAAATCTTGGAAATCCATATCCATAGAATGTTGGAAGGTAGCTCCAACATTTGACATTCTAAATGGCATCTTCCTATAGGCATATGTTCCCCACTTGGTAGTGAAGGCCATCTTGTATTGGTCACATTATTATACCAAGATCTGATTGTATCTGGAGTAGCCATCTAGGAGGGAGAATATTTCACTGCCTGTCACCATCTGAAGAATCTATTGGGTGAATATTTTGTCACCAACTAACTGATGGGCAAAATAGTTTGTTTTAACCATAGCATAAGGAGATTGATCAACCAAATGTGCAGGTTTACCACATCAAAAGGTGAAAAAACTCTCCTCTCATCAAGGGGAGGTTCCCTATAAATATGAGGTGCTATATACTATATATATATATGCTAAAAATAACACTCAAGGGTAGGACAAAACCATCCATCTCTCTTTTTTTTAGAGATGATGTTCACAAACATAGGAGAATTTTGGTGAAAACACTGAAGGCACTTCTCTTCTTCAAAAGTGGTCTACAGCAAATAGCATGAATTCTTTCTGGTAGTGACAAGTAAATGTAACAGGGTGCAATAACTATCAAAGTGAGGTGTAGCACAAAGTCTCCACCTCAACTGCCAAAGTGAAATACGAAGGATAATGGGGCCACAAAGTCATCCCAAGATCCTTTACATAGAAAAAAACTAAAAATACACACACCAAAGACAATTATGGTAGCCCAAAGTCTTTCCATAGTTGGCTTTAGCACACCTTCTTAATTACTTCCACTAGTTCTGCTTATTTAATTAAATGGACAAGAATGCATTCAAAAAATAGACATAAGAACAATTTCCTCAACAACACAAGCTATTCCAACACAAAGTCTGAAAGGTCATTTGCTTTCTCATTCAAATAATGAAATATGATTAACAATCTGAGCTCAAAGTCTCAGTAATGCCTTTCAATTTGGGCAGAGTTTTGCTTTTGATAACAAAAAGATCTCCTTTACATAAAATAAGAGATTATAATATATAGTAGCCAAGAAAGACTTGGCACTTTGTTGCATAGAACAGGGCATCGGCCTTGACTTTAGTGTATAGAAACATCTTGAATGTCTTCTCCTTAGCATGGGTCATTTGGTCTATCTTCAAATATGTACGCATCTGTCCACTCACTTTTATTCAAAAGAAAAAAAATAGGCCGCACCTTTTAATGTTTATGCACTCAGATGTCTACTTGGTGGACTATTCCACCTACTAGAATAACTCCCCTGTAGATATTTTAGTGTCTCCTATAGCTTTACCTCTTTCCTATTGCAATTCGAGCTCTCAGGCTATCTTCTTACATTCAACAAGCTCTTTCAGCTTCTTTCTTCAACTATTCGCTGAGTTTTGTTCTTCAAGATCTGTGCCATATTTGAAAATAAATGGGAATTTCATTACCTTGAATTTGACATCCACAGGGATGTCACTAGTTACTGGTCACTTGAACCACATTAAACCTTGAACCTTTGAACCATGAGAGTTCATTGGTTTAAGGGTTCAATAGTTCAGACGGTCCTATCAGCTCCTTGGTTTAATCACTTCTTCCCTCTTCGATTGAACCTTATCTTTGAACTTTGAAATTCCTTTGGATTTTTATCTTTGAAACCCCTTAAAGGGAAGGTATCCCTTGAGGTTTGGACAGCGGTCCATTTCATGGTCGTTGAGAGTCCCTCGCAAGGGTACTTACCCTTTGGGGTCCTTCAGGCAGCCTTGTTCTTCAAATCCTTTGGACAAAATATTCAAAGGAAATATTTCAAACATTTTGTCTGAAGAAAAATTTTCCTCTACCTTTGCCACTTTCTATCGGGCCTTTCAACATTCCTTCGAACAAAATTTCCAAAGGAATTCCTTCAGACATTTTGTCTGAAGGATTTCTCTTATGAAATTTTGCCACAGAAAATCTTTCCAAAAGATATCCTTTTGTTCCTTTCGATTGAACCGACTGATTGAACCGTTCGATTGAACCAAGTTGACTGAACTTGTCTCTGGAATCTTCCACTTCCTTATTTTTCTTGGAGCTTTCTTGAACCTTTGAACCATTTTGGTTCAAGGTTCAATTAGTTCAACCTTCCTTTCTTAATTCTTCAAATCCTTTGGTCCTTTGAAGTCTCTCAAACTTTATTGAACTCATTGAACCTTTGAACTCATTAAACTCTTTTGGTTTAAGGTTCAACAGTTCAATGGTTCAATCTTTTATTCTTCAAATTCTTCTTTCTTTAAGTCTTTTAATCTTATTAAACTCGTTGAACCTTTGAACTCGTTGAACTCGTTGAACTCTTTTGGTTCAAGGTTCAACGGTTTAATGGTTCAATATTTTATTCTTCAAAGTCTTCTTTCTTTAAGTCTTTTGATCTTATTAAACTCATTGAACCATTTTGGTTTAAGGTTCAATGGTTCAACCTTCACTCTTTGAAACCTTCTTTTCTTTGAGTCCTTTGAAGCTATTGAAATTTGAACTTGTCGAAGCACTTTAACTCTTTAAGTATGTCGATGTCATTAAACATTTGAACCCATTGAACCTTTGAACCTATGGAGGTAGGGTTCAATGGTTCAATCTTGTGTTCGAAGTCTGTTGATGGACCTTTTGGTTAAACCTCAATGTTGAACTAGTCTTGAAATGCCTAAGTGTTGGGAACTTGTTTTTTTGTGAGAGCTCACTTATTGAAGTGGTTGAACCAGTTAAACCTATGAGTCCCTTAACTGAAAAAGCTTGAATAATTGAAGAACTTGGATGCTCAAAACATTTTTTGAGAAGGAAAGAGAGAATTTTGGCTTGCAGGACCAAAATAGTTGATATGTTGTCCCCAAAAATGAGTGACAGATTTTAGGAACAACAGCTGGCTCCAATTGGAGAACTTCCATCGATTATAAAAATAATTGAAGAGAGTAGAAACTAGAATCTCTAGTGCCTTCAAGTATGCCATTGGGCTACAGAATCATGCTACCCAAAAAAAGAAAAGTGTGAAAAAGAAATGAAAATGAACAACATAAAATAAAACTAAAGACTATACAAATGTACAATCAAACTTATCTGATACTTCAAGAATTGAAGTGCTTCAGATGTTGCCCACTATGAGGCAATGAAAATGGTGTGCCATCTTGATACTTTAACAAAAAAAACTATTTTCACTATTGAGCTGATGAATATCAAATGGGCCTCTCCATAAGGAATCAAATTTTTCATGCATTTCCTTTAGTTCTTTTCTCTTATCCCATAACAGAACTTGGTCACCAATCTAAAAATCATGGGTTTTTACCTTCTAATCAAAGAGCTTCTTCACTAGACTTTGATGTGTAGTGATTCGGTCTACCACCATAGTTCGTTGCTCCTCTAGCTCAGTCAAGCACATGATCCTCTTGTCGATGGATCTTTCATATGTCTGATCTTTGACTGCCTTTGCTAATTTCAATGCTAGTAATTCTAGGGTGATTGGTATTTCTACATTGAGACCATATAAAAGTTGGAAAGGTGACATACCTATTTCCATTTTGGGTGTAATTTTGTCTGCCCATAAAGCATTAAACAATGCTTTATGCCAGATTCATTGGTTATCATCTACCAACTTTCTGATGATGGTCACCAGGTTCTTGTTGCTCGATTATGCTTGGCCATTTTCTTGCCAAAAATAATTAGAAGAGTGGGAGAGGGTAATCCCATAATAAAAATAAAACTAATTAATCTCATGGGAAGAGAAATAGGCTGCATTATCTGTCACAATCTTGGTTGAGACCCCAAATCTGGAAATGATATTTTCTTTGAGGAAATTGCATACTACTTTTGAAGTAGCATGCTTGGCTGAAATAGCTTCCACCTATTTGGTGAAGTAATTTGTGGCTGTGAGGACATCGTCATGCCCAGCACTTGAGGATGGGTTCACTGTGCCAATGAAATCAATACCCCATTATTGAAAAGGTTCTTCAATCACCACTGGCTTAAGAGGCAAAGTAACTAACTTGGTTCTTCCAAGGAACTGTTGGCATAGTTCACATCTTCGTACCTATTTGTATGCATCTTGAAATAGAGTAGGCCAGTAATACCTGGCTCACAAAATCTTATGGGTAGTTACAAGCACAAAAAAATGTCCTCCATAGGCTAGATTATGGAAGGACTCCAAAAGTTGATTATGCTACTTTTTATCCACACAACGAAGGAACACCCCATCGATGTTCCTTTCATACAGACTGTTGTCCCACAGGACAAAATTGGTAGCTTTTAACTTAACAATACTCTTTTCTTTACGAGATAGGTGAGTAGGACACTCACCATAAGTAAGGAAATGAGCAATACTTGAATACCACTCATCCGTGGTGGAGACAAAGAGGACTATTGGTGTGTCTTCAATTTTTGCTCTTTCATGCCTTATTTCTTTTGGTATGTTATCAACAATCAATTGGCAGAGGCCCCTTCCCCATACAAGTTTTGTTGTTTTGATAACTAGATCAAACTCTTAGATTTTAGCAATCTAATTTCTCATTTTAGTTCCAAACTCTTGTTGAATTAATATGGATTTGACTGTGGTATCAAGAACCAAGGCAATAGTGTGTCAGTTCAGGATGTAAAAATGGAAGTGCTTTATCACCTTTACCACTGCATAAGCATGCTTCTCCAGATTTGAATATTTCAGTTCATGAGATTTGATAGGACAGCTCATGAAGGATATGGGAGATTCCACACCTTTGTTTTGTTGAACCAGAATTGTTGAAAGTGTGTGCTCAAAAGCATAACTGTACATTGTGAAATCTTTGGTATAGCCTAGACAAACCAGAATTGGGGTATGGGCGATAGTTGTCTTGATGTCTTGAAATGCCAATTTGCCTTCTCCAATCCAACTGAAAGTGGCTTTTCCCTTCATCATATTCACAATGTGGCAAGTCTTCTCAGTGAACTCAGAAATGAACCTTCATAAAAAATTCACCTTTCTGAAGAAAGAGTGAACTGTAATCTTACTTGTGGGTAGAGCAAGCTCTTGGATGAATTTGACTCTTTCTAAGTCAATCTTTATGCCTTATTGAGATACAATGTGTCTGAGAAGTTTTCCTTTTGTTACTCTAAAAATAGACTTCTTGGGATTTAGAGAAATGTCATTCTAGTGACATCATTCCAGCACTTGTTGAAAATGGCACATGTGATTAGGATGATGTTTGGAGAAGACTGTTAAATCATCAAGGTACACCATAATGAACTTACCCATTTCATCTTTGAAAGCAAGGTCTATTTCTCTTTGAAAAGTGGTGCCATCGTTTATCAGGCCAAATGACATTCTTCAATACACAAAGGTGCCCCAAGGTGTGGTGAAGGTAGTCTTATGTTAGTTTGCTTCATCAACTTCCACTTGATTGTACCTTGAGAAACTATCCAGCACTGATAACATCTCTAAATTAGTCACTATCTGAAGGACTTGATCCATGATAGGCAGAGGGTAACTATTCTTTAAAGAGGATTGATTCAAATTCCTAAAATCCATGCAAAGGCAAATTTCGCCATTCTTTTTTTTCATAGAAACTATGTTTACAATCCATGTAGAATGATGGATTGAGAAAATTATTCTAGCATTCAGCATTTTCTATATTTTAGATAGAATAGTACCTGATATCTTTAGATTATACTACTAGGATTTTTGCTAGTAAGGCACCGAATCACTCTTGAGAGGAATTTCATGGCAAATTTCTTCAGGCTTGAGTGACTTTAGGTCATCATAGGAGTATGCCAAAACATCCATGCAATGGTGAAGCAGGTCAGTAAATTTGAGTTTTTCTTCTGGAGTGCAGCACTTCCCAATGTTCACCATCTTGGGATTTTTTTTAGTACCCAAATTTATTTGATAAAATTCCTGGGAGGAGCTTGAATCTATTTATTATTTTTTGATGAACCTGTCATGCTTGTCAAATAATTTCTCAAGAGAAACCATTTTTTTTGGGATTTTATTCCCTTTGAGTTGCAGAAATTCTTTACCTACATCTGAACTTGTTTCAGAGGCTGATTCAAATTTTTGAGGCTCACTGCCTTCGAAGTGAAGTTGTTTAAAGATATCTTTTTGTTCCATAAAGGCGATGATTTAGTTTTCACCATTGAACACTTGCCAATGATTGGCATTGTCAAGCACACTTGGTTGAAAGACCAATTTGATAGTGTACCTGTCTCCCTTAAAATCTAGGTGAGGAACCAAAAGAGTTGCAAAAATGGCTAATGCATCAGCCCAGTCATTGAACTCCCTGGGTACTGTAGAGATACTGAAAGCATCAAATCTTTCAATTTGATCCCAAACTAGATTTTGGTAATGGTGTAATCTCTCATTTTTAGTTTGGTATAGGTTCCTCATCTGGTAAACCACTAGCTCAGCATCTCCTTTGGCGTGAAGGAGTTTGACACCCCTATCTTGAGCAGCCTTTAATCTGAGTAGTAGTGATTCATATTTAGTAGTATTGTTGGTATTATTGAACTGTAATTTATAAGAATAGGGGAAAATATCTCTTTGAGGAGATATCAACACAATCCCAGCTCTTGAGCTGGTAAAAGAACAACTACCATCAAATTTGAGAATTTACAAATTATCAGAAACTGACCTTTCCTTAGATTTTTCTTCATTTGGAGAAGGGGACTCCTCTGGGCTTGCACTGTGCTCTATTAAGTCTTCTACTATTTTTTATGAACTAATTTTTAGATTTTCATCTTTAAAAGTTTTATCAGTTAAGATAGGAACATCCTCTATAGTCAGGAAGTAATTACCCACGCCTGAAGACTCAAACAGAATTTGATCTTCAAGTGTTGATGTTTGAGTCAAAAAATATTTTGCCTCCTTCTCAGGGAATAATCTCTACATGATGCCTTTGATCAGGATCCTCACTTTAGATAGGTCCATACTTAGCTCACCACAAACATCTTTGCAGAAATTTCACCCAAGAAGAATGTTGTAAATGCAAATTAGGTGTCCTTAATTTGTCCCAACAATGGCACTTATTTCTTTTCCATGGAGAAACATCTCCCAAATGTCTTAGTCAATGTGAGACCAAGAGATTCTACCACTTTAGAGGGCATGATTTTGTCAGATGCACCTGAGTCTATGATATAATTGTTCAGCTGGTGTCTATTTATTAGCAAGGATACATAAAATGGTTTTATCCTCCCGAGAGCAGCAAGAGGAGTAATGACAAGGTTATTCTGGGTGGATGTGGGAGTCACCTTTGGAATAGTTGGTCTTGCAAGGATGGTTTTATTCTGCTCAAGGTTGGATTGCAGAAATTCAAATTTAGACATTTGAATTTTGGTTTTCTTAATATGGTCGATTATGTCAAATGTCTGAAATGAATTACGAACAGAGAAAGGCAGTTCATCTTTCAAGTTTTTTGGAGGGGTGGTATTGATCTATGAATTTGAAGTTAAAGATGAAGGAATGCTTGATGTACTTACCTTTTTAGTGATCACTGGGTCTTTTGATTGAAAAGGTAGAGTGGTTCCCTACTTAGCAATTGAAATTACTAGTTGAGAATGTTCCTCTATTTTTTTTTATCAGGTTGTTGGGCTGACTGGTTCTAGGACTGGGTGAATATAGTGTATGATCCATCAACTGCTTCGCCTTTACTTCTAGGTTCATCTTGGTAATTCAAGAAACCAATGTTGGAGTCACCAACTGATTCTTTTTGATTTTTTGTGAAGAGATCAGCATCATCTTCTGGGTTCAACTCAGGCTAGAAGGAGAAATCAAATTCTATTTCAAGATATTTAACTACTGAATTGGTTGGAGGTGATTCAATGGCAAGTTTCCCCTATGGGGGAGGAAGATGATTTGAATGCCCTTGATTTTTGGTAGTGTTGCCTTGGTATGACTAATTGGGGAATGTCCTCCTTGGTATATATTGGTATGAAGGAGGAGTAGACATTCCTTGCACCATTTGCTTTTTAAGAGCTAGCAACTCAATTTCCAGCTTCTACACCATTAGATTAGTGGTGTCGATAGATAGATATTCAAAAGATGAAGAAGATTTACCTCTTTTAGGATCTCTCCTTATCTCCCCTACCAAGAGAGATCATCTTCCACTTCAGTAGCCAAATCTTGCACTATAGTAAGGTCTATGTGACCAACATGTCTTAATAAGAAACTCACTTCAAGAAGTTGAGGGTTGATGAAGAAGCATTTGATATTCTCAATTGTTGGCTGAGCAATGATAGGAATCTTGTTCCTTAGCTTATCGAACTTATCTATGAAGTCCCTCATAGGTTCATGAGGTTCTTTTTTCATTTGTGTGAGTTGGGCCAGCAGGGCATGCGCATCTTTTGCAGGCTTGAATTTGGCTTTGAGGGTGTTCCATTCAGTCACAGTTTGTGCTTACAAATGATAAAATTAGTCTACATAAGCACCTTGTAATGTCTCTACAAACAACTTAACTACTATGTCTTCATATTCCACACCTATCACACTACAGGCTATGTTGAAGGCTGCAATATGTTCATCAAAATGAACTCTCCCATCACCAAAGAATTTGGGTAAATTCTTCTTGGAACTGTGAGGTAGCTCATGTAGAGGTGGAGTTAGATTGAGTGGACCAAAAGAGTTACCCTAAGGGCCTTGAACTACCATGATTATACTACTGAAAGGAGGGACAACAAATGCTTAAGGGGTATGTATTGACAAAGCTCTACTAACAATAAAAATGGATGCTTTACCTGGTAATGGAGACCTAAATTTTGTAGGAGGAAAACTCCTAGTTCACCGAAGGTGAGATGGAGAAGGAAATAGGTCAAAATTACTTTACTGTACCAACTCAAATATAAAGTCAACAATACCTTTAGATATCTGGCTTCTTATATACTGTGGATCCGTTAGAGTGCAAAACTGAAATGGATAAGGATAGGGACTGATTCAATTTGAAGCTTGAGACTTCAAACTGCACAAAACGATCCCTAATAGAGTCACCAAAAACTATTGGGTGAATATTTTGTCACCAACTAATTGATGGGCAAAATAGGTTGTTTCAACCAAAGCATAAGGATATTGATTAGCCAAATGTGTAGGTTTACCCCATCAAAAGGAGACAAATCTCTCCTCTCATCAAGGGGAGGTTCCCTATAAATATGAGGTGCTATATACTATATATATATATATATATATATGCTGAAAATAACACTCAGGGGTAGGACAACACCGTCCATCTCTCTTTTTTTGGAAATGATGTTCACAAACATAGGAGAATTCTAGTGAAAACACTGAAGGCACTTCTCTTCTTTCAAAAGTGGTTTGCAGCAAACAACAGAAATTTTTTTGATAGTGACAAGTAAATGTAACATGGTGCAATAACCAGCAGAGTGAGGTGTAGCACAAAGTCTCCACCTCAACTGCCAAAGAGTGAAATATGAAGGACAATGGGGGTACAAAGTCATCCAAGATCCTTTACATAGAAACAAACTAAAAATACACACACCAAAGATAATTGTGGCAGCCCAAAGTCTTTCCACAGTTGGCTTTAGGACACCTTTTTGATTACTTCCACTAGTTATACTTATTTAATTAAATGGACAAGAATGCATTCAAGAAATAGATATAAGAACAATTTCCTCAACAACACAAGCTATTCTAGCACAAAGTCTGAAAGGTCACTTGCTTTCTCATTCAAATAATGAAATATGATTAACAATATGAGCTCAAAGTCTTAGTAATGTCTTTCAATTTAGGTAGAGTTTTGCTTATGATAACAAAAATATCTCCTTTGCATAAAATAAGAGATTATAATATATAGCAACCAAGAAATACTTGGCACTTTGTTTCATGGAAAGGCCCATGTTGCATTTAATGCCTTGAATGCATTTTCAATTTTGTGAAGGGGCCATGCTGGAACAGGGCATCAACTTTGACTTTAGTGTACAGCAACATCTTGAATGTCTTCTCTTCAGCATGGGTCGTCTGTTCTATCTTTAGATATGTATGCAGCTGTCCAATCACTTTTATTCAAAGGGAGAAAAATAGGCCGCACCTTTTAATGTTTGTGCACTCAGATGTCTACTTGGTAGACTATTCCACCTACTGCAATAACTCCCATGTAGATATTTTAGTATCTCTTGTAGGTTTCCCTCTTTCCTATTGTAATTTGAGCTCTCAAGCTATCTTCTTACCTTCAATTGGCTCTTTCAACTTCTTTCTTCAGTTGTTCACTGAGTTTTGTCCTTTAGGTTTCATTCCATATTTGAAAATAAATGGGCATTTCATTACCTTGAATTTGACATTCGTGGGGATGTCACTGGTTGTTGGTCACTTGAACCACATTGAACCTTGAAGCTTTGAACCATGAGAGTTCATTGGTTCAAGGGTTCAATAGTTCGAGCAGTCCTATCAGCTCCTTAGTTTAATCATTTCTTCCCTCTTCGATTGAACCTTCTCTTTAAACTTTAAAATTCCTTCAGCTTTCTATCTTTGAAACCCCCTGAAGGGAAGGTGTCCCTTCGGGCCTTAAGAATGGTCCATTTCATGGTCACTGAGAGTCCCCCACAAGGGTACTTTCCCTTTGGGGTCCTTTGGGCGGCCTTGTTCTTTAAATCCTTCAGACAAAATATTAGAAGGAAATCCTTCAGACATTTTATCTAAAAAAAATCATTCCTCTGCCTTTACCACTTTTTGTCGGGCCTTTCAACATTTCTTCAGACAAAATGTCTGAAGGAATTCCTTCAAACATTTTGTCTGAAGGATTTCTCTTGTGAAATTTTGCCATGAAAAATCTTTTCGAAAGATATCCTTTTGTTCCTTCTGATTGAATCGACTGATTGAACCGTTTGATTGAACCAAGCTGACTGAACTTGTCTCTGGAATCTTTTGCTTCCTTCCTTCACTTAGAGACTTTTTGAACCTTTATACCATTCTAGTTCAAGGTTCAATCAATTCAACCTTCCTTTCTTAACTCTTCGAATCCTTTGGTCCTTCAAAGTCTCTCAAAATTTATTGAACTCGTTGAACCTTTGAACTCATTGAACTCTTTTGGTTCAAGGTTCAATAGTTTCATGGTTCAATCTTTTATTCTTTGAAGTCTTCTTTCTTTAAGTCTTTTGATCTTATTAAACTCATTGAACCTTTGAACTCGTTGAACTCTTTTGATTCAAGGTTCAAAGGTTCAATGGTTCAATCTTTTATTCTTTGAAGTCTTCTTTCTTTAAGTCTTTTGATCTTATTAAACTCATTGAACCTTTGAAATCATTGAACCATTTTGGTTTAAGGTTCAACAGTTCAACGGTTCAACCTTCACTCTTCAAAGCCTTCTTTTCTTTGAGTCCTTTGAAGCCGTTGAACTTTGAACTTGCCAAAGCACTTTAACTCTTTAAGTATGCTGATGTCATTGAACCTTTAAACCCATTTAACCTTTGAATCTGTGGAGGTGGGGCTTAATGGTTAAATGGTTCAATCTTTTGTTCGAAGCCTGTCGATGGACCTTTTGATTGAACCTCGATGTTGAACCAGTCTTGAAATGCCTAAGTGTTGGGAACTTGTTTCTTTGTGAGAGCTCGCATGTTGAAGTGGTTAAACCAGTTGAACTTGTGAGTCCCTTAGCTAAAAAATCTTGAATAATTGAAGAACTTGGATGCTCAGAGCATTTTTTGAGAAGGGAAGAGAGAATTATGGCCTGTAAGACCAAAATAGTTGATATGTTGTCCCCAAAAATGAGTGACGGATTTTAGGAACAACATAATCTACTCCATACTTGGGAGGGGATAGTGATCTCTTAGTGAGGCTCTATTTAGTTCTCTAAAATCTACACACAATCTGATCTCTCCATTCTTCTTCCTAACAAGGACCAAATTGGCTAGCCAAAAAGAGTGTTTGATAGGGAAGATGATCTTGGACTTGATCAGTTTGGTGAGTTCCCTCCTCATAAGAGGCTTGATCTTTAGATTTATTGGCCTTTTATTTTACTTGATGGGTTTGGAACCCTCATCTAGCTCAATGGTGTGTTGGGTCAAGCTTAGGTCAAAGCCCTTCAAATCACCATACTCCCAAGCAAAGACATCAGCAAACTCTTGGCATAACAAAATGAAAGCATATTTTTTCTCTTTTGTACATACCTTCCCAAGTGCAAGTAGCTTATCCTTGTAGATCTCTATCCTTTCAAAATTTTATTCTTGGTTGACATGCTTGCTTTGTCCTTCTTGAGTTTCTCATCTTAGTTGAATATGCTCTCAAGAGTTACCAAGCCTTTGGGAAGCCTGTTGGTCTTTAGTTGAACAATTTGCCCATCATATTGTTATTACAACTTAGACTAATTTTTAGAAGCAAACTCATTTTTTTTATGTAATAAAAGTGATATCTATTGGTCACTTTCAAAAACCTTCCAATTGGTGACATTGTTTGGTATGGAGGGCCTCACAATCACCTTTAAGTGATGTTGATTCTTGCTTTGTCTCACCCTCTTTGGGATATCAAACTGAGCACCAACTACTACTAGTCTATCTACATGCTAGTTCTCCTTTCTTGAAATGGAAATGATGTTGAAAGTAGTGAAGCTCTCCATAAGGTCCCACACTCTGTGCTTATAAGACTTGAGTAAGGAGTTCTTGGTCAAGCTTTGACTCTCACTTGGTTCACAATCAACTCATTATCTCTAAATACCTACAATTCTTTGATTCCTCTCTTCCTTACCCATTATAGGCCATGAACAAGGGCCCCATACTCTACTACATTACAAGTGCAAGAGAATTAAAACTTGAAAGTTGAGAAGTATTTCTCCTTTGAAGGTGAAACCAGCATTGCTCCACCACTAGCTCCCAACTTGCTTTTAGATCCATCAAAAATAGTCTTCACAAACCATAGTCCTATCTATCTTCATTAATTTCATCATGAAAGCATCTTTATCATGCATGCAGTAGACTCCAATACCAGCCTCTTCAATGAATTTGTAAGGATCATTCTCAAAATTGTCATTTCCCCATTTGTCTAGGAGTAGGTCAGCAAATCCTACAAGGAAAGATGATGGAGATTAGTCCACCTAAAACTCTTCTTCATCAAGGATGGCATAGTTCACATTCATTACTTTGGGTGAGTATGGCTCCAGGTGATCTTTGTGGATGGGCTTTGACTCAATCTTCACCTTAGTTCCATACTTTGTCTTAAAAACCATGTAAGACCAATTGGCTGCCAAGTATCCACCTATCTTGGATGTGAAATCCCTTAATAATCAAAGAGTAAAGTAAGGAGGAACATCTGTCACTACCACATCATGGGAAATTGAGAAGGTTTAATAGGCATGGAAAGTCAGATTCAAACCTCTTACCACTCCTAGGGTCTTAGCTAGTGATCCATCCAACTATAGAACTCTTTTAGTCATTTGCTCATACTTGAGGCCTAGCTTATCAGCTATGTATTTGGGCATAACTGAGGTGCTTGCTCCATTATCAATGATGTAATTATGGACCAAGAAGTCACCAATAATTAGGGAAAATATAAGGGAGGGACCTTCTCATCTTTCTTTGCTTGACCTCCCATGGGAGGAGCCCTATTTACTATCAACACATTATCATTTCTTGTTGGGATAGCTTGCTCACCTAGCCTATGCAATTCCTTTTGGAATATATCCTTTTGTCCTGGTAGTGCTAAGGAATTCCACAATGAGATGTTCATGTGCAGCTTCTTCATTTGGTCTACTATATAGATTGAAGGATTTCCCCCTTTGGATCTCTCTTTGGGGACATTTGTAACTTGTGGTGCAACCTAAGGAGTTGAAGCTACAATTGGCAGTCTGTAATTGGGGAACTTGTGATTTGCCTATGGTGAAGGAGACAATATAGGTACTTGAGTGGTTACTTGAGCTTCATCCATAGTGCTCCTTTTAGACCTAGTGTTGGCTGCAACACAATCATTTTGGTCACTTGTGCTCCCCACATAGTTGACTGCATAAAACTCTCCTTCCAAGTGATTCATGAGAGTGGAATCAGATTGAGCCTACCTGTTGTCCATCCTAAGTTATGTTGATATATCAAAATTTAAGAATTGGGATGCCTAATCACTTTGTGTGTTCATTCTTTGATTAGTAGCTCATTGGCATATGCAACCTATTCTTAGCCATGCCCTAAGGGTGGATAATTGGGTTGCTCCTACACCAAATTATTTTGAGTGGGGACAAGAGCCTTGCAAGATGAAGGGGCATTTAGATTATAGCTCTGATAAGGCTTGATTTATGTAATTTGACTCTACCCTTGATTTTAATTTTGGAAGGGAGGTCTATTTGTCTACCCAAACTAATAGTAGCTTTGATTTGGCCTATAACTCTGAGTTTATTGTCTTTTAAGGGCAACTAACTCATTGGTAACACTCTACAGTAGGATCTTAACTTCATGGAGATCATTTGCAGGGGTAGCAGCTTGCATCTTTTGATTAGGTATAGGAGCTAGAGTGGGTGTAGTAGGTTGAACTAAGGGTTGCAAATCAGGAAAGAGTGGCATATGAGGTCTAGGAGCTATCTTCCCTGCTTGAACAAGGCAATTTCAGCAGCTATGGTTATCTCATAAATAGTGGGCATAATATGTCCACCCATGGACTGCATCATGACAATAATATCACTATTCAGGGCCTTTAAGTAGTAAAGGAAATCATAGCTTGGGGTTGGCCTTACAAGAATTGAGATCCTATCTGAAGTCTTTTGGAACCTAGTGTTAAAATCTTGCATAAATTCATGTGGGGCTCTCTTCATGGTGGTTAGTTGCTCAGCTAGAGACAAATGGTCACTTTTCTCCCCAAACCTATTTTTTAAGAGGGTCCCTAACTCATTCTATGAGCCAAATGAGTTCATAGGCAAGGTTCCATACCAATCCAAAACTTTCCCTTTGAAGGACAAAGCTAGTAATTTGATGGCTACATTTTCCTCAGTGATATTATGAATGTTGTAGAGGTTGGCTATGTTTTTGATATGTTTGATAGCAGTGTTGAGCCCTCTCCACTAAAGGGAGGAACAATTTTGAGAGTTGTCCCTAGAATTGGGTCATATTATTGAAGGTTCAAGGGACTCTGACCATTAAAGGCCAAAAAAGGGAAAGCCATGGTTGTGGAAGGATTCAATCGGGATCTCCTTGAGTAGGTGTATTTTATGGCTAGTTTGGGAAAGTGGCTTGCTATGTAAGGGTGAGTATTTGCAAACCTCAGCCTTTTTGTTCAGTTAAAAGGTAACTCAATAAATTTAAAAGGGACACCCCTAGAAGAAGATCTTATAGTGACCTTTGGCATGGGATGCTAGGTTGATCATTACCCAAAGATTGAGTTCCTAAATGGAGTCACCAAGTGCTGAATTATAGCTCTTTGGATTTTTTAACAATATCAAGACCAACACCAATCCTAAAACTTGCAGGATTCAAAAATTAGTCCCACCAAGCATGCCAAAAACTATTGATGTTGTGGATTACACCCTTTGAAAGGAGACTCAGCTCCCTTCCTCCACACGACGCGATGGAGACATTTCTCTTGTTGTGGTTGGAAAACTTGAGGGATGAATCTCTAGATTAGGGGCTAGTTCTCCTTGATGCACCTTGAGGCCCTAGATTACCTATTGCTAATAATGAGGGGTGAAAAGAGAGACAAATACTAAAAACAAAACCTAACTAATGTGGTGATGCACCAAACTGGTTAGGCTACTCAGCCTTGACATACACTTTACACCAGGGAGAAGTAGACATACACTTCATTTGAATGAGAACATTTCCTACATTAGTGTTTCAATAGGGGATCCTATAGAGATACAAAGAGGAATAAAATACCAAAGGTGTTCTAAAACACACTATTGGATAGTCTGTTCACCTGCACCTATACTCTAAGTTAGACACTTCTTGTTGACCTATAGAGAAGAATTCACAATACACTAGATATTTTGGTATAAACTTATGAAAGCATTAAAGGAAATGACTAAACATAAGATAAGACCATATACATATTCAAAAGTGCCAGCTCAAATGGAGGTAAAATGCTTCTTTTGATTTATTGGGTGAATATTTTGTCACCAGTTGACTGATGGCAAAATAGGTTACATCAACCACAGCATAAGGAGATTTATGCGGTAAAATGGGTGTGATGACCATAGCCATAATGAGATAAATCTCTCCTCTCAGCAAGGAGAGGTTCCCTATAATTTATAGGATATATATATGAGGTTTCCTATAAACTATTATATACTATAAGCTGAAAATACACTCAGAGGTGAAATCATACCATCCATCTCTCTTTTTTCAGAGATGATGTTCATAGAACAGAGGAGAATTTTAGTGTAATTCTTGAAAAGGCACTTCTCTTCTTTCAAAAGTGATATTCAACCAATAGCAGGATCCTTCTTAGGTAGTAACTATAACCACAATAAACCCATGAAAGCACAAAGTCTTTCATTGTCTCTCCTACTGATTAGGACAAAGTAACACAGTAGGATTAAGTGTAGCTCAAAGTCTACACCTAAAACTACAACAGAATAAAGGATAACGAAAGATAAAGAGAGCTCAAAGTCTCTCTAGTATCCTTTACACAAAACAAAGACTGAAGACAATTATAGTAGCACAAAGTCTCCCACAGTCAGCTTCAAGACATTTTCCCGCTTACTTCCACTTGTTATGCTTGTTTGATTAAATGGATAAGACTGTATTTAGGAAATAGATATAAGAATAATTTCCTAGATGGCACAAGCTTATTCTAACACAAAGTTTGAAAGGTCACTTGTTTTCTCATTCATTTAAAAAAATATGATTAACAGTCTAAGCTCAAAGTCTCAAGATTGCCTTTCAATTTGGGTAGAGCTTCACTTTTGATAACAGAGAGATCTCTCCATATACCTAATGAGAGATTACAATATATAGCATTACAAGAAAGACCTGGGTGCTTGTTTTCATGAAATCGGGCCATGCTAAATTAAATGCATTAAATATCTATGAAAGGGCCATGCTAGAATAGGTCATCGGCCTTGACTTTGGCATTCTAAATCATATCAAATGTCTCCTCCTAAGCATGGGTTGTATGGTCTTATTTATGATACTTACACGGTTATCGATTCGCCTTAATTTAATGTATAAAAAATAGGTTGCGTCCTTGAATGTTTGTGTTCTCTGATGTCTACCTGATGGATTATTCCACCTACTAGAAATAACTCTCCTATATATATTTCTATATTTCCTGTAGTTGTTCTCTTTCCTTACCATGTTTTGTCTCTTCCTAGCGATCTAAGCTTCTTTTTGGGCTAGTCATTGAGCTTGTTCTTAGGTCTTTTAAAAACCAACGGTTATTCCATCACCCTAAATTTGACATCCACAAGAATGTCACTAATATTTTGAACCTCTTTGAACCTTGAACCTTCAACTCTTTTGATTCAAAGCTTCAATGGTTCAAACTTTCAATGTTTTGTAAAGGGCT
Source organism: Torreya grandis (assembly GCA_037957365.1). Taxonomy (NCBI): domain Eukaryota; kingdom Viridiplantae; phylum Streptophyta; class Pinopsida; order Cupressales; family Taxaceae; genus Torreya; species Torreya grandis. The sequence goes on along the minus strand of JARHVA010006558.1, from coordinate 218,271 downwards.
GTGTTCACTCTCTTTTTCTTCTTCGGTTGAACCATTTCTTTAAACTATTTGTTTGAACTTCTTTTTAGAATCTTCTACTTATTTCATTCATTCAAAACTTCCTTTCAAACTTTGAACTCTTTGAACCCTTTGAACCTTTGAACTTTTGAACTATTTCAATTTAAGGTTCAACGATTCAACGGTTCATTCTCTTTCTTTAAATTCTTCGAAGCTTCAAACTCTCTGGATCCTTTCATTTTCTAAGTCTATCAAACTTGTTGAATTCGTTGAACCTTTGAACCTTTGAAATATTTTGGTTCAATGGTTCATTCTTCACTCTTCGAAGCCTTTTATTCTCTAAGTCTTTTGAATTTGTTGAACCTGTTGAACCTTTGAACTCTTTCAAAGTTCAAAGTTCAATGGTTCAATGATTCAATGTTAATTCTTCAAAGCCTTCTTTTCTTTAAGTACACCAAAGTCGTTGAACCTTTGAACTCGTTGAACCTTGGAAACTTAAGGAGGCAGGGTTCAATGGTTCAACAGTTCAAAATGGTTCATTCTAATTGTTTGAAGCCCATCGTTAAGTCTTTTGATCAAACCTTTGCATTGAACCATCCTCAAAATACTAAGAAAATGCCTGAAGTGTTTTGAACTTCTTTTGAAGAAACCCTGCCTATTGAACTTGTGACTTCCTTAGCTGAAAAGGCTTTGAATATTTGAAAAACTTAACTACTCAGAATAATTTTGAGAAATAAAAGAGAGAGTTTTGGTATACAGGACCAAAATGGTTGGTATGTTGTCCATAAAATCAAGTGACAGATTTTGGGAACAATAACTAGATCCAGTTGGAGAACTTTTATTGATTGAAATCATGAAATAGTCAGAGTAGAAACCAGAATCTCAGTGCCTTCATTTATGCCATTGGGCTATGGAGTCATGCTTACCCAAAAAAAAAGGTGCCAAAAATGAATGGCACCAAAAACAAACGAAAAACACAAAACAAAGAAAGACTATACAAATAGATTTATCTGATACTTCAAGGATTGAAGTGTTTTAGATGTTGCCCACTGTGAGGCAGAGAAAATGGTGTTCTATCTTGATATTTTAGCAAAAAACTTTTTTCACCATTTAAACGATGAATGGCAAATGGGCCTCTCCATAGGGAATCCAATTTTTCATGCATTCCTTTTGGTTCTCTCATCTTATCCCACAACAAGACTTGATCTTCAATATGAAAATCACAAAATTTTGCTTTCTGGTCGAAGATTCTCTTCACCAAACTTTGATGCCTAGCAATTTGGTCCACCACCATAGTTTGTTGCTCATCTAGTTTAGTCAAGCACATGATCCTTTTGTCGATAGAACTTTCAAAAGTTGAATCTTCCACTACCTTTGCTAACTTTAATGCTGGTAATTCTAGGGTGATTGGTATTTCTGCATTAAGACCATCCATAAGTTGGAATGGGGACATATCAATTGTCCTCTTGGGTGTAATTCTATCTACCCATAAAGTATCAAGTAATGCTTTATGCTAGGTTCTTTGATTGTCATCTACCAGCTTCCTAATAATGGTCACCAGGTTTTTGTTGCTTGATTTGACTTAACTATTTCCTTGCAGATAATAGTCAAAAGAGTGGGAGAGAATAATCCTATAATAGTAGCAGAACTGGGTGATCTTATGAGAAGAAAAACAAGCTGCATTATTTGTTACAATCTTGATTGGGACTCCAAACCTAGAAATGATGTTTTTTTTAAGGAAATTACATTGTACCTCTGAAGTAGCATGCTTGACTGGAATAGCTTCCACCCACTTGGTAAAGTAGTAAGTGGTTGTGAGGACATAATCATGTCTAGCACTCGAGGATAGATTTACAATGCCAATGAAATTAATTCTCCATTGTTGAAATGGCTCTTCTATCACTACAGGCTTAAGAGGTAATGCAGCCAGCTTGGGTTTGCTAATGAACTATTGATACAACTTGCATCTACACACCTAAGCGTATGAATTTTGAAACAAAGTAGGCTAATAGTACCTGGCTCATAGAATCTTATGGACAGTCACAGGCACAAAAAAAATGTCCTCCACAAGCCAAATTATGGAAGGACTCCAAAAGTTTATTCTGCTGCACTTTATCCAAGAAGCAAAGAAATACCCCATCAAGGCTCCTCTTATATAGACCGTTATCCCATAGGATAAAATTGGAAGCTTTCAACTTAACAGTCCTCTTTTTTTTATGAGATAGGTGAGCAAGAAACTCACCATAGGTAAGGAAATGAGCAATATTTGAATACCACTCATTCATAGTGGTGACAAAGAGAACTGTTGGTATGTCTTCAACTTTTTTTTCTTCATGCTCTGCTTCTTCTGGTATGTTATCAACAATTAATTGGTAGAGACCCCTTCTCCACACAAGCTTTGTTGGTTTGATAACAAAATCAAACTCTTGAATTTTAGCAATCCAATTGCCCCTTTTGGTTCTAAACTCCTGCTGAGTTAGTATGGACTTGACTATTGTATTAGGAACTAAAGCAATAGTGTGTGAGTTGAAGATGTAAAAATAGAAGTGTTTTACCACCTTTACCACAACATAAGCATGCTTCTCCATGTTTGAGTACTTTAGCTCATGAGCTTTATAAGGATAGCTCATAAAGGAGATAGAAGATTCCACACCTTCTTTGTTCTATTGAACTAAGATGGTTGAAAGCGTATGTTCAGAAGCATAGTTGTACATCATGAAGTCTTTGGTGTAATCAGGACAAATCAGGATTGGGGCATGAGCGATAATTTTTTTGATGTCTTGAAATGTTGACTTGCCTTCTTCAGTCCATCTAAAGGTGGTTTTGCCCTTCGTCATATTGACAATGTGGTGATTTTTCTCTATGAATTCAAGAATGAACCTTCACAAAAAATTCACTTTTCTGAAAAAAGAGTGAACTACAGTCTTACTAGCAGGAAGAGCAAGCTCTTGAATAGATTTGACCCTTTTTAGGTTGATCTTTATGCCTTCTTGGGACACAATGTGACTGAGAAGTTTCCCTTTAGTAACCCTAAAAATTGACTTCTTGGGATTAAGAAAAATACCATAGTGCCTACATCACTCTAGCACTTATTGTAGATGATGCACATGATTAGGATGATGTTTAGAAAATACTGTCAAGTCATCAAGGTATACCATAATGAACTTACCCATTTTATTTCTGAAAGTAAGATTCATTGCTCTTTGGAAGGTGGTGCCAGCATTGATCAAGCCAAAATGAATTCTATGATATGCAAAGGTGCCCCAAGGTGTTGTGAAGGTGGTCTTATGTTGGTCTACTTCACCAACTTCCACTTGATTATATCCTAAAAAGCCATTTAACATTGATAGCATCTCAGCGCCAGTCACTGTCTGTAGCATCTGATCCATGATGGGTAGGGGATAGTTGTCCTTTAAAGATGACTAATTAGATTTTTAAAATCAACACACAAACAGATTTCTCCATTCTTATTTCTTACAGGGACTATATTCACAACCTAGGTGGAATGATGGATTGGAAAAATAATTTTTGCATTCAGCATTTTCTATATCTCAGACAAAATTGTGCTTGATATCTTGGGGTTGTACTGCATTTTCTTCTACTTGTGAGGTAATGACCCAATCTTGAGAGGAATTTCGTGCTTGATTTTTTCAAGTCTGAGAGATTTCAGATCATCATATGAATATGCCAAAACATTAATGTAATGGTGAAGCAAAGTGATAATTTTGATTTTTTCATCAAGGGTACAATAATTCCCAATGTTGACCATTTTTGGATTATCTTATGTACTCAAATTTATTTGATCAAAATTCTTGGAGGATTTTGAATCTATTTGTTATTCCTTGATAAACCTATCATGCTTGTCAAAAAAATTCTCAAGAGAAACTAATATTTTAGGAATTTTATTCCTTTTGAGCTAAAGGAACTCTTTATCAACTTTTGAATTTATCTCTGGAGCTGATTCTTGTAGTGAAGATTCACTGCTTTCAAATTGAAGCTTTTCAAAGCTATCCATTTGTTCCAAAAAATCAATGATTTGGTTGTCACCATTAAACACTTGCTAATGACCAACATTATCAGGTACACTTGGTTGAAAGACCAACTTGATAGTGTACCTATCTTCTTTGAAATCTTGGTGAGGGACCAAGAGAGTTGTAGAGATGGCCAATGCATCTACATAACTATTGAATTCTCTGGGCATGGCAGAAATACTGAAAGTGTCAAAGCTTTCAATGCAGTCCCACACCAGATTGTGATAATGTTGCAATCTCTTATTCTTGGTTTGATACAAGTTCCTCACCTGACAAACCACCAGCTTAGCATCTCCTTTGGCATGAAATATTTTAACACTTTTATCTTGAGCAACCTTTAAACCAAGCAGTAGCGATTCATATTCAGCAGTGTTGTTAGTGTTGCTGAATTACAACTTATATGCATATGTAAAAATATCTTCTTGAGGAGATATCAAAACAACTCCAGCTCTAGAATCAGTAGAAGAGTTGCTGCCATCGAATTTTAGAATCCAGACCTCATCAGAATTTGATCTTCTTTAATATTTATCTTCATTGGAAAAGGAAGATCTTTTTTTATATGTACTATGCCCTACCAATTTTTCTAATGTTTCGTCTAAATTTTTTGGATTGTCACTTAGTAATCTTTCATCTACTAAAATAGAAACATCTTTAGTAGTCAAAAAGTAATTACCCATGTCTGAAGACTCAAACAAAATTTGAGCTTCAAGGGTTGAAGTTTGGGTAACAATGTACTTTGATTTCTTCTCAGAAAGCAGTCTTTGCATGATGCCCTTGACAAGAATCCTCACCTCGAATAGGTTTATGCTCAATTCTCCACCAACATCCTTGCAAAAAAAATTCCCAAGAAGAATGTCGTAGGAGGTTGGGATGTCAGCCACCAGGACTGTCATTTTGATTCTCTTATCTAGAAAGGCCGCAAATACAAATTGAGCATCTTTGATTTATCCTAGTAGAGGCATTTATTTGTTTTCCATGGAGAAACATCTCCCAAAGGTCTTAGTCAACGTGAGACCAAGAGATTTTACCACCTTGACAGGCATGACATTGTCAAATGTGCTAGAATAAATTATGCAATTATTCAGTTGATGACCATTTATCAGTAGGGAGACATAAAATGGTTACATCTTTCCATGGGTACCTAGAGGAGTAATCACAAGATTATTTCAAGCAGGTGTGTTCTTTGGGGGAACAAGAGTTACTTTCAAAATATCTTATCTTGCAGAGATGATTTTATTTTTGACACATTAAACAAGTCTATCTAACTGTTCAGGGTTGGATTGCAAGAATTCAAATTCAGACATTTGAATTTTGGTCTTCTTAACATGGTCAATTGTATCAAATGACTAAAATGAATTAGAGACAAAGGGAGGCAGTCCATTAATCTAGTTTTTGTTGGGTGTAGGATTAGTCTACGAATTTAAAGTAGGAGGTGAAGGAACATTTGAGGTACTTACTTTTTTAGTGATCACCAGGTCTTTTGATTGGAAAAGCAGCAAAGTTCCTCATTTAGCAATTGAAATTGTTGGTCGAGATTCTTCCCCTATTTTTCCTTTGTCTGCTTGTTGAACTGACTAGTTCTGAGACCTGGTAAATATGATGTATAATCCATCAAATGCTTCACCTTTACTTCCGGGTTCATCCTAGTAATTTAGGAAACTAATGTTGGAGTCACCAGCTGATTCTTCTTAGCCTTCTGCAAAGAGATCAGTGTCATCTTTTTGGTTCAACTCAGGTTGGAAAGAAAAATTAGATTTAGTTTTAAGATAAACAACAGCTGAGTTAGTTGGTGTTGCTTCAATGGCAATCTTCCATGGTGGGGGAGAAAGGTGATTTGGTTGCCCTTGATTTCTGGCAGTATTTCCCTGATACGACTGGTTGGGAAATGTCCTCCTTGGTATATCTCAATAAGAAGGAGGAGAAGACATCCCTTGTGCCATTTACTTTTTTAGAGCTAGTAATTCATTTGCTAACTTTTGCACCATAGGATTATTAGTGCCTGTAGAAGAATATTCAAAAGATGAAGAAGATTTATTTTTGTTAGAATCTCTTCTTATCTTTCCTACCAAGATAAGGTCATATTCAACCTCAGTGGCCAAAATATGAGCTGCAGCAAGGTATATGTGTCCAGCTCGCCTCAATAGGAAACTTACTTCAAAAAGCTGAGAACTAATGAAGAAGCACTTGAGATTCTCAGGTGTCGGCTGAGAAATTATGGAAATCTCATTCCTCAGCTTGTCAAATTTAGAAATGAAGTCTCTCATGGGTTCATGAGGCTCCTTCATTTGTGTAAGCTGGGCTAACAAGGTGTGTGCATCTTCTGCAGTTTTGAATATGGCTTCAAATTTAGCTTTGAGAGTGTTCTAGTCAATCATTGTTTGTGCTTGCAAATGGTAAAACCAATTTGCAGCAGTGCCTTATAATGTATCCACAAACAGTCTTACTGAAATGTCTTCATATTCAATGCCTATTACACCACAGTCTATGCAAAAGGCTGCTATATTTTCATCAAGATGAACCCTCCCATCACCATATAACTTGGGGAAGTTTTTTCTTGAGCTATGAGGTAGCTCATGTAAAGGTGGGGATAGATTCAGGGGACCAAAAGTATTACCCCAAGGGCCTTGAGCTGCCATGATATCGTTGTTGAAAGGAGGTATAATAAATCTATGTGGGATATGTATGGGCAAAGCTCTATTAGCAGAAGAAAGAGAAGCTTTGTCTGGTATTGGGGACCTAATGTTTGTAGGAGAAAAACTCCTAGTTCACTGAAGGTGAGTTTGTGGAGGGGAAAGATCAAAATTATTTTGTTGCGCAAGCTCAAATATAGGGTCAACAATACCTTGATCTCTCTGGCTTCACGTGTATGGTGGATCTGCCAGAGTGTAAAATGGATATAGAAAAGAACTGAAACTACTTCAATTTAAAGCTTGAGGCTTTAAACTGCGTGTTTGATCCCTAGTGGAGTCGCCAAAAATTATTGGGTGAATATTTTGTCACCAGCTGACTGATGACAAAATAGGTTACATCAACCACATCATAAGGATATTTATGCGGCAAAATGGGTGTAGTGACCACAGCCATAATGAGATAAATCTCTCCTCTCAGCAAGGGGAGGTCCCCTATAATTTATAGGATATATAAATATGAGGTTCCCTATAAACTATTATATACTATAAGTTGAAAATACACTCAAGGGTGAAATCATACCATCCATCTCTCTTTTTTCAGAGATGATGTTCACAAAACAGAGGAGAATTATGATTTAATTATTGAAAAGACACTTCTCTTCTTTTAGAAGTGATATTCAACCAACAGCAGGATCCTTCCTAGGTAGTAACTATAACCACAAGAAATCCATGAAAGCACAAAGTCTTTCATTGTCTCTCCTACTAATCAGGACAAAGTAACACATCAGGATTAAGTGCAGCTCAAAGTCGACACCTAAAACTATAATAGAGTAAAGGATAACGAAGGATAAAGAGAGCTCAAAGTCTCTGTAGTATTCTTTACATAAAACACAGTCTAAAGACAATTATGGTAACACAAAGTCTCCCACAGTCAGCTTCAAGACATCTTCCAGCTTACTTCCACTTGTTCTACTTTTTTGATTAAATGGACAAGACTGTATTTAGGAAATAGACATAAGAATAATTCCCTAAATGACACAAGCTTATTCCAACATAAAGTTTGAAAGGTCACTTGCTTTCTCATTCATTTAAAAAAAATATGATTAACAGTCTGAGCTCAAAGTCTCAGGATTGCCTTTCAATTTGGGCAGAGCTTCGCTTTTGATAACAGAGAGATCTCTCCATATACCAAATGAGATATTACAATATATAGCATTACAAGAAAGACCTGGGCACTTGTTTTCATGAAATCGGTCCATGTTGAATTGAATGCATTGAATATCTATTAAAGGGCCATGTTGGAATAGGTCATCAGCCTTGACTTTGGCATTCTGAATCATCTCAAATGTCTCTTCCTAAGCATGTGTTGTCTGGTCTTCTTTATGATGCTTACACGGCTGTCTATTTGCCTTAACTTAATGTAGAAAAAATAGGTCACATCTTTGAATGTTAATGTTCTCTGATGTCTACTTGGTGGATTGTTCCACCTATTGGAAATAAATCTCCTACAAATATTTTTAGCTTTGCTGTAGTCATTCTCTCTTTCCTTACCACATTTTGTCTCTTCCTGGTGATCTGAGCTCCTTTATGGGCTGGTCGCTGAGATTTTTCTTAGGATTTTTGAAAACCAACAGTTATTCCATCACCCTGAATGTGGCATCTACGAGGACGTCACCAGTCTTTTGAACCTCTTTGAACCTTGAACCTTGAACTCTTTTGGTTCAAAGGTTCAATGTTTTGTAAAGGGTCGCATTCACTCTCTTTTTCTTCTTCAATTGAACCATTTATTTGAACTTCTTTCTGGAATCTTCATTCACTTGAAGCTTCCTTTCAAACTTTGAATTATTTGAACCCTTTAAACCTTTGAACCATTTCAGTTCAAAGTTCAACGGTTCAACGATTCATTCTCTTTCTTTAAATTCTTTGAAGCTTCAAACTCTCTAGATCCTTTCATTTTCTAAGTCCGTCAAACTTATTGAACTTGTTGAACCTTTGAACCTTTGAACTCTTTTGGTTCAAGGTTCAATGGTTCATTCTTCACTCTTCGAAGCCTTTTATTCTCTAAGTCTTTTGAATTTGTTGAACCCGTTGAACCTTTGAACTCTCTCAAAGTTCAAGGTTCAATGGTTCAACGATTCAATGTTAACTCTTCGAAGCCTTCTTTTCTTTAAGTCCGTCGAAGTCGTTGAACCTTTGAACTCATTGAACTTCTGAACCTTGAGGAGGTGGGGTTCAACGGTTCAAAGTGGTTCATTCTAATTGTTTGAAGCCCACCATTAAGTCTTTTGATCGAACATTTGCGTTGAACCATCCTCAAAACACTAAAGAAATGCCTTAAGTGTTTTGAACTTCCTTTGAAGAAAACCTGCCTATTGAACTTGTGACTTCCTTAGCTGAAAAGGCTTTGAATATTTGAAAAACTTAACTACTCAGAACAATTTTGAGAAATAAAAGAGAGAGTTTTGGTATGTAGGACCAAAATGGTTGGTATGTTGTCCACAAAAGCAAGTGACAGATTTTGGGAACAACATGATTCAAGGTAAATTCTTCAGGGTTTCACCATACAATGTTGAGAGATCCCTCTCAAATGAGAAGTTACAAATATATATAGAAAGCTTAGAAATAGACAATTGACTAGTTAAGAGATAGAAACCCATACTATATTAAACACTTTTGTAGTGATCACAAACCCATGTTGTTGATGTCTCCTTGTAATTGTGTATGGGAGAGCCATGTTGTAGGTGTCCAAGTCACTGTCCATGTTGTCTTCAACCTACATAAGCATGGGATACTTCTTCTAGTAACTGACAAGGCCATCCCCAAGCTGTGTTGACTGAGCCATGCTCTCTTTAATGTTGAGCATGACTGGTTGTTCATTAATGGTAAAACAAAGAAATATGGGCTACTCTCTTCAATGTTCAAAACCAATCCTTTTATTGGCTTTTGGTGGAGACTATTTCACCTAAGTGCATTTACTCATCCCGCTGACGACCCTTATGCCACCTACCTTAGTTTGGTTCATCTTTGGGTCTATGATTTGAATTGTTATGCCACCTGGAATGCTTTCTGGGTTATCCACCTTATTTTCCCTTACTTTGTTATTTCTCTCTCATCCTAGCAATTTAGGCTTTTAATTCCTTCAGATAAAATGTCTGAAGGAATTCTCCTTTGGGGCTTGCACTTTTGACTTAAATTTGGCAAGCCTTTAGGCCTCCTTTGATTTTCTTCCAACAGCTAGCTTACTTTCTTGAATTTGATGTTCACGGGCCTGTCATCAGACATTTGAATCCCAATGGCTAGTTTACTACCTTGAATTTGACGTTCATAGGCCCGTCACCCACTAAGACAATTTCTTGGCATTTTTGTAAATGAATTTTACCGAAGGGGAAGTGACCCTTAGGAAATATTGAAATGGTCCTCTTTGAAAGGAAAGTGACCCTTCATAAAAATGGAAATGGTCCACTTTGAAAACTAAGTGCCCCCCGCAAAGACACCTACCCTTCAGACTTCTTGTCTTTCAAAATTTTCTAGACTTTTGTGACTGTCAAATTTCTTCGAACAAAATGTCTGAAGGAATTTCTTCGAACATTTTGTCTGAAGGAATTATCCTTTGATTTTTCTTCCTTGGTTTTCCTTCTGATAAAAAGTCTGAAGGAATTCTCTTTTGGGTTTGTCACTTTTTCTAAAGGGCAAGTTCCTTTTGGGCTTTCTCTCTTGTCCCTTTGCTCCAATCGACTGCCCTCGACAAAGGAAATTTGAGCCCAAAATTATGCTTCAGAATTTTGAAAAGGTCCACTTTATTCATCACTTGCCCCCCCACAAGGGCTCCTTAGCCTCCGAAGTTGCCTTTCGGAAGAATTGCAAAGGTCCCGTTTGCCACCTAAGTGCCCTCTGTAAGGGTACATACCCTACAAATGACCCTTCAACTTTTCCACTTGGTCCATTTTTTCGATGAAAATCCCTCTGAAGTAATTCACTTGTCTTTCAAAGCATCCAAGACCAAATCGAGGTCTGCAAGTGGCTTTACTTATGAATTTTTTACAAGTAAAGTCACCCGTCAAACCCGAAATGCACTTGGCAAGAAAAAGAGGAAAACACTTGGTTTTTTCATGGGAAATGGTCTGACAGATAAAAAATTTGCATGAGACAACTGAGGGGTGAACTAGCTAGAACCTGGATTGAATGACTCTTGCAATAAAAAGAATAGGGGTTCCCAGTTTTTGGCCTGTAGGACCAAAAATTGGTCAACACTAACCTTGATACAATCTCAGTTATGCTTATGCAAAATAATGATGAAGAGGTTGAGCAACTAATTATATTCTTCAACCAGAGAATAGAGGATTACGAGCTCAGGTATTCTTTTATTGACAAGCAGGCTCTAACAATGATTAGAAGATTGAAGAAATTCAAACACATGGTTTCCAACAACAAGATACATGTCATGGTTTCGCATCCTAGTACCAAGGAGTTCCTCCTAAGTAAGGACCTCAATGAAAAGAGAGTTGGATGGATTACAAAAGTGATAAAGTATGATGTGGATATTAAAGTAATGAGATTGGTAAGAGGAAGAGGATTGTGTGAGCATTTAGCTTCAAATCTTCAAGAGCCAAAAGAGGAAGACTTAGTCAACCAAGTTCAAACCCAACTAGCTGATCAAATGCAAGCTAAAAGTTGGACACAAGACATCATTAGTTTTCTTCAAAATGGTGAGTTCCTCAATAGCTTGAACAAGTATCAAAGGAGATATTTTATACTGTAGACCATTCCTTACTATCTTTTGGATGGTGTTCTTTTTAGAAAGGATGTGAATAGTATGATGTTAAGATGTGTTAATAATGATCAATTTGATATGTTGTTGGAGAAGTTCCATAATAGTACAGATGGAGGTCATTTCTCTCCTAAGATGATATTTGCAAAGATAATGAGGGCTAGTTATTATTGGCCTAGTGTTTTTAAAGACTGTTACCAGTGGGTTAGAAATTGTCCTCAATGTCCCTTTTTTGTAGGCAAATAGAAACTTACAGCCCTTCCATTAAAACCTATCTAAGTGGACCAGCCTTTCATGTAATGGGGTCTCAATTCCATTATCATGATCAACCCTCCATCAAGTGATGGACACAAATGGATATTAACTGCCACTGACTACTTTATAAGGTGAGTAGAGGTTGTTGCATTGAAGGAGGCAAACGAAAATGCTATCTTGGAGTTTTATGATAGCATTGTGACAAGGTTTAGAGTTCCCCATGTCATCATTTCTGATAATGCACTTACTTTCATAAGTGTTAAAACTTTTGATTGGGCAGCAAGGAATGGAGTTCACTTGAGTACCTCATCCAATTATTACCCTCAAGGTAATGGATTGGCTGAGTCTACCAACAAGAACCTCATCAAAATAATCAAGAGGATATTGGAGACCAATCAAAGGGCATGGCACAACAAGCTAAAGACAACTTTATGGGTAGACATAATTACTCCTAAGAAATCAATTGGTAACTCTCGTTTTGTACTTGTTTATGGGAGAGAATCTAGGTTATCCATATCATAAGAACTCCCTGCCCTATAACTTGCACAGTAGCTGGAATTACTTGAAAACACTCCAATGGAGGTCAGATTGACAAAACTAATGCAACTACAAGAAGCAAGGGATAATGCACACAAGGCCATGGAACATCACCAAATACTCATGAAGAAGTCCTTTGACAAGAGATCAACCGCAAGAATATTCAAAGATTGTGACTTGGTTTTGAAATGGGATGAAGATAGAGCAAAACCAGGCAAGCATACAAGGTTTGACACTTTATGGAGTGGCCCTTACATCATCAACAAGTGCAAGTATAGCAACTCCTTCTAACTGGCCAAGATGGATGGAGAAGAATTACCTATCCTTGTGAATGGGATACATCTAAAACTCTACCACTAATCCTTGCAAGACTATCTTGTAAATAGTTGTCTATGTGTGTTTCCCTTCGTTTGTTGTTGTGTTCCCTAAGTGCTTTGTAGCACATGTGTTTTCCTTCCTTTATTTGGTGTGATCATCTAGTTTGTGTGTTTTGAGCCAAGCTTGTTCAAGTTATTTTGAGTGCCTTATGTATGACTCCATGTCCAATGTAAATATTAAGGCGACTATCCTTAGGCATAGTAGGCATGCCTCCCTTGGAAATCACCAAAAAATATTAGCCAATTTTCATACCCAGTTTTGCATTTTCCTTTGGCTAAGTTCAGCTTTTTCTTGTCTGTTTTAAATTCATTGTGAAGAACCAGTTGTTTTCTCTTCTTTGGAAGCTTTTTTTTAGCCTTGTTCAAGTGTTTTTTTACCCCTTTTTGCCTAAGTGTTACCTCTCTTGGGAAGGTCCCTTTGTTTTAAGTTTTTTGCCCAAGCCTTGGAATTCTTTTGGACTTTTTGTCTCGGATAAAAGTCCAAAAGTTTTCTCTTCCTTGTCTTTTCCCTTCCAGGTTTGCCCTTTATAAATTTTTTAAAGGGCCTTTTCTCTCTCCAAAGTGCCATTCGAAAAAAATTTAGAGGGTCGCTTTTCTTTCAAAGTGCCCTTCAAAACTTTTTCGAAGGGTCACTTTTTGACTTTTTCTTCCAAGTGCCCTTCGAAAAAGTTTTGAAGGGCCCCTTTGCCTTGAAGTGCCCTTCAAATTTTTTTGAAGGGGCACTTTACTTCTTCTAAGTGCCATTTGGAAAAATTTTGAAGGGTCACTTTCCCAAGCCAAAGACAAAGGGCCCGAAGAAAGATGCAGATAATTCTTTCGGGGAAAAAAAGTTTGAAGGAATTCCTTTATATAGATTGTTTGAAAGAATTCCTTTAGGAAAATTGTTCGCAGGGAATTTTTTCGAGACAAAAGCCCAAGGACTTAAGGTTAAAGAAGCCCACAACTGACGCCCATAGCAAAGCTTTTCTAGAATCCCGCAGCAATGTCTTTCAAATCCAACAACTGATCTGTGATAGGTAGATCGATGGTGTAAATCAATGATCTAAGTCATTATGTATGGCCAATGGAAAGGTCAATCGTTGTGCACATGGATTCCCAGCTAGGCCTTTCCAAGGCTAACGGTGAGAGAGCTCACATCACCATTGATCGATCAAGATCTGTGTCATTTCATGATGACCAATCATGAAGAAGGACAAAGCTAAACAGAATGCAACAAGACATATTTGCAATAGGTGTGCAACCATTTTGATGTCATGACTCAGCCAAGAATATCCTTTTTTTGTTGGCACAAACTTGAGAGAGGAGGCCAGATGTGTAACAACTCATGATGACATGGATCAATCAAATGACCCAAGCAAGCATCTTTTGTGAAAATAGTTACAACTGAAGATGTTGACAGGAAATAAATTGATTCCTCTCCTTGGTGCCAAAGGTTTCCTTCTCTCTCTCCCTTTTGACTATATACAACCCCTTGGCTAGTGTAAAAGATAACCACACAAAGTATGGTGAAGCCCTGCTGGATTGATGTTATATTTTGCCTTTGAGCACTAGTACAGTCTTTTCTTTTCAAGTTTTTTAGACAATTGTCTGAGTGTGCAAGAGATGTATAGTGGCAGCATGTGATGATTTTCCATCCTCCTACCCCTTTATCCTTCATACCTGAACAAGAGTTCTTAGTCTAATTGGTCACACAGTGTGTACCCAAGTGTATTGAATTTTTGCGTGTATTATTGTCTTGAATGTGCAAAGTTTGCCTTTCAGCTCATTTACCTTGTGTTATCTTCCACGTCTCACCTCTATGTTGAAATACTATTGTTAGAGTCTTTAGATCTTGGGAATGGTTTATGCTTTTGTTGTATTGTGCACTAGAATCTGACATTCATGTGAAAAAATAGTTTTGGTGTATCACCACTCTTAGAATAATATTTCTTTTTCAGTAGTTTCTAACTCTTTTCCTTTTAAACATGTTGATTTAGCAGAGATTGTCTTACAGAGACATATTCAAGGAGCTAGCCCTATAATTTAGAGGTACATTTCCTCCATAGGCATACCCACAGGCCTGAAAATGTTCCAACGTTGCCCAAATCTAGGAGAGGACTGAACACTCTCTTCTAGGGTGCAAGATTTGGAGACAACACGACCTTGTCACTCTTCTCGGAAACATTGAGTCTATGACACCCCTAACCAAACAAGTGGAAATATTATGGGGAATACACATTAATATAAATAATAAACTAGATCCCTAATAGGAAACCTAGTTAGTCCCCATACTATAAAAACATAAAATAATGTTTGCATGGGATTACGATGATATGTTAGGAATTTTTGATTGTTTGCACAATATGCCATAGTTCTTCCATGAATCAAGGAACCTCTTTCTTGCTTTTGTATCCACTCTTATTTACGCTCATGGCTCATTGGTCTTAGTATTCTTGAGTTGCCTTAGTGATTTGTCTCAATTTGTGTGCTAAACTAGGTCATGAAACCGTCACCGTTGGAAAACCCATGCCTCTACAAGAAAATTTCATATACAACACTTAACGTGAAAGTGGAGTCTTGACCTCCCAATTTGTATTTGAAACCTAGCTCTCTTAGTTCTCTGAACTCTCTTACCCTGCTCTAGGAGGTCACCTCAGTTTCCATGCCTTTGTGGGCTCTAAGACTTGTCCTATTATGATGACCAAGTTTGAATGGTAAAGTTTCATATAAAGCACTTGGCCTCGAAGTAGAGTCTAGTTGCTCTTATGCTCATTTGGTCATCTTGCTTGTTAGCTCCCTACAAACGCTTTGGGGGGTCATTTTGATTTTTGTGTCGTTCTAGCCTTTGAAACCTACCCCATCCTGTCGACCAAGCTTGTGCGAATCATTTTCATATTTTACACTTGGTTGTTTGACGACTTCTCGAGGTACTTATCCTACTTGCAAGATCTTGACAATGTCACTTTTTGGTTTGTTTAAGCTTCTCAATCCACTCAGGGTTCTCAATATGCTCCAAGGAGTTGTTTCAATTTTCGTACCATTTCAACCTCTAAAATTGATCCCATCCTATCAACCTCACTCATAGAGACAAATTTCATATTTTGTACTGTCCCAAAACAACTTCTTAACCCACTTATCATACTCGCGAGATCTTGTTGAGTCTCGTTTAAAACTTGTCTGGCTCCCGATTATATCTATCGAGTCAAAATTCACTTCCTCGGGTACTAGTCTAGTGTTATTATGCCTTTGGGTGTTTGGGGTCAACTTCTCCGCAGTTCAATTGTGTTCGGACATTTTAGTAGCGATTTGGCCCGGGATTTGTCTTCGTACTCCAGAATCGTGTCATCCAGACTTATTAAAAAAACCCGATTTGGTCTTTGTTGAAAATTGGCTAAGCCGGTAGACCCAATCGGGTTTCAAAACCCCGATTATGTGTAGGCTTGATCGTTTATTCATTGTCTTTGTTAATGGGAGATTTGTCTAAGGGGGATCTGTGCTTTGGTAGTCGGGTTTCATTTTAGCGACGGGTCGTCGTAGTGTTGGCAGTTATGGTCGGGTTCTAAACACATGACTAAGGCTTAAAAACATTTCACTCGACTACAAAAGGAATGCTATGCGGACATATCATTAAGTTTTGTACTGAGATTTGGTCTAGTCTATGTGTCTCGTGGTGGGTTTTTTCATACTACATAAAACTTACCAACGCATTTAAACAAGGAGCACGTTTAAGTCTTGGGGCCACGTGGTACGGGAGGTAAAAGGTAAGTGTGGGGACACCCCACGTATTTCTAATTTGCTCTTTCTTTTAATCAATTAAGTTTTATAAAATTTAATTAATTTTAATTAAATGTTTTATATCATTTACTTTTGTTTCATTTAATCATTAAATCGTTAAAATGATTAAATTTTATTAAAACTAATTTTACATCAATTTAATAAGGTTTTATTAATTAATATCTTTTTTAATTAATTTTTAAAGAGAAAAATAATAATTACTCAAAAAATTGAAAAGTCCATTTATATTGATGAATTCTAAACCCAAAAGACTCTATTTCACTTGCCGAAGACACCCATACTACTAATCTGGGGTTGATGGCCCAATTCACACTCATTTTTTAATTGCTTGTTAAGTCGATAAATTGCGTTTCTTAGCTCATTTTTTCCTTGTTGACTAACTTAGACCCCCTCTTGTTTTGAGGGGCATAACTTTCACCCCAAGAGGCAATTTTACGAACCACTTGCACCATCGGAAAGCTCATTCCGGCCCAGCCTCTTTGGTAACCCCAATTTTATCTAATTTGGCCCGAGTCAAACGCTGCTCCCAATTGAGTTTTGCATTTCTTGAACTCGAATAGGTCTTTTAGGTGCCTCTTTAAACCCCTCCATAGTTTTTTAGCCATAACTTAGTCCTCGGCAACCCATTTTTGAAACCGTTAGAGTTGTTGGAACGTTGGCTCCGACACGAACATCTTGGTGCCTCTAATTTCCAAAAAACCCATCTGAGCAATGAGATTTTAAAGATTTAAGTTTATACTTTCCCTAGGAAGCTTTTAATTGTGAAAATTAACTTGTTTTTTGTCTTTTTATAGGTTAAAATAGTGCAAAAAATAAAAGTCGCAAGGTTGGAAAAGTGAATGAGCATTTGGGCGGGAAATGAATTGTTGAAAAGTCTATAAATAGGTCAACCCTGGTCATTGTAAGGGTTGGCTTTTTGTTGCTCTAAAATGCTAAAAGTCGACCACGATTTTTATTTTTGTAGTGTATTATATTATCCCTCTTTTGTAACCCTACAGTTATGTGGTGAAATTTCGATCGATCGATCGTGTTGAATTTGTAATGGATTGTCTACACGAATATTTTGATTAATAGAAGACTGTAGATTTATTGCTTCCGATTTATGCATTTGTATGGTGGTTGTGAGCATTTATTTCATTGTCTGGGTCCCTTTGGCGTATGCACCAACTTCGTTCATGATTGTGCACACGTTGATCGAGAAGAGACCAGTTTGTGGAGTTCACCGATCGAGAACTACAAATTTCTTCTTCGTTATTTCAAGCTTTATCTCTCTTTCCCCCTTCTCTTTTACATTTTATTATCAAATAGGTTAAATTAGGGTTTATTTGATAGCAATCTATTTTTACTCATTTATCTCGATTGCTTATTGTATTCCATTCTTCTATTGTTATCACACTGTTGAATGGCTAAATGCATGGAAATGAACAAATAAAGTTAGCATTTTTAATTGTTTCCATCCAAAACACTAACTTTGTATTTGGGTAGATATATGTGTGTGCTTCCTTATTTTTGATATCTGATTAGAACCAAGTAAACTAAAACAAGTAGTTGTAATTACTATCTAATTTATTTAAAGATCGAACACTGTTAAAATTTAGGTTTTAAGTCTTACACCAGTAGGCCCCTTGATTGGAACCGTCACAACACACCATTGAATGAAGATCAATGCACCATGACTTGGTAGATATAGAACTTAGGGACACTTGTCTATGCAGGGCTTTTTTCAAGTAAAGGCTTAAAGGGCTTCATAGCCCCTAAAGCTCAATGTTGGCATTGATGTGTTAAATGACACGTCAATAGAATACACTCAGATTTATGCACTGATAATTTATACATTAAAGAATAGTGTAAATACATTATGCGGCAACAATGAAGAATAAACCTTATTGTCTGATAAATTATAACAGATGAATTACAAAATCTATCGTATGTAGGCTTTATCTACCCCATCTCTAATAACCAATGAGTATCTCCACTTTTCATTGTCCCAAACAAGAATGGTAAATGGTGCATTTGTGTGGATTATAAATAATTAAACAATACCACGAGGAAGGATAATTTCCCCCTCCCATTCATTAACCAGGTTTTTGGCACCCTCTTTGGAAATAAATACTTCTCTTTCCTTGATGTTTACATCAGATACAACTATATTATAGTTGCCTAAACATACAAAGATAAAATAATGTTTACATGCCCTTGGGGCACTTATGCCTACTCGATCCTCAAATTCAGGATATGCAATGCTTCTACCACCTTTCAAAGTGTTGTTTTGAGCATTTTTGTTGATCTATATCATGACTATGTGGAAATATATATGGATGACTTCATAGTCCATGGGAAAACTTATAATGAAGCCATCACCAACTTGGAGAAAGTTATCTAGCATTGTCAAGATAATAACTTATCATTGAGTCATGAGAAGTGTTAAATGATAACACAAGAAGGTATTGTACTGGGACACCATATCTTCAATTCAATAATTGAGGTAGATCCTATTAAAATAAGAGTGATAAATAACTTGCATACACCACAAAAGCAACAAGATGTGAGAATTTTTCTAGCACATGTTGGATATTAACATAGATTCATAAAAAAAAATTAGAAATATAGTAGCCCCATTGTTTGTTTCGATATGAAAAGAGGTTAACTTTGGTTGGATTAATGCATGTTAGGAAGATTTTCAAAATTTTAAGACTTACTTGTGACAACATCCATAGGTAGAGATTAGAACCTCACCTTCCACATTCATACTGATGCATTTGAGACAATACTTGGGGAAGTCCTTGCTAAAAAGGATGGGTCACTCAATTATGATATATATATATATATATATATATATATCTCATCATCATAAATAAATAGGTAGTCGAACTCAACTCTACAGGCATAGAAAAATAATTCCTACAATAGTGTATGTTATGAACAAATTTTGACATTACATTACTAGTTATCCTAATTTTGTTTGTATTGATCATTCTACTATTAGATATTTAATGAATAAACCAACAACTAGTAAGATTATTAGATGGTTTTTATTAATGTAGGAATTTTATTACTGGTGTGGATAGCCCTGGTAAAGATAACGTAGTTTCATATTTTTTGTCTACATTAAAATTTGGTAAAAGTAGCCCACTATTAGATGACTCATTAACTAATGAAAATATTCTTTATTTGATTATTAACACTCCTTGGTTTGTACATATTTATAATTATTTGGCCACAAGTAAGACTCCTCTACACTTATCACCAAAGGAGAAATGGAATCTAGTGGACAAGAGAATCCCATATTGATAGATCTATAGGCATCTGTTTTACATTAGCCCTGATTTAGTCTCGTGTTTCTGAGAAGATGAAGTATTTGATATCCTTTGAGCATGTCATTACGAACTATATGGGGATACTTTGTAGTAAAAAGGATAAACTATAATATCCTTACCACCATTTACTATTAGCCTACTCTACATAGAGACATTATTGCATACACAAACCAATTTGATAAATGCCAATGTATGGGGGAACCCACATGTTCATATTAGATGCCTCTTCAAACATAACTAATTTTAGAGCCCTTTGAAAAATGGTGGATTGACTTTGTTGGCCCTATAGACCCACCTTCTCAAAGTAATGAGTACATCTTGGTATGCACCAACTTCCTCACAAAATGGTTGCTTACTCTTTGGAGTCTATATTGCAATTCTACCATGTACATATGACATTATTTTGATGTCTCACTTGGTGAGAGGTCTCCGAAAACAACTAGACATCTTAGCCTCCTTTTGTGATACTCATAAACTCGAAGTTAATTTGATTAAAACAAAAGTTATGGTTTTAACATATCTATAAATAAGGCAAGCCAAAGGATTCCTACTTATAGAGGTGAGAGGGTTGAGGTAGTCTCTTTATATTTTTTATTTGAGGGTCCTAAGTCTAGACTGAATAAAGGATATGCAACTTTTGCCACCCTTGGAAAGCATTATTTTTTGCTTCCCTTTAAGGTCATTTAGATGAAGATCTACTTATTTCCTTCACTAGTCACACTTACCATCTTGTATGGCTGTGAGGTTTGGGGACAGTACTTTTGAGTTGAGGACCGAAAATGAATAGAGTGATTGTCCCAATGTTATCCAAAAATATTCATGCCAAGAGATCAGTGCCTCACGCTATCAATCCTGCGAAATTTGACACAACCCCACTCATTACTTTAGTGATCTTTCATGTGGTAACAATGATTCAGAGAATCAAACAATTGAATAACTCTCAATGGTCATTTTAGGCATCCATACCTTGCCTTCATATATTTTATGGAATAGGCTTAATTGTGTGGTTGATTCATGTTGGTATGCAAGAGCCTCTTCATTACTTTACTTCATTGATCTTAATATTGACAAGGCACTCTCACATAGCTTTCTAGTGGATGCTCCTAAACTCTCCAAGAAAGCTACACAATGGCATTTATACAAAACTTCAACACTATCCAAATTTATATCTTTATTTTTGTGATAGATTCATCCAACCCTTGAAAGTACACAAAACTATAATTACCTTATACCTTGAGGGTTCCCCTTGCTCAACTCAAAGTTCACACCCATTAGTTTTGCATTGCGACAAAGTTACATATCTTTCGAGGGTATTGTATTTGTCAGATTTGCTCTTTAGAATCTGAGATTGATGATCATTTTGTTTTTAAATATTCTCTTTATTATAAGATAAGGGGACAATTCTTTTACCTCTAAAGAGATTCTCTTGGTTCTCTCTAGAGATTCATGTCTTATGAAGATTAGAGATGCTTAGCTCTCTTCTTTCAAGAGATGCTTAACCTTCCTCCATAACTTTTTACACAAGTCCCTAAGGGGACCTACACCAAGTTAATTACATCCTACTTCCAACCAATTTCTTACATCATCAATAGGAAGAGGCCCTCTAGACCTCATCTAAATTAATATGATAGACCAACAAAACATTGCAAACTCAATAATACATATAATTTCACAACCATCATTCACTTCTTCACCACTTTAAATATCGAAAATATTTTCTCAAAACAACAAAACTCTTCTTATTACACATAACCCTCCTTTTTTTAATCTTCTTTTAATTCTATTAAACTATTACTTTCCATTTACTCATTTTAAAATTAATTATTTTTTATATTCTTCAAATTATCACTCAATTCTATATCTCTTCTTTTATTATATCTTTTTAAATCTCATATACCAATCTTAACCTTTACCACGCATTATATCTTTTAAAATCTCAAATACAAATATTCACCTTTACTACGCATTATATCTTTTAAAATCTCAAATACAAATATTAACCTTTACTACGCATTGCTATACAAATTAAATTAAAATATACAAAAACCTACGGACCAATGACTTGCTATTTTATTTTATACGTGAGGAATTATTAGTTGAACGTTTGTAATGCCACGCCACATAAACTTTATAAAAAGTCGGGAAGCTTTACGGACATCTGACACTACTTGTGGTCTTCAATATTTTGCATCTCAATGTGTTTTGAGATTTTTTTATCCCTAACTGGGTTAGGGTAGCAGCGACACAGACGTTGCATACCAATTGCATAGAAACTTTCGGAGCAAAACAATTACCTTAACCATTAACCATTATCCAATATCCTCAGGAAAGGCGAAACCCTTTGAGCTGCAACTAATTCAATATAGACCATTAATAATTACTATTGAATCCGTAGAAAAGCATTCATAAAATTTAAAAAATGCAGAGTTTGCATTGAAAAGCAATCATAAATGAAAAATGCAGAGTTTGCATCTAAGGAATACGGCTATAATGTATTTGAAACCACAGTTGAGCTGAAAAGGTGAATTTATGCGTGTTGGTGGTTATATCATAGAGTTGAGTTGGCGTCCTAACACACAACAGCTCTGTGAATGGCTTATAAACAATCAACCTGTCTCAGAAAAAGCAAAAGCTTAACACAGGTGAAACAAGAATGTACAGGTCTCACGCTATTTGGAAAATCATTATTGACCTGGGTATACAAATATTGTATAGAACTCTGGTGCCCTTCAAAGATGCAGAGGAAACACTCACTAAGCCTGATGTGCTCCAATCTCCAGAGGCCCTCTGATGATAAATGAAGGAATTTCCAGATTCCGTGGCTTCCAGAAACGGGCTTCAGGTACCAGTTGTACAGAAGCTCTCAGCGGCTCCGATTTGCATCGTGGCAAGACAAAAGCTGTTTCACAAGGAGCCACATTTTGGTCTCTCTCTTTGCTCATGGAATTGGTAGTAGCTTCTTCTAAATTACACAGCTTTCTGCTCTGCTCATTTTCTTTATCATCGTCACTTCCTTTATCATCGTCGTCCATCTTAACTGAAACTACAGGAACAGGTCTCGCTCTCCTCGCATTCACGAAGTCTTCCCTTGATACCCACGTTTCCTTCGAGATCTCCAAAGAAAGTTTTGGCTCACTCATCATCAGTAAGAGCGCATTGGGTATTGCTTCTGCAATACCTGTTTGCGTGTCTGACTCCGACTCTCTATCACAGCTATCCTCTGTTTCTGTGCGTGGCTGTGGCCCTATTTCTGAGACTTTTTCTGTTTCTGCTGCTGGTGGTTGTGGTTGTGGCCCTGTTTCTGAGACGACTTTTGTTTCTGGCTCTGTCTCTTCTAGCACTGCATTAGCTACTCCCATCACAGCCTGTATTTCTCTTTCAATGTCAAATCCTTCTTCTGAACACCGGTTAACCTGCGGGTCTTTTGGGCAATAAGTGGGTTGTTCTTCCGCGTCATCGTCAAAATCAGTTTTGTACACTTCATCTTCATCTTCGTCTTCTTCATCTTCATCTTCATCTTCATCTTCATCTTCAGTTTCATCTTCCCTGTCACTGTTGCTTGATATTCTCATTGGTTCAGATTTACATCCCCTCTCATTATCGACAGGAGACATCCTCAGAGGATCGGATCTGCACCTCATCAAAAGAAGAGCATTCGTTGGAGGACAAACAGACACAACCTCTTCTTCATCCTCATCTTCACTTATACTCAGCCTGCTGACGTCTTTAATAGTAGGCATACTCTGTTCTTTTATACTGGGTCTACTGCAAATACCTGCAACTTGTTCTTTTGCTATTATCTTTTCTGATTCTTGGGCTGCTGCTTTTTTCTGATCCCCTTCCTGCAACACCATGAACCACTTTGCAAACACTGCGCCGCAAGTAGTATTCGTTTTGTGTCCTTTGGAGGATGGAGTATTGGAGGAAGCAGTCGCAGTGCCCCCGGCCCCCGCCACGCCGCCGCCCCCGTCCCCGCCCCCACAGGGTACAAAACAGTTAAACTCTGCACCGAAGCTTCTGAGAGCTTCACAGATGTTAAAAGAAAGCTCCTTCCTGAAACCAAAAAGATGAATCCATTTCTGATGTGATCTGTGCGGCATGCAATCTTCTGTCTCGGGAGACTTTAGCACATGTTGGAACCTATTGCTCTGCTTTGACCTGACGCGCACTTTCCCTATGCAGGTGACTTTGGGTGAGGAGGGCTCCTGAGTCTCAAAGCTGCCATTTTTCTTCCGTCCAGTTAGATTGTAAGGCAGGTTAGTAAACATGGGACTTGACTGGCCTTTGGTTCTTAGTCTTCTGCTTGATGAGCAAGACGAGTCTCTGAATTTCTCAGTCCTGCCGGGACTACGAGTATGAACAGTAACACTCTTGCTTCCTCCTAATCTCACAGATGACTGCCTTGATGTGAAACACACAAACAGTTCACTCCCTGCGCGGTGGTAAACTTTATGCTCTCCTTCCATCGTCCATATGCTCTCAAAATCCACGGCCACTGATGGCAATGGCAAACAACTTAAGCTTACTAAAACTAAGAGGGAATAAAGTATCCTAATACAGGAAGGCTACAGGCAGCCAAGTTGTTATTTAAGAGAAAACAAGAATCTGATAACACTTGCTCTGGTGTCTGAGTAAAGCTATTAATGTATTCATTAGTCCAGAAGATAGGTACTTAATATTAAATACATTAATAAAAAGTCACATGGGATGAGATTGGGGTGTATCACGATTCACAAGATTCCAAATAGAAATGGTATGTAATAATAATAATAAAAATTTTAACGTCCACGAGACTAAAAATAGTCTATGGGACAGCAAGACAACTCAAGCAGATTTAAGTAGCACTGTTCGCTTGTTGTGTAGGCTGATGATGAGCCCCCCTAATTGCTCAATGTGCTCTTCGTTGAATAGGTTATGCCAAGCACTGTCACATATAGTATCCGCAAATTTATCTCTGCTATCTTTGTAGGCCTCACATTCTAGAATAAAGTACCATATGTTTGTATGTTAGGAGGCACATAGCAAATAGCACCTAGCACATGATGTGTGTGTGTGTGTTGGCAATGCACCTCATCATGCACCATCTTCCATCTTTGCATCCGCAGACAGACAGAGTGCAGGTGCCTCGGAATCCACCCGGCCCCCGGCCTAACAAGTTCAGCAGTGCCAGTCACCAGTCACCAGTCACCAGTCAGTCTCTTAAAGACTCAAATGTTTGACCCTTCTCTCGGTAAACGACAAATTTGGATGGACCTTCCTTCCAACTTCCATCACCATGTGGGCCATGGCGAATCCCATCCAAGGAGCGTTGGGCCGAAATAAAAACATTCTGTGCTTTTTTCATCTCAAAGTTTACGACGGGATCGGATTTGGAGGACAATGGCAAATGTGAGTATTTAGTTTTTAATTTATTTTCATGTAAATCTTAACATTATTGAAATGAAATGAAAGATTTTAATGACGTTTATAAGATCGAGTAGTTTAATAATTAAGAGTTCAAAATTAAGATAGTTTTTAATTCTATTTAATATTAGATTTTTTATTATGAAATTTGATCAATAAATCAATTGTATTGTGTAGTCTAGGCTCCTCAAAAAGCTTACTTACGCTGCGTACTTTCAAACTATTTTTATATTGACTTCGAGTATCTACATATGTTGTGCATTCAATGATGAAATGCCTTTCAATTTCAACCACCTTTTGCTTCAAAAAATATAGAGTTTTTCTTCCCACTCTTCTTTTGGAACCATCCATCTACTAGTTTCACACCTAAGATGATGTGACCCAGTGTTTAATTGAGCCTTTAAAATCCTAACCTTGCCTTTAAGTGTAGCCTTCATATAAGCCTTCTCACCATGCCCCCACGTGGGGTTGATTTATTTGATATAATGCGCGTTTTTTCGTCCATTCTGATTTGTCCACATGGCAATCTTGAATTTTCTGTTAGGGTGTGGAGCTAAAAGCTTCAACTGTTTGCAGACACGAAGAAGAAGATGCTGAAGAACCAGAAGAACTGGCGTCGGTAGCATGACCGACGTCGGTTAGATGTAGTGCAGAAGACAACCGGCGACGGCAGCTAGTCGGCCGACGTCGACAGCACTAGGCAAGCAGGGACCGGCGTTGGTCGCCTGTGTATTTCAGAACTGCTGTTGACGAACAGTCAGTTAAGTGAAGCGAGTGTTTGCATGTCAAATTGTTGAGAGATCACAAGAACAATCCCTGTTTTGATCCCACTTTGTTAGGATCTTGCTCTTCAGAAAGAGCACAGTATGATTATCAAATATAAGCAATTATAAATGCGAAAATAACCAGAAACACAAGTAACTAGAATTCACCAATAGCACAGAATATGAGAGACAATACACTATCTTGTATTAACACTTTACAGAAAAGAATACAATAAAGAGCCGCCACACTCTTCCACCTTACAGAGGCTACCCACACCTCAAGTGTACAGTAATTCTTCTACAACACTCTCCTACCAAAAAACGGTCCCAACAACCAACTCACAAACAGAATTGGTGTTCACCTCTCCAACTAGTCAGTAATAACCCTGCCAGTTCACCAAGCACTCCAAAGTACTTCAAGTTGATCTCTCATGAACCTGCAACCTGCAATTCAACAGACCATACTCACACATGTAGATCTCCTATGAGTTTGCAACAACCTGCAACTCAATGATCTTACACTTAGAAGGAACTTTCTTGCCTTCCTTATCTTATATCAATTACAATACATGCCAATGGGTCTATAAATAGATCCCAGACTTAAACAATAACTTAGACTCTTAATTTAGACAATTATCCTCGCAGCTCGAGACTCTAACTGGCCTTTACATGCAAACACTTCGTTCACTTAACTAACTATCCATGCAACGAACAGTTCTGGAATACACAGACGACTGACGTCGGTCCCTGCTTGCCTGGTTCTGTCGACGTCGGCCGATTCCCTGCCGTCGCTAGTGGCCTTCTGCACTGGTCACGACCGACGTCGGTCCTGATACCGACGCCGGTGCTCCTGGATCTCAGCAACCAACTGTTCCTACTGTTTGCTAAGAGTTGAAGCTTTTAGCTCCACAACCTAACAATCTCTCACTTGGAGATAAACAGTTGCACCCTGTACCTGTACCTGTACTTGTACTCCGTCTAGTTTGTTCCCTTGGCTTTGTATCTCTCCTCAAGATCACTCTTGAAGACCAACCACCACAAATCCTGTAGTGCAAAATCTGTCATCCAAATCACTTGCCACATCCACATCTACAAACTATGTGGAAAATAACCTAAACCTGCATAACATGTGCACCTGCTGCTAGTCCCTGTAAGAATCCACTGAACTGTCCTCCAATGGTTCTCTCCCAGATTGGCTCCAACTTGTGACAACTCCCATTGCTTGAGAAAATTCAAGTTTAGTACATACCATGCACTCAACCTCATTATGTGAATCAAGACACCTGTTCTGTGAACTGTCCAACCATCGGCGTACTAACCGGTCTCACACAATCACCCTGAAACAAAGTCAACAAGACCTTCCATGTCTCTAGAACACACTCATGCCAAAGAATCTTGCTGCTCCCAGATTCTCCATGACACACCCCTGAACTAGCTTTACCTATAGTTTAGCAATACCTGTATATGTAACCCTGCAACAAGCACATCATACAGAGATAAGATAATGTAGCTAATATTATCCAACCTGGTAAAGAGAAACACAATGATCAAACCTCAATTGCCTTGCAGCTCATACAAGATCATATACCCTGATCTTCCATCTCACGTATCTATTTTCGCTCTTCTTCATCCTGAACATCCATTCGTCTCTCAGTGCTTACTTCCAGCTGGCCACTCTACCCAAAACAACTGTTTGGTTCTCATATAAAGAATCACATCCTCATCCATGCCAAGCTCCCACTGTTTTTTGGATCTACCTGTTCTGCTTCTTTAATAACTCCCTGGTCTTATGCCATAAGTGAGCAACAAGTAGTGTAAAGAAGGGAAATGATGAATTTAAGAACTTACTTACGCCTTCAGTCCTCCATATGGGCATTTGAGACACCTTGACAGCTTGCTGTCCACCCAAAATTCGACTCAGTAACCGACGCCGGTCACATCTCAGTCTACACTCGACCGATGTTGGTTCCCTGCAACTGTCCCCTTGACGACGTCGTTTTCCCCTGGCCAATGCCGGTAGTTATCTGCCCTGAGTCACCAACATCGGGCTGCACATAGTCGACGTCGGTCCCTGTCTGGACGTCGACGCCGGTTTTTCTACCGACGTCGGCCTCTGTGTTTTTCTAGTGAGACCTGACTTTTTTTTGCGAGCTCTTTTTGGATCAAATCCTTCTCCAAAACACCCTTGCTCTGCTCAGAATTCTTCTGCATCTTGTGCTGAACTCTGTCCGTCGCCTTCTCCTTGAAAACCAAGGCTTTCCTGTTCTTGTCACTAACATCGAATTCTTCAAGAAACGTCACCTTCTTCTTCTGCATACAGAAACCACGATCCATACCTTCCAAATCCGAAAGCATATCCTTTGACTCAAGAACAAGCATCTCCTTCTTATCTATGTGACCAAGCCTATCAAGCCACATCTCTGAATCTACAGTTGAAGTAGATAATCCAGAAAGAGAGTCAGTAATACAAGTAGATAGATAAAGCGTACATACTTTTTTACCTCTAGCTACAACAAGTGTACCCTTGGTAACCTTCCAAGAGTCCGCTGTGAGAGTTACTGTGCAACTCTCATCACCCAAACTTCTAACAGAAATTAAATTTCGCTCCAGAACTGGGACATGCATGACCTCCTTTAACACCCATGTGTTACTTGTCTGCAGTTTCAGCTTCACTTTTCCTTTGCCAACAATCTGACAAGGTTTACCATCCCCTACACAAATTTCTCTAAAGTCTCCCTGGACATACTCATGAAAAAATTCCCTATGTGGGGATGCATGAAAAGAGGCACCAGAATCTAAAACCCAAGATTCTACTTTATCCAAAGAATATACCAGAGCATTCTGTGCAGCGTAATCTGCAACATCTGCTTCTTCTTCATGTCCTTCATGCTGATCTTCTCCTGATCTGCAATCTCTCTTTATGTGCCCTTGCTTTCCACACTTCCAGTAGGTTATTCTGCCATACCTAGACTTGGATCTTCTGCCTATCTTGGACCTTGATCTCTCATGCTCTATCTTCTCTCTTTGCCTTCCTCTGCCTTCAACACTCAAAGCATTCCCTGATGACTCACCTGTGCTTTTTCTGCGTATCTCTTCATTCAAGATCACACTCACAACATCATCCACTTTTAAGACTTTTGAAGGAGACACAGTATTACAAACTGCCATTACCAAACCTTCCCAACTTTCAGGTAATGAACACAAGATTAAGAGAGCTCTAATTTCATCATCAAATACAATATTGACTGAACTTAACTGGTTTATCAAACCATGAAAATCACTAAGATGGCTATGAACAGATCCACCTTCCAACATTTGCAAATTAAATAAACGCTTTATAAGAAATACCTTATTAGAAGCTGAGGGTTTTTCATATAAATTTGCCAAAGATTCCATCAACTCCACCGTTGTCTTACACTGTGATAAGCTGAAAATCACAGATGATGCAAGATTCAATCTAATAGACCCCAAAGCCTTCCGATCAAGAACCTCCCATTCTTCATCTTTCATATCTGAGGGTTTGCAAACAACCCCACCCAATGGTAAGTACAAATCTTTCTGATACAAATAATCCTCAATCTGCATCCTCCATAATTGGTAGTTCTTGCCATTAAATTTTTTCATTCGTAGCTTACTGTCTTCTGTCATTGCTCAACTCCCACTCAAACATAAATCCTGTGAGTAACCTGTAATCAAAACACACTACGCAGATCTAAACCAATCTGTTAGTATCCCAACCAACAGCTCTGATACCACTTTGTTGGGAGATCACAAGAACAACCCCTGTTCTGATCCCACTTTGTTAAGATCTTGCTCCTCAGAAAGAGCACAGTATGATTACCAAATGTAAGCAATTATAAATATGAAAATAACCAAAAACACAAGTAACTAGAATTCACCAATAGCACAGAATATGAGAGACAATACACTATCTTGTATTAACACTTTACAAAAAAGAATACAATAAAGAGCCGCCACATTCTTCCACCTTACAGAGGCTTTTCACACTTCAAGTGTACAGTAATTCTTCTACAACACTCTCCTACCAAAAAACGATCTCAACAACCAACTCACAAACAGAATTGGTGTTCACCTCTCCAACTAGTCAGTAATAACCCTACTAGTTCACCAAGCACTCCAAAGTACTTCAAGTTGATCTCCCATGAACCTGTAACCTGCAATTCAACAGACCATACTTACACATGTAGATCTCTTATGAGCTTGCAACAACCTGCAACTTAATGATCTTACACTTAGAAGGAACTTTCTTGCCTTCTTTATCTTATATCAATTACAATACATGCCAATGGGTCTATAAATAGATCCCAAATTTAAACAATAACTTAGACTCTTAATTTAGACAATTATCCTCGTAGCTCGAGACTCTAACTGGCCTTTACATGCAAACACTTCATTCACTTAACTAACTGTCCGTGCAACGAACAGTTTTGGAACACACAGACGACCGACGCCGGTCCCTGCTTGCCTGGTTCTATCGACGTCGGTCGACTCCCTGCCGTCGCCGGTTGCCTTCTGCACTGGTCACGATCGACGTCGGTCTTGATGTCAACGTCAGTGTTCCTGGATCTCAGCAACCTTCTGTTCCTACTGTTTGCAAAGAGTTGAAGCTTTTAGTTCCACAACCTAACACAAATAACTAATTATAGTCACGAGTTGCGTGTCTAATTACTGTAGTTAGATTTTTATTTTTGTATGCATGGGATCTTATTTAAAGACCCATAAGGCATGTATTGTAATAATCAAGAAGGCAAGTAAAAGCATTAAAGCAAGCAAGGTCAAGGAGATCTACAGGTGTAAGGTCAAGGAGATCTGTTGAAGCATTCAATGAGAGATAATAACTCAGGCTATAGAGTTGTGTTGAGAAAGAGAGAGAGAGAAGAAGGTCTTGAGGTGTGGCAAGCCTTTGAGGTGGAGGAAGAAGTGGCATCTTCTTTATTGTATTTTCTTCTAGTAATATTTAATACAAGAGTGTGTATTGTCTCTCAAATTCTTTGCTGTCTCAAGTTTCTAGTTACTTAATCATTCTGGTATAATTCCGTGTTTAATTGCTTATAAGAAAGTAATCAATTGTGCTTCCGTTGGATAAAGGGTCTCCTAACAGTTGGTATCAGAGCTACGGTTTGCAGGGAGCAGGTTATTTTTTGATTACAGGTCATTCACAGGATTTTTTGATTGAGTGGGAGTTCAACAATGACAGAAGAAAGTAAGCTACGAATGGAGAAGTTTAACGCCCAGAATTATCAACACTGGAGGATGCAGATTGAGGATTATCTGTATCAAAAAGATCTATATTTACTATTGGGTGGGGTTGCATGCAAGCCCACAGATATGAAGGATGAAGAATGGAGTGTTCTTGATTGGAAGGCTCTCGATTCCATAAGTTTGAGCCTTGCATCGTCTGTGATTTTTAGGTTATCACAGTGCAAAACAACGAAAGATTTGATAAAGTCCTTGGCGAATTTATACAAAAAGCCTTCGACTTCTAATAAGGTATATCTTATGAAGCGGCTATTTACTTTGTAAATGCAGGAAGGTGGATCGGTACATACTCATCTCAGTGATTTTCATGGTTTGGTAAACCAATTAGCTTTAGCCAATATTATTTTTGATGATGAGGTAAAGGCTCTCTTGATTTTATGTTCTTTTTCTGAAAGTTGGGACAGTTTGGTTATGGCAGTAAGTAATTCTGCATCTGCTTCTAAAATCTTAAAAGTTGATGATGTTGTGAGTGTGATCTTGAATGAGAAAATATGCAGGAGAAGCACAGGTGAATTATTAGGTAATGCTCTAAGTGCAGAAAGCAGGGGAAGGCAAAAGGAGAAGGTTGAGCAAGAAAAATCAAGGTCGAGAAGGAGATCCGAGTCCAAAGGTGTTACCTGCTGGTTTTGTGGAAAGAAAGGACATACAAAGGAGTGTTGGTTGAGAGATAAAGAGAATCAACATGCAGGTATTGAAGAAGCAAATGATGTAAATATTGTGGTACAGGACGCTCTCATACTTTCTTTGGATAGTCAGGTAGGATCATGGATTTTAGATTTTGGTTCATCTTTTCATGCATCCCCAAACAGAGATTTGTTCCATGAGTATGAACAGGGAGACTTTAGAGTGCTTTATTTAGGGGATGGTACGCTTTGTCAGATAGTTGACAAAGTAAAAGTGCAGCTGAGATTGCAGATTGACAACACATGGGTGTTGAAAGAAGTCATGCATGTCCCAGTTCTGAAGCAGAGTTTGATTTCTGTTAGAAGGTTGGGTGACGAGGGATGCACAATAACCCTCACAGCGGACTCTTGAAAGGTTACTAAGGGTGCACTTGTTCTAGCAAGAGGTAAGAAAGTAGATACTCTTTATCTGTCTATTTGTATTGCTGATTCTACTTCTGATTTATCTACTTCAGCTGTAGATTCGAATATGTGGCTTAATAGACTTGGTCACATGAATAAGAAGGGAATGGAAATTCTTGATTCAAAAGGTATGTGTTCAAATTCGAAAAGCATAAATAGAGTTCATTGCAGAAAAAAGAAATCTAATGCTTTGACAGGAACAAAGAAGCCTTAGTGTTTATGGAGGAGATGAAAGACAGAGATCAGTCACAAGGGCTGAATAAATTTGAGTAGGGTAGTATGGAAAGAGTTTTGATCCAATATGAGCTCGCAAATGAAGATTTCATTACTTACAGGAACACACAGACACCGATGTCGGTCACTTGAGACCGACGTCGATCAGCCAGATACCGGCATCGGTCATGTGCAGACCAACAGGGTTGGTAGGTCGGGTAGGAGAAGTCCGACGTCGGTCATCAGGACCGACGTCGGTAGGGGGGACACCGACGTCGGCCATGAAATGACGTCGGCAATCAGGGTCAGTGCAGGAAATCGACATCAGTCGGGAGCAGACTGGGAGATGGCCGAGATCAGTCACTGAAACGGATGTTGGGTGGACAACAAGCTGTCAAGGAGTCTCAAACACCCATATAGAGGTCAGAAAAGGTATGCGAACTTCATATTCGTTGTTCACCTTCTTTATATTACTTACTGATAGTCAAGAACTAGGAAGATGGAAGAAGCAATGCAGGTAGAATTCAAAAACAGTGGGAGCTTGGCATGGATGAGGAGTGTGAGTCCTTGGAAAAGAATCAAACAGGTATTCGTTGGTAGAGTTGTCAGCTGGAAAAAAGCACTGGATAGAGGGATGGATTCCCATATTAGAGAAGAGAGTGGATGGACACGTGAGACAGAAGGCTAGGGCATATAGTCTTGGTTAGGCTGCAGAACAATGAAGCTTTGACCATTATATTTTATCTTTACCAGGTTGGATAATATTAGCTACATTATCCTGTTATTGTATTGTGTTACTTGTTGCAGGGTTTCATATACATGGAGTTTTTTGAGCTAAGAGTAGAGTTGGTTCAGAAGTATGTCATGAAAAATTTGAGAGCAGCAAAATTCTTTTGGCATAAGTGATAGGCATAACATCACAGATTTGCATGGTGGTTGGTCTTCAAGAGTGACTTTGAAGAGGGATACAGAGCCAAATGAACAAAATAGATGGTGTACAGGTACAGGTACAGGTACAGTAGCAGTTGTTTATCTCCAAGTAGGAGATTGTTAGGGTGTAGAGCTAAAAGCTTCAACTATTTACAGACACAAAGAAGAGGATGCTGAAGAACCAAAAGAATCGGCGTTGGTAGCATGACCGACGTCAGTCAGATGTAGTGCAGAAGGCAATCGGCAACGGCAGCTAGTCGACCGACGTCAGCAGCACCAGGCAAGCAGGGACCGGCGTCGGTTGCCTGTGTATTCCAGAACTGTTGTTGACGAACAGTCAGTTAAGTGAAGTGAGTGTTTGCATGTCAAATGACTAATTATAGTCACGAGCTGCATGTCTAATTACTGTAGTTAGATTTCTATTTTTGTATGCATGGGATCCTATTTAAAGACCCATAAGGCATGTATTGTAATAATCAAGAAGGAAAGTAAAAGCATTGAAGCAAGCAAGGTCAAGGAGATCTACAGGTGTAAGGTCAAGGAGATCAGCTGAAGCATTCAAGGACAGATAATAACTCAGGCTATAGAGTTGTGTTGAGAAAGAGAGAGAGGGAAGAAGGTCTTGAGGTGTGGCAAGCCTTTGAAGTGGAGGAAGAAGTGGCATCTTCCTTATTGTATTTTCTTCTAATAATATTTAATACAAGAGTGTGTATTGTCTCTCAAATTCTTTGCTGTTTCAAGTTTCTAGTTACTTAATCATTCTGGTATAATTCCGTGTTTAATTGCTTATAAGAAAGTAATCAATTGTGCTTCCGTTAGATAAGGGGTCTCCTAACATTTTCCTAACACGAACTTCTTTATTTCCTCATTATCGTTAGGACATTCTTGTAAATTAATGTCTCACTTGGCCAACCATTTGTTATTCTGCTTCATCCATGTCTTCTTCCTTCGATCTAGTTTCTCCTCTATGACCATTTTGGGCCAGTGATGATTATCCATGCTTTCAACTTTTTTTGAATAGCTTAGCAACCTGATTAACATTGAAGCCTCCATTGGAAACGTACCTACTTCAACTAAGAGGATCTCATAGGGGACCGTCATTTTGACTTTGAAGCTACTAGTGATTATGTGTTTTTGAATTCTTTTTAATTGTTTCCACTTATAGTTTGGCATGCTACTAACCCAAACCTCACAACCATAGAGGACAACCGACGTGACCAACAAACGAAAAAAGATTTTTTTGGTTTTCCAATCCCATAATTCAACTTTCCTACATCTGTTTTGAATAAGGTTAGATGCCCTCCGTCCACCTTGGATTCTTTTCGATCTACATGTTTCCCAACTGAGTCTATTGTGAAAATCAATTCCCAGGTATTTGTACTCTTTTATTATCTCCAGTGGGCTCCCTTCAAAAATAAAATTACCCTATTGCTTTTTCTTTTTTAGTGAAAAAATCATGACTTTGGTCTCACTGATATTCACTTACATCCCGACTTCCTGGAAAAAGAGCTCCAAGGCTTTCAAATGTTGTCTCAAATCATTCGCTATTTTTGCAATTAGAAAAAGATCATCCACATACAAAAGTAACTTTACCACATAACTTGCCAGCTGAATACCTCCCCCATTGGTTTTGTTTAACCAATCTTTGAGTTTTTCAATATATAAACCAAAAAGAGTGGGGGATAGAGGGCAGCCCTGTTTGACGCCGATGTCACTGCCAAAGCATTCAGACATACTTGCACTAGTTTTGATTTTCATTGTCACCTGCTCATAAAGTTTATGCACTGCGGCTCTATACTCATCAAGAACACCAAGTTCCTCCATCTTGTTCCATAGTTTGTCTCTAAGAACCATGTCAAAGGCTTTATTAAAATCAATGAAGCAACAAAAGACTTCTTCTCCTTGAGTGTCCCAAACTTTTTCAATGAGGAGCCTAAGGGTTATGCAGTGATCAATGGTAGAGTGCCTTGGTATAAACCCTGCCTGTCTTTTTGCTCTTTTTTCTTCTTTTTCAGTCCAACCCTAATTTTGCACTCTAGCATGCTCCCGAAAAGTTTTCTAAGAAGAGGATTGACCATGATGGTGCGATAATTGGAAGGATTGTTGATATCCCCGCTTTTGAAGAGAAGGATAACAATGCTAGTTGTCCATTCTGTCAAAAATCCACACTGTGTGACGCTGTTAAAGATTCTTTTGATGTGTAGAGCAAGAGGTTATGCCCCCCACTTAAAAAATTCAGCTTGCGGCCACAATATCCTACGCTTTACCACATGCTAACTTCTTTATACCTTGTTTAATATCTTCCACCGAGAAGAGCTCGATTGGATTACATTCCCATACCTATACCTATCAAAGTAAAGTGAAGTAACCTATTATTAACAGGTTCAGATGATGCTACAATTTTATATTAAAAAAATTATTATTATAATTATGCTCCTGACGATGAAAACCCTTAGGTCATCCACAAAACCCATGATAATTGGAGAATATATATATATATATATATATATATATATATATATATATATATATATATATATATATATATATACATATAAGTTTTAAATTTAACAATATTTTAATTATTACTCTTATTTTTGATAAAATTTAAGTTAAAAAAATATGTTGTGACAATTGTGTTTGTTTGATTTAGGATTCTAAAAATTCCATTCAATTTTCTCTACCTTAATTTAGATTTTTGGGAAAAGAGACTTTTTGTCTTACTTTAATAGTTTAAAAGAAATAATATGTGTTTTGGGACCTTTGTTATATTTAGCGTGATTCTTATCAAGCCCTTAAACATTTTTACAACATCGAAAAACACTCTAATAATTATAATTAATTTATCGAGTCAAACCAATGTAATGTAGTGTGTCACTAGCATAAACTTCAATGTTTTACTGAAAGTTCTATTGATTTCTTGATTTCTCTAAATGCTTGTAAATTCTCAATAGAATCTTATGAACAATAAATGAATTATCTTTAAGTACTCAATGATTGTTAGATGACTTTTAAATGTCTAATTATGCTAGAGTGCTTGTAAATTTATAGATGACTTGAATTCAAATTAGGACCTTATTGACATACAAATCAATATTAAATTATTATAAAAGTGGAAAGACAAGATAAGAGGCACGAGATGCATAAGCACCCAAAAGAACCCTATCATGATCATACAATTACACTTTGACATGTCTAGAGCGTAACTAAATGCTCAAAAACAAGGAGGAAAAAATACAATCAAACATGTGTAGGGGGATGATGATAGTTGGAGGGTGGCAGAAGGTGTGTGAACAATTGAAAGTAACAAATGAGTCAATAATATCCAATTTAAACAAAAAAGCATCAAGTATACAAACATCCTATAAATATGTGAAATTTAAAGACAAAAAAAATGTCTAAGGACCATTTTCAGGTCCCAATTATTTTTTCCACTTTGATGTGTGTGTATGCATACATATCAAAGTAAAGGAATACATGGTATTGATATAAAATGTTGTGCCCATGTAAATCTTGAAGAAAATTAGTATAGTGTACATATAGATCTTGTAAAAAAATATCATTTATTTTGCTACACACGCATGGGTAAGTGCCAATAATAATAATCTATTGAAATATAGAAAATTGAAATGTTGTACCTTATTGGATTGAAAGGTGAGTATAATTTACATGTGAAACCAAGTGTTTAAAGACCTATGCTCAATCCTACATAGATTTATGAGTATAACCTTTAATAACATTTTATAAATAAAAATAGAGCTATAAAAATAACACATCACAATCATAAGTATAATCCTAAATAAATTTGAAGTAATATTAGTGTGAGGCATAACTAGAAACCCTTATTAGATATGAACCTCCACATCTCAGTAAAATATGAATCATTGTAAATCAGAGTTAGGCACCTTGATATTCACAACCCTGAAAATATATCATGATGAATATCGTAGTACATATGCCATAGTCAAAGTTCATATGAAATGCAAGCAAAAGCAAAGGCAAAAACACTAACAATGCAACCACAGTGACAATGTAGTAACAGAGACATGACTAGGGAGAGAATCCAGAAATAAAAACTGGAAGTAGAAGATCTATGTTTTTTGTGGTTGGTAAGGCAATTGACACAAGCCTCACATTTGTTCTAGGCATTTTAAGTTTTGAGCAAGGGAAATAAAAATCAATGGGAATGTCTATTAACACCCAAACAAAGGATGTTCTTGCTAAGAATGTTGTGTTTTGGATTGATAGAGATTCAAACCTAGATATTTTTGGTTCAGATAAGAGTAATAATATTTCTTGGGCAGATAGAGTGGTTGCGCTGAAACCAACATGTAGAATTGATGGGATCCAAGATTTGAATGCCATGGTGGAAGAAGGGGTGGTTTCTCTACTAATTCCTTATTCAATTGTAGATCAATCTTAGAAGCATTGGGCCAATGCCTTGTTTGGAAAGTTCCAAGGAAGAAGACCCAATAATGATTCCCTCATAGATTGGGATAATATGAAGTGAAAGATAAAAGGTCAGATAGACATCTTAGCTCCCTTATTAATGACTGCTTTTTCATTTCCTTCTCTAATCAAGAGGATTACTTTGTTGTACTATTAGAGGGACCCTAGTTCCTAGGGAAATCTGGACTATCCCTTAAAAAATAGAATCTTGGTGTTGATCTAGAAGAGGAAAATTTCAACTAAATACCAATTTAGATTCAACGTCCAAGCTTCCTGTTAGAATTTTGGGAAGAATAGGTTTTGAAAGGTATTGCACATTATTTTGGGCAATTTCTCACCTTGGATGTTGTCACTATATCCAGGAAAACACTTTTATTTTCTATATTATGTGTCTTGGTGGATAGGGAACTTCCTACCTTTACCAAGCCAAGGTCTAAATATGGTGACTTGATTCAAAGGATAGTATATGAACATTCACCTTCATGTTTGGTAAGAAATAT
Source organism: Torreya grandis (assembly GCA_037957365.1). NCBI lineage: Eukaryota > Viridiplantae > Streptophyta > Pinopsida > Cupressales > Taxaceae > Torreya > Torreya grandis. Next base: position 179,961 of record JARHVA010006558.1, on the reverse strand, counting down.
TGACATGAATTTATTTCATGTCTGGTAAAGAATCATGTATATTTTGAATGGAGAAGGAAAGAGGGTATTGAATCTAAGGATAAAGAGGTGGTGATAAAAGGTGGATAAGGAAAATAAGTATAATAAGTCGAAACCAAGATGAAAAGAAAAAGATAGTTTTATACGATGTCAATCAAGTAGGCATAATTGAGGGCATAGTTGTAAGAGGGGCTAAGAATATTGATACCCTTAGGCATCATGAGGAAAATGGATGATGCTCTGAGGATATAATGATGAAGAAAGGAATAGCTATTGAAGATGACAAGTATCATGATTTAGAAGAAAAAAAACAAGATCATTGTGAGAAGATCGTAAATGGAGGTAGTATGGAGGACTCAATGATAGAGAAGGAGAAAGGTCCTAGGAACGATAAGTGTGATGAGTTGGAATATCAACACCAATATCACTTTGTGCTACGCCATTAAACCTATCACATGTATTGGGATAGGAATAACTGACTTGTGGCTTGCTTATCCTTTTTTGATGTTAGATCACATTTCTCTATTCATTCATTTGGTTAGTAGGTCAGCGTATGGAGTAACCATAGTCTAAGTAGACTATAAATAGGAGGTAGTGGGTAGTTGTTTATGATCATATTACAAATTTTACTCTTATCAAAGCTTGTGAAGGTTGCCCCCTCGAAGTGGCTTGTCTTTTATTCATATATTCTACCATATTTCAATCATATTGTGATTTATTGTTGTTAATATACTTTATTGTTAAAGTAATTTCATTACAAGTGGTATCAAAGCTATGATTTGGGCAATCTTGTGGGTGAAACCCTAATTTAGATATTTGCTTATATCTTACAATCCGTTGTGAATTTTCTTACAATTCTTTTATTGAAGTTGGGGAATCAGTTGATGACGTCAAAAAAACAATTTTCCTATAATTTTCAAACCCTAATTTTTAGTTTTAGTGTTTTTCATAAATTCGCTCTATAGTGCATAATTCAAGAAATGTTTTTGAGTTATTTACACTTTTGGAAAGCTTAGAAAACAAGGGTCGCATAGAGGCTAGTCCTTGCCTCTAATGCGCTAATGGTATTAGAAATTGTAATGTATTTTGTGTTGAGTTAATTTGAGATATTTAAGAGGTAAAGTTGTAGGTTAATAGGTGAAATGTTTTGTATTAGAAATTGCAAAGTTTGCATGTTATTTAAATCTTTGAAAATAATTAAAAATAATATTGAATTATCATAATTATTCCGTGATGAAATTTAGTGGTGTTGGAATAAAAATAATTAAATTATAAATTATCATAAATATATTTAAGTTACAATATTTATAACATCTATAATAACAATATAAGTCGCTTTAATATTAAAGGAATATAATGCATGCTTTAATGTGTTAATAGTATTATAGATAAATAAAATATATTAATAATAATAAATAAAAATCAATTTAAAAAATAAAAAATAACACATTGTTAATTTAATATAAATTCATTTTTAAATTTCATAATATATAATAATTATATGATAGTAATTTTTTAAAATTTTAATAATATCTTTATACAATAATACATTTTATAGAATTGTTCATTCTAAAAAAGGTAAGAAAGATCTTTCTTTTCACTTTGTATTTTTTTGATATACATGTATGAGAACACGAGTAATGAGAGACACTGTTCACGGGGGTGATGCATAATTATGGGCACACTATGTGTTGGGGACAAAAGTATGTGTATTTTTTTTACATTAGAAATGAAGCAATATGTGTATAAGGTTCCATTTGCCATGTACATTATGACGTTGATCTTTATCCAATATTCGCGACTTGTTATCATTATTCTTAGTTTATTGCCTTCATTTTTAATTATTAGAGTGTACATGTTAAAGAATACATGCAAGGATATATATAATATTGTATATAATCTTCTTATGTGCTTCATTGTATGATGCATATTTTTCATAATATATTTAAATATTTCATTATTTTTATTTTAGATTTTAAATAAATTTTATAATTATTATAATAATATGTGTTTCTAATTTTTTTATTAATTAAATAAAGAATAAAATAATTAAAAAGTGAAGTATAAATATATAAGAATATTAAACAATTTTTTTATGACATTGCATTATTGTAGAGGACATATGCCAATGCTACCATTAATTTAAAAAAAGGTGCTCTAATAAGCCTTAGGAAATAGGCTATAATCTATGAAGTAAATTTTAGAAAAAAAATATAATTATCATTAAATTAAATGTTTCAAATTATTTGATTAGATAAATGAAAACTAACTAATAGTAAAGTGATTCTTATAATTACTATTTTAGGCATGATTAATAACCACTTTTAATAATTAATTAATTAAACAACTTACATAATTTTCAGATTAAATACCAATATTATCAGAACATAATATACACTTATCTTTTAGTTATCTTTTAAATTTTTTATTCATTGAAATAAAAATTAGTTATTTGAAAACTAATTCCTATAATATAGGTGAAGTGGGAGACATGATGTACACTTGTCTTTTATTTATATAAATTAATAAATGCATGTACACATGTATCTTTTAAAAAAATTGTTTTAAATTTAAAAAAAAATTATATCATGTGAACATGAAAAAAGTGTTGTGTAACCAATCAAATGAGAAATAATTATTTTTAACATATTTTTTTAAAGTTTAAAAATTATTAAAATTGAATAAAAACTTTAGCAATATAAAAATTCTTGCATTTTATTGGTTTATTATGTAAGAATTATTAGTTTTATCGATTCATATATATTGGGTATGTTATTTGTATTTTTTGATTTGAGGCCTACATAAGTACAAAAATACTTGGTTAAAGTTGGGTCAAAAGTGCTAATTAGGATCGACATTGTCAAGCCCTTTTATGGCAGGATTGCAAACTAGGGGTCGAGGAAAGGGTGTCAAAATGATAGGTAAAACTCATCACAAGTAAGAGATGGAGTCAGAAGGGGGAGTTATGATCCTTTATACTAGGGTTATCTAAGATAAATCATAAAGTGAGCCATCTTGATTATAGTGTACAAGACATTCAAAGTGATATATAAGGCATACAATCTGATATGAGAGTCGTACAATATAATTTGACAAATATCATGATGGATTTATAAAATAATCATCCAAATCATCTAGCTATCACTTTTACACAACCCCACCCAACCAACCTAATCCTAATTCAAGTATCTTTCCATAGAAGACCCTGTTACCAAATGTAGATATGCGTAAATTTGATGAAAAAGATCCACTCAATTGGATTATCCAAATGGAGATTTTTTTTGATCTGCATTAGATCCCATGTGGATATAAGGTTACCATGGCATCATTGTATATAGAACTTAAACAGTTCATTTGGTATCGATATTTGTGTGCAAAAAAAAAAGATGACTCTTAGTATCACCTGGTCAATTCTTACATAGGAGCTACAATTACACTATAACAATAGTGTGATAGATAATTACTTCAACCAACTAAAAAAATTATGACAGATTGGCACAATCAAGGATTATATTCATAATTTTCAAAACTTATCTTTATGTGTGGAGATAATTTCTGATGAGAACCTGAATGACCTATTTTTGGGTGGCATCAAGGACCACATTCAACATGAGGTACACATGTTTAATCCACTTAAGATTTTTGATTCTATTATCATGGCACATATGGCTAAGGAAAATTCATAGTCAATAAGAAGCAACCATTCACTCACTTCATAGATCATAGCATATTGACACCATCATTTCCTCCACCTACCAGATTCACCTCTCAATAAATTGAAGAGAAGCATGTAAAATGATTATGTTTCAGTTGTGACAACAAGTGGAGCAAAGGAAATAGATGTGCTGAGAAGAATCTATTCGACATTGAGGGATATAATAAAGATGATGAAGTGGATGATGCCTCCAATGATGATGAGGAAGAAATAGAGGAGGTACCTGAAGATTCCCAACTTATAATATCTTGTTATGCACTTTCAAGTATTAACACTCCTTAAACACTTAAGGTGGTAGGTTTCCTCAAGAAATAGAAGGTGACAGTGTTGATTGACTTAGGGATCATAGATACTTCGTCAACCATAAGTTGGCCACTCAATTCAACTATTTCATTTACCTAGCACTAAAATTTTAGGTCATGACTATAGATGGTGGCATTGTCATTTATTCAGGGAAATGTCATAGTATTAAGCTTACTATGGACAAGTACAATCAAGATTATCCTATGTTTAATATTCCCTTGAGTGGTGTAAACATTTTTTGGGATTCCAATGGTTCATAACCTTGAGTACAATTGAGATGAACTTCTAGGAACTATTCATGCGCTTTCATTCTGAAGGAAGGAAAATTGAACTATGTGGATTACAAGCAAAATCTTCACAATTGGTTAGTTCACATCAGATGACAAAGATGATAAAAAATAGGGCAAAAAGATTTATATCATGATTATGTGACATATAATTTCAACACACAAAGGCGTCTACACATCATGATCTATAAATGATTCTTGATGACCACCCATCTATTTTTGGGGCCATGCCAAAATGACTACCACTAAAAAGAGAACATGATCATGCCATTCAACTAATTCCAAGGAGTCAACCACCAAATATTAGACCATATATATATATATATATAAGAGTAAAATTATAAAGATGGTCCATGAGATGTTGGAGGTAGGGATCATTAGGCACAGCCCCAGAGTGCATATTCATCACTAGTGGTCATGGTGTGTAAGAAGGATGACACATGAAGGGTGTGCCCAGATTATAAGGAACTCAACAAGTACATCATCAAAGATAAGTATTGTATTCTAGTAATTTATGATTTACTTAATGAGTTGCATGTTGATTTTTATTTCATAAAATTAGATCTCCATTCGAGGTACCATCAGATTAGTATCATGGATGAAGATATTCATAAAACCATTTTTAGAACTCATGAGGGCCATTATGAGTTTTTGGTAATGCCCTTTGGTCTTAAAAATGCACCATCTTTTTTTAAGAGCTTGATGAACACTATTTTTAGGTCTTTTTTAAAAACATTTTTACTAGTTTTCTTTGACAACACATTGATGTATAGTAATACATGGGAATTACACTTGCAACATGTGAAACAGGGGTGGATAGTTTTGGAGCAACATCAACTTTATGCGAATCCATCCAAATGTGCTTTTGGAATATAAGAGGTAGAGTACTTAGGTCACATTGTATCCCATGAAGGTGTCAAATTTGATCCTTAGAAATTCAAAGCCATGGTGGAATGGCCAATGCCCAAAACTCTCAAAAACCTTTGAGGGTTCCTAAGACTAATAGGTTACTACCAAAGATTTGTGAAAGGTTATGGCACCATAGTAGTTACACTCACTACATTGATAAATAAGGATGTATTCCACTAGAATGATACATACACTAAAGCATTTGAGTAACTGAAAGCATCTATGTGCACCAACCCAATTTTGGCTACTTCAGACTTCTCAAAGACATTCATTGTTGAACATGATGCTTTTGGATCAGGGTTGGGAGTAGTACTAATGAAGGAAGGAAGAACCTTTGCATTTGAGAGTTATAAATTCAAAGGTAAGAATCTACAAAAACTTGTCTATGAGAAATAAATGATGGCTATTCTTTATGCAGTCAAATAATAGAGGCCCTATCTAATGGGTAGACACTTTAAGGTGAAAATAGATTATGATAGTCTCAAATACTTTATAGAGTAAATATTATCATCTAAGAAATAACAAAAGTGGGTAAAAAAATGTTGGGTTATGATTTTGAAATCACATACAAGAAATGTAAAGATAATGTAGTAGCAGATGCACTATCCAGGTGGGATACATCCACAAAAGCATTACTTTATGTAATGTCCACATTATAAGCAGATTGGGTGGATGAAGCCAAGTTAGATTGGGATCAAGACAAGGATACATAGGTTATGATTTAGAATATCTAGTAAGGTTCTATTGTCTCTAACAAATTTGAATGGGAAGGTAATTCCCTATGGTATAAGGATATGTTATACTTGTGTAAAGATTCTGAGTTGAAGCATATAATTATTGTAGAGTTGCATGCATCTCCAATTGGGGGACACTCTAGTTTCTTGAAAACTTATCACATAATGAAGAAATAAGTATTGTGGAAAGGAATCAAGGGACATGTAAATTTTTTCTGGTAGAATGCTTGATATGCCAATAAAACAAATGTGAGATAGTTAAGACCTTGGGTATGTTATAACCTTTAGTAATTCATAGTCGAAGGTGGGAGGAAGTTTCCATGGATTTCATCACAAGGTTGCCTTGTTCTAGAGGTAATAATGTTATCTTGGTAATTATGGATAGGCTTACAAAATATTCTCATTTTTGTGCCCTCTCACGCCCATTTATAACAAGTACAATAATGGCTATTTTTCTGGAGACAGTTCTAAAATTACATGGAACCCCAAAAATAATTGTAAGTGATCATGATCTTATTTTCACTAGTAATTTTTGGACTAAACTATTTTCCTATTTGGGTACTCAACTAACTCATAGGTCATCTTCTCACCCCCAATCTGATGGACAAACATAAGTGGTCAAGAAATGTTTAGAAGGGTATTTATGTTGTTTTGTATTAAAAAAATAAGAACATTGGGTTAAATGACTACCACTCGCAAAATGGTGGTATAACACGTATATCCATACCTCTTCTAAAATGTCCCCATTTCTATCATTATATGGTTACCATCCACCTTTCATCACCTATTCCTTGAAGGTGTAAACCAAGGTTCGAGACGTGGAAGAACACAGTCAATATCAACAAGAGGTTTTGGCTAGTTTGAGAGAAAATTTGGCCTTGACACAAAATAGGATGAAGAAGAAAGAAAATCATCACCATAGTGAGTGAAATTTTTACATGGGTGAATAAGTCTTTGTACATTTGTAGTCTTATAATCAAATGTCCTTGAAGTAATAGAAAAAGGGAAACAAACTTGCTCCCAATTCTTATGGCCCTTATAAGGTTCTACAAAAAATTGGAAGTGTGGCTTAAAATTTGGAATTGCCTCATTCATCTCACATACACCCAATATTTCATGTTTCCTACTTGAATAAGGTCATTGGATAGAAAGTTTAATCCCAGATAGAGCTACCATAATTAGATGAAGAAGGACGAGTCATTTTGGAACCAAAGAAGATCCTAAAAACACGTACTAAGAGGTTGAGAACCAAAGAGATTAAGGAATATCTGATGAAGATACAACTTGGGAGGGTGAAGATTATCTACAATAGCATTCAAAGTTATTAAATGTTGAGGACAACACTGGTTCGAAGGGAAAGGGCATGTTATGCCTCTAACCTATTGTATGTATTAGGATATGGATATCCAACTTGTGGCTTACTTATCCCTCTTTGATGTTATATCACATTTCTCTATGCATTTATTTGGTTGGTAGGTCAGCCTATGGAATAACCATGGCCTAGGTAGACTATAAATAGGAGGTAGTGAGTAGTTGTTTATGATAATATTATAAATTCTACTTTTATTGAAGCTTGTTTACATTTCCCCTTCGAAATGGCTTGTCTTTTATTCATATATTCTTCTATATTTCAATTATATTATGATCTATTATTTTTATTCTACTTTATTTTTGAAGTAATTTCATTACACTTTGAGGATAATGTTAATGGCTTGAAGATTACATTTATGGAGGAGTAATAAGATATAGTTCTAGAGGATGGAGAAATCATTGAAGATCAAAATCAAGATAAACAACAAGTAGAAATGGATTGAGTGAGACTTTTGATTCAGAGGAAAACATAGAAACTCTATAACTAACCACTAAGATAGAGGGTAGGAAGATAAGGGTTCTCACCTTTTGGGAGGGAATTATGTATAAGGAATTTGATAGGAATGGATTAGCATAAATGAAGGTAGTAGATACCCATGAGAGGGGAGATATGGATGATGAATGGAATTTAGTGACTTGTAGAAAATAAAAAAGCAGGAGAATGGTTTAGACAAGTCATAGAGTCACTGAGAGTATGGATTGGAAAAAACTAGCTAGATCTAGATCCATATTTGTTGTGGAATTATTATAGGTTGTCTTTTGTCCCATGATTATCTTGGTGTCAATAAATATATATTAGAAAAATCAATTAGTCATAATAGTCACTAAGAGTAGTCATGTTCATGTTGTAATGCCTTTTTTAGAGGATTAGTGTTCTAGTTGGTTTACATCAAGCCTGTAACCTTTTTTTTTTACACCACTGATAGAGGTATCTCTTTTGGGCCTATATTGTTATATATATTTTTATCCATTATAAAAGGGAAGGGTCCAAATATAAAAAAACATGTATCTAAATATGATGAGTAGGATATAGGCCCCACTTTTGAGATTTGAGATGAACCTTTGAAACACATATCTCAAAAGAAAGGGGTTAAACATCATGTGTAAGATAAGACATGAAATCATTGATCTATAACATAATAATATGTAATCATAGAAGCATGTATGTTATAACTAAGTTTCCCCATATGAGGATATGATGTAATCAATATAATTATAAGAAAACTATGCCCCATGTGAGCTCAAGATGTGAGACCACAAATATAAGTTCTTGCCCATGATGGATGCATGATATGATTCATGGAAATAGAGGTAAGTATTAAGAAGATTTTTCATGATAGAGATCATGACACCATAAAATACCAAACTATAGTCATATAAAATGTCACTAGAGTGTAATGAGTGTCATTTGAGACCACCCTATCCCTAGCTTAGCCCCAGACCTATCTTAGTTCCTACTTTGATCCTTATCTAGATTTCATGCAGGTATAACCCATCCCCATATGTACCAAGAGTAGTCTTAGACCATCTTCTAGGCATCCAGGTCCCTAATAAACTAGATGATGCCATATGGACACTAGCATGGCCCTTTGGATACTAGTGCATCACGCTAGTGACCAAGGGACTACACTACTATCCCTTAGTCTTTTTATCCACCAACATACGTATTTCTACTTCTAAAGACATGTTAGGGTTAGCCTATACCTATTACATATATGGACATGCACTAGATCAGTATATATGCACCACTTTTATCCCTTTACCCACTAGATGGAAATCATATGCAAATACTCATGAACAAACTCAGAAACAATAGTGCAAATCAAGGTCATTGATCCTTGTTCTACCATACTTCTGTATATATCCATTTACAACAATACTAAGTTTAGATTGATTAGATTTATAGTCTCAAGCACACTCAAAAAACTTAAGATCACACTCATACTAGAATTTACTTGCACTTGCACCAAACACTTAGGCGAGAAAACTACATTAGGATTGACTCCTTCTCAAGGTATTGACATGTAGGCAACTATCAAGATGATGGGATGCTGAGGTCATGTCCAACCTATCTGAATAACATTACACTTTTGTTATATGTGATCCTCAAATACCCTAACAACATGGAGATCTAGGGTTTTGCTCCCAAATCAATAAAAAATAGGTTATAGGTAGCAAATCAAGGTTAATCCTCATAGGCACATGTGTCTTAGACTCAAGCAAAGGAATATTCAAAAGATCATAGTCCCTACGTACAAGGGACACTGTCATGCCTTTGAGGACACTATCATAATGCACTATTATCCATAGGACAATGTTATTATGTAGGAGGAGTTTTGACTTCATATTCTAGTTTACAACACTTTGATTAGCCTATATACCAGTTTACAACCTCTAATTCATTTGTCTCAATCAATTTCTAACTAAATACATACTTGTGTAGTTCATTACTATTTTTAGAATAATTAGATTAGGTCAATTATTATACAAATCAGTGGTTGTATTTATTACATATTTAATCTTGTATCCCTTTAACAACCTAGGGTTTTAAACTCCATAAATCTATTAAAAGTTAAATCATTTGGCGAACTTGACTTACTTTGAATACTACCAAAACCCTAAACCTAGATACTCTTAGGGTTTTTATCCTTCTTTTTACTATTTTCATTTATAGTGCTAAGTTTTTTAGATTTCATATATTTTGTTATAATAGCCATTTTTCATTTTGTTTACTATATGCCATCTAGAAAAGTTATATCTCTTCCTTTAATACAAAGTGTTTAGCTTAGTGGTAACCCTATTAAGCACACCCAGATTCCTTTTGTCTGATCTTATACCATGGACAAAGGACCAATTACAACCCCTCTCACTGATCCTTCACATCTTGCTTATGTTGAATTCAATGATAATACATCCAAACATGAGCAATACAATTAAGATCAAAATGATGCACAAGATGGGACTTGAGATACACTCCCCCCACTTGATAATGCTAATATTATAGTCAATAAAGATGAGATCTTAAAAAGTTTTAGAGATAGACTTCAGGAACAATCCCATGATCATGAATTTTTTTTTCAAGCTATATTGGAAGTCAAGAACACATCACTTGGTCAATATTCTAACCCCACAGATGCTAATATTATTAAAACTACTATGGGGGCAAGTCAAATTCTAAAACAACCTGCTAGAAATAGGCAACCTTCACTCATGGAAATACCTCCTATGGATAGTATGCATTCCTCCTCTCTATATGTATAATCCCTTATGCATGAGATCCATGATCTATAGGCCAAGATGTTACATCTTTAGTAGGGTACCACTAGACCAACTCATGCATTAGATTCTCATGTTCTTCTACATACACCTTTAGCACAACATATAGCAGAAATTCCTTTGCCATCCAAATTTGTGGTAACCAAGATTACTTTGTATGATGGTAAGGGTGACCCATAACACCATATACAATCTTTCCATGTATCATGTTTAGATTTAATGATTGGCTCCTCACTAAGTTGTTCCATTGAAATTTCAAAGACTATATATTATACTGGTTCTATGGTCTTCCTAATCAGTTCATCATAATATTCAATCTATTGGTAGACATGTTTTTGGCACACTTTTTGATCAAAATCAATGATAAGGTTTCCTATGCTGAAGTTTTTCAACTCAAACAAAAATCTAATGAGCCAATAGATGAATATGTCTTGCGATATAAAACTATATTAGCAAAGAGGACTATCCCCATGGTAGATAAAGGACTCCAAGACATATTCAAATAAAGTTTTTTACTGACATAATGTGAAGCTATTCTTTTCAAGAAGTTTTTTGTCATTCACAAGTCTATGCCATATAGTTAAGTAACAATAACTCAAGCTTCTCTCTATGGGCAAATTAAAGTACACAATTGGATTATATTCAACTAATAAGAGTTCCAATAAGCCCCCATACAAGTTTAGGCCCATTGAAAACAAGAATGATCAAAAGAAAATAGACAATTCAGCCTTAGACCCACCCTCCTTGCATGGGTTTATTAGCTCCTCCAATGAGACTTTTCACAAATCTTCATCAATCACCAACACGTGTTCTTTAAAAACTCTTAGAATGTAACGTCATAACTCTCCCTCCCATTAAAGAGGTTGATACGAATAGGCCTCTTCCAAATAATTATGATTCCAATGCATTATGTGTTTATCATAGGGCACGAATGCATATTACAAATATATGCATTAGCTTGTGACATAAGATACAAGATTTGATAGATACTAATCTCATTGATGTCATCACTCTTACAGAGGCATCTAGACCAAAACTAGTAGAATCAAAACCATTGAAAATTTTCTCATATCTATTTCTAAAACATATAGCTAATGAGATAATAGACACTTTAGATGTCTATTGTACTTATCAGACATAACCACCACCAACATCTTGTCATACTCATAATTTGACACACACCCTCTTAGTAATATTATTGGTGTGTATCATACTATAGTGTCAGCTAGACCTCTCATTACTTTATTAGAGTAGGAGATAATCAATGATGAATCATATTTATATGCACTCTTTGTATAGGCCTACATTGATCATAATCCTATTCAAAATGTTATGGTTTATAATGGGTCAAGCATTAATATATGTACTATCATACTTCTACAACATGGGTTATTCAGAGCAAAATATTTCTCAGATAGATATAGTTATTTGTGGCTTCATTATCCATGTTCAGAGATCCATCAGGGAGATAATACTACTATTATAGGTTGGGACTATATACATGGCCAATAGATTCATAGTCATACCTAGTGCAGACACATTTGATATGTTATTGGGTAGGTGTTGGATACAACAGTTTCAGGCTATCCCATCTACCATACATAGATTCTCAAATATATACATGTTAATCAGGTGGTTATAGTTGAGGGCCTTTCATATGAGTATCCTTTAAATATTACACAACTAGTTATATAGTAGACACTATTTACCATTCAACACACAAAGTCTATTAGCACATATTTGATATCAGTTAAGCCACTAATGCAGGTGAGGTATACTCCTATAACATTATCACATATAAATACTTTACCATGGAGACATTTATTAGAGAGACCCCTACATTAAATACATATTTTGGATGCTAGAGAGCCTCTCTCTACCCCATTACCACACAGATCAATGTTACAACATAGATCACCCACCATAGTTAAAAATTCTTCTACCAGATGGGTTCCCAAGAACCCCATAGTTCACAAGCTAACTTAGTCAACTTCATAGATTCATAGCTCCACTCTAAAGTTACTTTCAACTACAAATAACTTAGTACATCTGATTCTCTAATCTTAGATACCTCATCATACAACACACATGATTACTCTTCCTTTCTTTGACACATGACACATTGACTGTGAGTCTCTTGCAAGACTCATCGATTAACATGTTCCTCTCTATTTGTACATAATTTCTCTTATTTTTCCACTTGTATATAGTTTCATTTTCATGATTTATTGTACATACCTTGTACTAATAAAATAATAAAACAATATAATATGTTTAAAAATATAAAAACATCCAAATATTACTAAAAAACAAAATTTTAGATTGTATGCATTTCCATGTTTACATTCCTTATATTTTCCAGATACTACATGTGCTATCTATGCTAGTGTACTTAGTTTTATCATACATCCATGCTCACTTATTATTTTAAAGTGTTTTAAAATTCTTACAGGCCTTAGGTCCACCACATAGATCTAGATTTACTACTATCTACCCACTAGGGGCATAAACATAGATACACAAATTCGTCATTGATACATTAACCCATTAGGGGCATCCTATACACAACTTCTAATTTACCAGGTTATATCATTATATACTCTATATCATAGAATTAACATTGTTTATATATTGATATTGATCATCCTATACTAATATTTTTTGTCAACTACAACTATTATAGACTTAGTTATGTACATCTTTGATCATATACAGATTTGTACCACATGTTCATGCATACTTTCATTTTTATCTTTCCTAGTTTAGATTTGATTGTGTATCTTTGACTCTACTTATATTTAAGGGTATTTGAATATGCCATTTATATATGGTTCTAATCCACTTCCTTTCAAGTTATGTTATTTTAGATAGTGCCCATGTCCTTGTGTGTGCTTTTTCTATTGTGTATGCAAACATTTGAAAATGTCCTTCCATGTGCTCTAATCTAACCTTGCTTACTTTATGTAATCTAAACATGTCCTTATATGTTTGTTATTTCTCAAACTTAGTGACATCTACCCATGTCTCTTGTATTATTTCCCCTTAGCCTACTTTGCATGCCTCATGTGTTTATATGTATGCTTTCATGTATGTATCATGGCCATAACACTTGTATCTTGATTGTTACACTAACATCTAGTTTGTGATGCCATGAGGAATCTCCCCTTTCCTCCTAGATGCCTTGATGGACATCATGCCCCACCCCTAAGGTAGTTACTCAGATTATATCTAGATTTTCTATTCATATAAATGTTTACATTATTCTATCTATCTTGATAAGCATGTGAATGATAGATCTAACATACATCGTACATTAACAAATCATGCTTAGATTATTTTACATTTTGATTTCATGTATACACATTATATTGATTTATTAGTAGATATCATATATACCCAGGCTAACACATAGGTTGCATAACTTTTCTTTTAAAGACAGCTATTACACAAGTTCAATAATTTCCCTCAAAAGAGATGGAATTCACAGAGGTTTTTCATAGAGATAAGGCCATCTAGGTGAACTCAAAACAAAATTTTTAGAATGCAAACATAGAATATAGAGTAAAAAATTAGGAAAACATTAAAAATAGCTAGACATAGATCGATTACCATTTGGAACAAAAAATGCATAGAAGGACACTAGCACAACCTAGTGGACAATAATAGGGCGTGATACTATCCAAGGGACCATGTTAATATCCATTAATTTCTTAAATAAGAAATCATAGAATGACCAAAAAGATATAATAGTTACAGTTTAGGTTTGCACAATATCACTCATAGATTATCAGATATGCTCAATTTATACTCAATTTTGGACATAATCATACTAGTTTGCTCAGATTAGGGGCATCATACATGGCAGATCAATTCCATTTAATTATTAAATATGTTTAGATATATATTTCTATAACTCAGTCCAGAATCCATATGCATAAATATCAAAATCGGGGCATGTGTATGGCACATTATTTTTGTCTGCTCACTTTTGAACCAATTAATTAGATGGAATGGTAAACTCCATGTCATTCTCCACATTGCTAATCTAGACACTATTTGCACTAGATTGATGCCTTTCTCCATCTATAATATTTGGCATTATTGACTAGTCTTTGAGCTACATACTCGAGTGCCTGAGAGGCACCTAAACTATTTTTCATTTTAGAGTTTTTAAATGGCCCCAAGGCCATCCTACACTATTTAAATTACATTGTGTAGTTTAAATTACCAATGCATCTACTACACATGGGTAGGAAATGATGGATTCATATCTTACTTGAGTTTTTGAGCCACCTACATAGGAGGGTTGGACAAGCCATCAATATAATCCAAGCTATTCACATTTTATGATCCATAGAATAGGGGTGGGTAACAACGAAGTCAAAACCAGATTGAATTCTTGTGCCACCCACACATGAGGATTGAAAAAGCCATAATCTCAGTCTAAGTTATTCACCATTTGATCACCATCTACATGCACACACATAGGATGCCACCAGGTTTTAACATTAGCTCACATACCCAACAAGGTGTATTCATATTTATTTCTCTCATCTCTTTATTCAATTTTGTCTTTTATTTTGATGTTTATTAAGGAGTTATTCCTTCATGTTTAATTTATAGGATAAATAATAAAGCATGCTTCATAAACTCAAACCCAGATCCATAGGCTTCACCTCTTAGGTAAGTCTAAGTACATTTATTTTCTTTTATCCTAGTCACTTAACTTTATTATATTTATAGAAGAAAAGGGGGAAAATGTAGTCATCTAAAATGTCACTTGAGTGTAATGAGTGTCACTTGAGACCACCTATCCCTAGCTTATCCCTAGACCTATATTAGGGACTACTTCAACATTATCTAGATTTTGTGTAAGTCTAACCCATCCCTAAATATACCAAAAGTAGTCCCAAACCATCTCCTATACATCCAAGTCCCTAGTGTACCAAATTTTACCACTTGGACACTATCACACCATGCAAGTGACCAAAGGACACCGCTACTATACCTTAGCTCTTTTATACTCTAATAGATATATTTCCACTTCTTAAGACACCTCAGGGTCAGATTATACCTATTCCATATCTTGAAAAGCACTAGATCAGTATGTATACACCAAATTCATTTCTTTACCCACTAGATGGAAATCAGATGCAAATAATCATGAATAAACTCATAAATAGTTATGAAAATCAAGGTCGTTGATCCATATTCTTCCCTACTTATATGCATATCCATCTACATCAATCCTAAGCTCAAATTACTTAGATTTATAATGTCAATAACACTCAAAACACTCAAATTGACACTCATATTAGCATTTGCTTACACTTATACCAAGCACTTAGGTGGGAGAACTACATCAGACTTGATCCCTTCTTGAGGTATTGGTATGTGGGAAACTCTCAACATAGTAGGGTGTTGAAGTCACATCTAGCCTATCCAAATAACATTACTTTAATCCTAAATCAATAAAAAACAAGTCACAGTTAGTGAATTAGGGTTCATCCTCAAAAGCACATGTGTCTCAAACTTAATCAAAAGCATATCCAAAAGATCATATGCCTTACTTGCAAGGGACATTATCATTCCCTTGAGGACACTAGCATAGTGCACTACTATCCTTAGGACCACACTACTATTTGGGAGGAGTTTTAACTTTAGATTCTAGTGTACAACACTCTGATCAACCTCTATACTAGTTTCTAACCTCTAATTCATTTGTCTCAGTCAATTTCTAAATAAATACATACTTGTGTAGTTCATTACTATTTTTAGAATAATTTTTTAGGTCAATTATTATACAAATCAATCGCTGTATTTATTGCATATTTATTCCCTAATTATAATATTCCATCCTTTTAACAACCTAAAGTTTTAAACTCCATAAATCCCTTAAAATTTAAATCACAAACACTGGATTATGACAACTATAATAAGAGACATGTCACATATATGACCAAGCATAAGTTACATGCTTCAAATATCAGTCACCCCAAACATATAGAAGCATTATGAAGTCACACCTTACACATAATGAAGTCACATAAAACACATATTAGGTACATAAAGTAGTTTATGCACATCAAACACGATGTAAGCATATAAAACACAATAAAAACATATCATACATGATGCAAATAAGTTAATCATGTGAACAAATACAAATTAGTCACTTTAAACATGGATATAAAAATATAATAATCACTATGAAGGTACATCAAAGAGGAATCGGTTATCACATAGATTTTACACTTGTTCCTTGTTGATGTAGTAACTTATTATGCAAAGATATAATGATACAATGGAAAAACCTCCCAACTGTATGAGCTTGGAAAATTGAGGTTAACCTATAGAGAAGGTTAGTTTCCTTTCACTAAATATGGTGTAACTGATAAAATATCACTTTTATAAAAAATGTGCTCCTTTACTGTTCTTACTCCTGAACTAGGGTTTGACTGGGGAAAAGAGTTTTGAGAATGAAATTTTGAAAAACTAAAAATGGTGATTGAAATAAATATTTTATTATGTGTTTTAATGATTTTTTGAATGAACATAACAAAATATAAAATAGATTGCAATTTATTTGATCATAAACTCATGCAAATGGGAAACTAGAGGCAATATTTTGTTATTTTTGATAGGAGGGAAAATATTTTTTTATTTTAATCAAAAAATATTTTAGAAGGGTAGAAAATACCACAAATACATTTTTGTGACTGAAATAATAATTAAAACTTCCATGAATATTCAAACAACTTGCATACATAGAGATTTTTTAGACAAGAAAGGCAAAATCTTCTATTTATTTCATTCTCCAGGTTATAACTTGTAGAAAATACATTCAAAATATAGAATGCTATTACTAAAAATAAAAATATAGATTGGGGTATGGGGTTCTACCCATCTTTATACAAAATATCTCATAGATGAGATGTAGTTATCATAAACTTTATTGCCAAGTAGAAAAATCATGCAAATCTGGAACCTCATGTAAAAGATGCATAATCTCTTATTTGTGGTTTCCTTTGAATTTCTAAAATAGTTTGAAAAATAGCATGCAAGAGTTAGACATGATCTTTAAATTAGTGTGGCATGGATAGACTTGAGGAATCTTCACACAATGCCTTTCCTTTCCCTCCATACAACTACAAATTGCTCTTCATGCAAAATGGGGCACCAAAGTGGAACACAAAGTTTAATCAAAATATAACTTAGAAACGACTCAAGTTACTTTTTTTCAAAACCTTAATTTAAAATTTATAAGTGAGACTTTTATAACTTTTAAGTCATACCACTTTGTCAAAAATGGAATTACAATTCTCAATATATGTTTTTACAACTTTAGCAATTTTAACTTGTCAAAATGAAAAGTGTAATTTGAAAGTTTTCTTTTTCAATTTCCAACCTATCAAAATAGAAAGTGTAAAATACACATCTCTTTCTCAAAAAAATCTATAAAGGATAGTTGAAATTTTACAATATACAACTTTACAATGTTTTTATAATAATGAAAATATAATATATGCAAATATTTTCAACAATTCCTCTACCTCTTTGTATTTCTTAGCTTGCAATTTTTGAACATATGCATCAAAAGCCTTGAAAATATTCTGGATTCTTTCTTCATCCTTGCTAAAAGAGTAGAGGTTGGTGATCTCACAATCTACTTGGTATCCCCAAAATTTCACACTTAGAAATTTTGGGTTACCCCTTTTAAAATTTGTCTTTTGCCTTATGTGAGTTAGTTGTCCTTGTCAAAACTCAATCCCCTGAATAAGACATAGATTCTTATATTCACTATAATTAATTTCATTTTCAATTGCTTCAAATTACTCTAGAAGGTTTAAAAATGTTTGCTTAGGTCATTCTCATAAAACCCATTTTCCCATCTATCCAAAAAGTTCAAAAAAGCTAAGTGTTTGGGCTCACTTCTAGGCCAACTCAAGTTTTCCAAGTTACTTTACTTATCAAAGTGAGAAGTAAGCAGCCATCACAAACCTAAGTTACACAACCTAATTCAAACTAGAATTATCAAACAACTTTACTTCTCATCAAAAGTTAAGTAATGTAGACCCAGAGTTTTGGAGCATCATTACTTACCTAGAGTTTTGAAGCAACATTACTTACCTAGAAATTTAGAGCAACATTACTTACCTAGAGTTTCAGAGCAACATTACTTACCCAAAGTTTTGGAGCATCATTACTTACCCAAATTTTTAGAGCATCATTACTTACCCATAGTTTTGGATCAACATTACTTACCCATATTTCTAGAGCAACATTATTTACCTAGGGTTTTGAAGTAACATTACTTACCAGGAGTTTTGAAGTAGCATTACTTACCCAGAGTCTTCAACCCTAAAATCTTGAGGAATACATAAACCTACCCAAGATTGTGATACCCTATTACTTTCAATGAGTTTTTCAGAGTTTGTTGAAACTTAATATCAGGAAAGTGAAAGGTTATTGTAAGAAGTTAGAAAGGGAGTTGTTGAGATATGAAATAGAAAGGCAATCAATTGCCAAATCAGATGATGCATCTATCGAATTCATGATGTCGCAACACATCAAATACAAAGAGAAGTGTAGAAATGAAGTTCATGAATTGGAATGATTTCAATATTTATTTTACTTCTTTGATTTTTTTCATTCAACTTGTAATATATTTAAGTAATTCACTGTAAAAATAAGTTGCTATAAAATGTAAAACTCAAATAAGTTGACTAAATGCCATTAATTGAAGTTATTTTGAAAAATAAAATTACTTAAGTTAGCTCTGCACAACATGCAAAAGAGATTGTATTTGATTCAAATAAGGAAACTAAGAAGTGTTATATGTCATCAGTTGTTACATGTCACATAGGATAAATTCCAAGAAGATGCCTCTCAATGGTTTTGAGTTTTTAATGCAACACATGGAAATTTAAGGAGTTGTCTCCTATTTGATTTTGATATATGAAATTGTATAAATATAAGTGAGGGCTTACGTGCTTGGGTATGATGGTAATTTTTGAAAAACAATTATAATTGAAGAAAGAGAATTTAGAATTTGTGTTTAGACTTATGAGTTTTTTTTTGTATGAAATTGGTTCAAAGTGAATAAGAAGGAAGTTGATTTCTGTGGAAATTTACGTCTAAGGGAATCATTTGGTGGATTTATGAAGATTAAAATGGTAAAATCTATGTTATCTTTAAATTTGAATATGAATTCTAATCTTTGTTAATAATTTGCAGAAAGGATTATCATCTCTTAAATGTTTATTTACTAGTGTGGATTCAATAAGCTATGTAAAACTACTTATTGTAAAGTACAACTTATTTTTTCTCACATATCCCAGTCTTTTTGTTCTCTATTTCTCAAAATTTATTTATATATTTTTAGAAACAACTACTTACTTGCTGCAAAATCACTTTGTTATGGTTCATGAACTCTGTGATTAAAGTAATACATAAAAAATAAGATAACTTGCACATAATTTGTATAATCTATGAATAAATGAGAGCTATGAATAATTAGAAGTAAATAGACATAAATATATGGAAGATTCACTATTAAATTAAGGGGATTTAATCTTATGACTTCTTAGGTAATTTTGATAGCCTACAAAATATCTGCCAACACTGTTAATGTGTCAAAAAGCTCTCTTCTCAAAACCTTGATTTCCTTCATATTCTTACCCATCTTATCCAACATATTATGATACATGATGTAGCGGTAGATAGAAGTCAAGGTAAATAATATAATTTTAGTAGATTATTTTTCTACCACTTCTTTGAATTTGATTTGAACCTCCTCCACTGAAAAGAGGTTATCTTCATAATCTATTGGCCTGAATGATAACTTATTCAATAAATATTCTATATCATACATGTCAAAGGCCTTTTCATCAGCAACCTTAGCCTTAAGCCAGCTTTTGTGAGCAACCTTATCCTAAATTATGTAGCTCTATCTAATTCCTCTTACTCCCCATCATTTTTTAGTATCCATTCGGTAAGGAGGATGTCTATGTTGATAGAGTCTATAGGTGTTATTTTGGGATAATAGAGATTCAAAGTCTCTATTTTCTCTCATATTTATTAACCAATTCTCTCAAGGTGAGTATTCTTTCCCTTATAAATATATAATGGTCTATTATCATATCAATAATATTATTACCTTTAGAGATGAACTCCTCTAACCATTCTTTAGTAGCTCTTCCCATGCTTGTAATTTTAGTCACCACATCAATTATTGCCTAATCTGGGATTTAGGTGACTAGTTGTGTTGGTTTAGGTTGTGTTGATGAACCACTAGGCTCTACAAATTTGTTTAATACAATTGTGAGTTGTTTAACCTTATTTTTAAACTCATCTTTAGTGACCTTGTCACTATTTATTCTCTTAAAGAGGGATTTGATGCTGGATTGAACATCATGCTTTAACCCCTCCCTCATTAGATGTCCAAGGTGAATCTTTGATATCTGATAGTATCCAACCACTAGATCTTCTTTATATTTGTCTGGTGGGGGGATTCAAATTTCCATATAGCTCTCCCTTGCTGAATCAGACAATATTCTAGAGAAGGTCAAGGGATTAGTCTTAGATTTCTTCTTCATGTCTGAAAGACCAAAATCTAGTGTACTTGGGGAAATCATTTTCTTTCATTTCTTTCCCACTATTTGTGATAAACAATTGGGGGTAACATCCTATTGTGTAGACACTATCACTTGAGAATTTATAGCTAAAGCTGCTATACTAGTAGGCACTATGACAAGTGTTGAATCCTATGTTGAGGCTATCACTGATTGATTGATAGATGTTTGTGAAACTTCATCTCCATCAGTAGGTTATAAGTCCACATTTACATCAAGGAATTTAGTTTCACCTATCTCCACTAAAGGGGTTTAGGAAACTATGTAAGTGGAAGAGGTGGGGACAATGGGAACAACTGTGTCTACTAGGGGTGTAGGAGATGGAATTGATATCAATGGAGGAGTAGAACTTGGGAATTGGTGGAAGTGTGGAAGAAAAAACATTAAATGAATCAATTAAATGTGTTGGGATACTCAGGGGTGGTAAGATAAGAAAGGTGAAAGGGGATGATGATAAAGCAATACTTATCCCAGAAGTTGGGATGACCAATGAAACTAAAGTTAGGATGACTAAGTTTGCAACTATATACTACTGAGTTATGTTAGAAATCAACAGGGATGGAATGGAAGGAATTGTGAATGTAATGGAAGGAGGGAGTGAAATGGAAGGAAGGGAAAGTGGAGTGGAAACCTGAGTATCTAATGAAGGGGACCCTAAGTTTCTACTTGACTTGATTTCACTAGTTGCAATGGAATTATTATTGTGGGTAAACTTGTAAGAATAAAGGGTGGAATGAAAATTTGAGATGCAAGGGGAGTGGAGATAGGAGGTGGAGGTGTTGGAGCTATGAGAATAATATAAATAGGTGAAGGGTGAACTACAGAGATGGGGGTTATCACTATGACTAATATGGGGGTTAAATCTATAGAGGCTTCAACTATAGCTGTCTTCATATGAGATGATGATTGGTTTATCTGTTGCCACCCCATCTTTACTAGATTGCTACTTCTTAGTATTAGATTTCTTATTTTTATTGTGAGAGATTACTGGCCCTTCCGATTGTTCTACTATCCCACTAGGACCCTCTACTAATGAAGGAATTCTCTCTTCTTTGAGCTTTAATAATTTATCTATGATACTGTATCCTTGGTCACTTGGACCCCTTTACTCCTAAGCCAATTGATCATTTTTTTGATCACATGCTATTTTATCTATAAAATAAAAGGACTCAGGGATGACCACCTTATTGGTAGAAGGGGTTGATTGATAATATTCTTATAGTAGTTTGTGTCTATTGGGGACTCATCATCCACTAAGTCCTCGGGGACTAGTGCCAAATTAAATGCCTTAACCTGTTATAAGGTAATACTAGAATGGTCTTTCAATCTCACCTTCTCCTCATCCTCCATATCCTCCCAATAGTCTTCAAAATATGGAACATGAGAATATATGTAAATTACCAATGTGCTAGTGTTGTTACCATAAACATCATAGTATGTCCTTGCCTTCAAATCCCTAAGTGTCATCTCTACATCAACACACTTGGATTTGAGTAGGGAGGGGCATGTATATCTACCAATACTGATTGGGAAATGAATTCTTGACTTATGCTAACTAGATAGAAGCTTATGGGTCTCAACAAGTTATCATACCAACTTCATTAGTACCCACTTATCACTAACATATTTGGGGAGTGTGTAAGGGAAACCATTGAATCCAAATATCCTAATATAAGAATAGGTGGGGAATTGAATAAAATAAGAACCCCATCAATTGATTTTTTTAATTGTTAATTTTAAGAATCTCATTACCCCAAGCTCGATATCAAACATTATGATGATGTAATATATGGATGCATCATTGACTCTCCTAAAGTGATACCTACTAGCCTCCAAAGTGAGGTCAAGGTAATAGTTATACGTTGTACTTATTTCACTAGGCATTGTGTTGAGGCATGGGAAGGCTCATCCTTTGGCTAATATGTATACAAGGTAGGAAGTCATATAGAACTTTCCTATTATTTACATCTCCATCAATTACTTGTGGAGAGAGTCACTAACAAGCCATACCCACTAGATGTATTGTGTGTTCTAAAAAATGACCCAAATGTACTGATACATCCAATCCTAGAAGCTCTTAGTATCAATACTACCAGTAATCCTATGCATTAATATTATTATATCTCCCACCTCATCTTTGATGCCAATTATTACCAATGTCTTTAGTAATCTAGTGGAGGTAACTTTAGGGGTCTTAAGCCATTATTTGTTTATCATTTTGTGACATCCCTCTCTATTGTCCTGGAAGAATTATTAGGATGTTTATAAAGTTATGCCAAGATATCTCTCAAACCCCAGGATTACAAACATTGAGTTAATAAAATCTAGGTCTAGATTCCAAATATTTTCCCCTTTGTTATTCAGGGCCTCTCTTTTGTCAGCATCATAATATTGGGCTAGTATCAACACTAGCTCAAGGATTTTAACCATCAGTGGAAAGGATACTACTTGTGGTAATCCAAAGTCATAGATACTATGGAACCAATCATTCTTAAACTCTACATTTATCCTAGTCCAAAAGTCCCCTAGGTCAATGTGACCTAGGTCTATATCAGTGATTTCAATAGTGTTGGATTCTAAGGTGAGAGTTACCCTAGTGCCTTTTGATTTGAATTTCATCTCCTTTTGAGATATGAACTCTAGAGATAATACTTGGTGAAAACTAATTATAAATTGGTAGTATTTGCAAGTGTTTTTAGCAGGTAGAATCTCTGACAAATATTAAAGGTGCTCTAAGCAGGTAAAAAGTTTGACAAAGCTGAGAGCTATTTTGAGCAAGTGATAACTATACGTAACTAAGAAATGTTCTGAGCAGGTTGAAATCTCATGGAGATGGGAGGTGTAGATTGCAAGTGGGAATCTCATGGAATTAGGAAGTGTTTGGAGCAATAGTGGATCTCATGGAGATTCTAAGTGTTTAAAATAGGTTGAAATCCTACATAAATGAGAGGTGTTTGAAACAAGTGCAAAGTTCACAGGGACTTGGAGGTATCTCATAAGGAATATTCTCTAGATTTTTGGGGAATATATGATGGTATATTAACTTGGATTTGGTGAAAATGAAGAAAACATAGATATGAATGCATAAATTTTTGGGGAAAAATCCTAAGGTTTTCATAATGATTTTTGAAAATACAAAACCTAAAAAACCTACATCTCTACTACACTAGATACTTTTGGAGAAAACAACAAACTCAGACTATTCAATAACAATAACTCAAACCCTAAAACTAATAAGGCTTATGTAATGAAAAAACCTAAATAATTATAAATATTTTTGAGGGAATAGAAATAACCAAAAAATCTTCAAATTTATAAGAAAATAGCTTTTAGGAATTCACAAAGGTTTCAAAAGAATACCATGCAGTTCACAATGGTGGCATTTTACTTATAGGCATGGATCGAGGTTTGCAAGTGCTTACTTAGTAAATGGATCAAGGTTGATGGCATGGTGTAAAGATCATTGTCAGATCTCAAAAATGCAATTAATAATTCAAATAATGAATAAAAATCCCTAAATTTGCATTATTTATACATTAAAAACCCTGTAATTGATGCTTTAATGGTGGTAGTTGGCATAAAAAAATCTAGAATCCTCATGTAATTTTAAAATTTTATAAATTACATGTTAATCTCTGGATTCCATGGGAAGTAGAAGGTTAACTTGTTTTAAAATGGGAAGGTGGAACCCTACATGCAATTTGTAATTTTATAAAATTTCAAATTGCATTTAGAGTTTTGGATTTCACAACTTAGGTTGTTGGTGGGATCCAAAACTTGGATTACAATTTATAATTTTGAAAATTACAAATTACTCTCCAAGTTTTGGATTTTGGGTAAGTGTTTTACGAGAAGCAGAACTACAAATGCAATTTTCAAAATTGAAAATTGTAGTTTGAGTTCCAGATTCTGTAGGGTGTTTGGTTTATGAGATCTAGAACTCTACTTATAATTTGAATTTTGCCAAAATTGCAAATTTAAAACAAGTTTCCAAATTTTATTGGTTAGCACATTGTAAGATCTAGAACTCAAGATGCAATTTTCAATTTTTTAAATTGAAAATTTCATTCAGGGCTCCAGCTTCTACTGTTAAATGCATTACGAGATCCAAATCTTAGGAAGCAATTTATAATTTTGCAATTACAAATTGCATCCAAAGTTTTGGATTCCATAATACAAAGGAAATGTGTGTTTTTGGTTAATTCAATGGATTTTTTATAAAAAATTAGGGGGTCTCCTTTAGGGTACTTTGTGTTTTGATATTTTTGGGGGAAAAATATCAACATTTTTTATGACCGCTATGGGATGATTGCTTGTTAATTATTTTTTATCTAATAGCCTTATAGTTCATTGGACATAGAGTCATTTTAAGCTTAACACACTATAACTTGGTGAAGAACAAACTAGGATTTGCCTAAACAAGAATAAAACACATAAAAAATAGAATAAACTAAAGAAATAAAAACTCCTAATGAGTTGACTTTTGCAAAATCATTATTTTGGAAAACACAACTAACCCTATTATATACAAAATTTTATTTTTTTGGAATGAATTCCTACCTCAAAATCAAGCTTTAAGGTATAGCCCATTGATTAGCATAGGTAGTTTTGATCCATAGAGATTGGATAACTAGAATGCATTAGCTCCTTTGTATTGAGTTATAATATATGGACCACTCTATATTGCATCAAACTTGGTGTGCTTACCTAGTTTAGCCTTGTTTGCATCCCATTTAGGAATCATATCTCCTTCATTGAAGCTCCTATTAGATGCCTTTTTGTTGAAAGTCTTCTTTATTTGAGTTTGATTTGTTTCAAGGACTTTCATTTATTAGTTCTTGATTTCTTCTAGTTCCATGAGTTTAGCCAATCTTACTATCATTTCATCTTTGTCAATCAAATCCAATTGGTGATTGAGCTCTAGAGATGGTAACTCAATTGATATTAGGACTCATGCTTCTCTTCCATATACCAACATGAAAGGGAAATTACTGATGGATCTCTTAGGAGTGATCCTATCAACCCATAGTATTGATTTCAACTTTGTGTGTCATGTCCTTTGGTTATCCTCCATTATTCTTTTGATAATTCTTATGAGGTTCTTGTTGGTAGACTCGACCAAGCCATTACCTTAAGGGTAATAATTAGAATAAGTAATTAGATATGCATTGTGATTTATGGCCCATTCACTCACTTGAGTGCCCATGAATGCTTTAGCATTATCTGAGATTATGGTTTGAGGAGCACCCAATATTGAGACTATGCCATCCATGAATTCCAAGATAGATGTCTCCATGGCATCTTTCAGTATAACTACTTTAGTCCATATTATGAAATAGTCCATTGTTGTGAAGACCCATTTATGGCTTATACTCAATGGTGGATTGATCATACCAATAAAATCTAATCCCCACTGAGCAAATGGTTGATTTGCTTGAATTGGTTTGAGAGGGAAAGCTACTAATATTTGCTTGCCAATAAAGTAAGCACACATTTCATAGTTCCTTACCCATTGATGGACATCTTTGAATAATTCAAGCCAATAATATCCCCTCTCATTATTTTGATGGCTGTGGTTCTTATAGAGAAATGTCCTCCTCATGAGCCATTGTAAAATTCTTCAATCACCTTGAGGACTTAATTATGCTTGATACATCTTAGCATGACTCCATTCATATATATTTAAAACAATATTCCATAAAAAATAACATAGGGAATAGATTGGAGTTGGAAATACTTTTTATTTGACTGCTAAAAGTCATATGAGTACTCACCAGTCTATATAAAAATGGTCATGTCATGGATCTAGCTATTAAAAAGAGGTAGATTAGTTGTCTAAGGTGTACTTTGAGAATATACTATGTCAGATACTGCTTCAACAATCTTGATATCAGAATCCAGCTATTGACACAATCCTTTTCCTCTTACAAGCTTTGTGATTTTGATGTCCACATCATATTACATGACCTTTGTGATCCATCTTACTCTTTTTTCATTTATCTTCTAGCTTAGCAGGAACTTTTTGACACTTTGATAACTCTCCATAATATGAATTTTATTGTTGGAGAGCATATGCTTCAATATATTGAGAGCTTTAATCATAACATATACTTACTTCTTCATGAAACTATAATTTTATTCATAATCCTTTAGGGATTGATTGAAGAAAGATATTGGTTATTCTAATTGTTCTTGATTATGTTGAGCCAGAATAACTGAGATGCTTCCTTCCCCTCCAAAAGTATAGAGAATGAAATATTTCTCATAGTTTGGGTTGACTAGGGTAGGAGCCTGAGAAATAGCCTATTGATGGCTTCAAAGCTATCTTTTACCTCCAATGTATAGTTAAAGATGATACCCTTCTTAAGCATTGCGGTAAGGGGCTTGGCCATGGAGGAAAAATTTGGAACAGATCTTCTTACAAAGTTGATTTTTCCAAGAAATCTCTATAATCCTTTCTTATGTCTTGGCAGTGCTAATGCAGATATAACAATTATTATTTTTGGGTCTATAACAAGACCTTCTTTTGACATAATGTGTCTTAGTAGTTTATCTTCATGAAATACAAAAATTCACTTATTGGGATTAATGGAAATGCTAAATTATTTGCACCTTTTAAATTTTTTTTGAAGGTGATCTAGGTGTACATTAACATGCTTTGAGTAAATAGTGATATCATCCAGGTATACTAGGATCATCTCATTTATCAATCCCTTGAAATCCATATCCATGGCTCTCTAAAATGTGGCACCAATATTAGTCAAACTAAAAGACATCTTTTTAAATGTATATGTACCCCATTTTATGGTAAAATCAATCTTGAATTGGTTTGATTCTTGTACCAATATTTGGTTGTAGCTAGAATAATCATCTAGAAGAGAAAACCTTTGAGATCTTGATGGGGGGAAGAGGATAATGATTCTCTAGAAATTATTTATTTATATCCTTGAAATCTACACATAGCTTGATTTCACCATTTTAATTTCTTACAAGGACCAAATTAGCAACCCAAGATGAGTGCTTGATATGAAAAATAATATTATCCTCTATTAGCTTAGATAACTCACTCTTCATCAGGGGTTCTATTTTTGGATTAATAGGTCTTTGCTTTTATCTGATAGGCTTGGTATTTGGATCCAATTCTATTGTATGCTAAGCTAAGATGGGGTAAAATCCTTTTAGATCATGATAACTCCAAGCAAATTTATCATCAAAATCTTGACATAACTCAACAAAATCTTGATTTTCAAAATCATTGCATACCTTCTCTATCTTAAGTGATTTTTCTTCTGACATGACCACTAGTTCATAGTCTTATTCATTCACCATGATGTTCTTCTTCTCACATTTTAGTTGATCATCTTAATTGAAGATGTTTTCTAGTGTAACAAGACCCATGGGTAGTTTGTTTGTCTTCAATTGGATGATCTAATATTCATATTGATCTTGGAGTCTTGGCTGGTTCCTATTTGAGAATTCAACTTCCTATCTTAGAAAGTTAACAATTTAATGTTCACTATTGAAGACTTGCCAATTATTTGCATTATTAGAAACAAATGACCTTATTATCAACCTCACATGATAGCTATTTTTATTCTTTATTCATTCTGGTAGATTATATTTGGAGCCTACAAAGGCCATATAATCAACATCTTTAATTTATGCTCTTGGTATCACTTGAATGTTCAAAGCAATGAAGTCTTCTAATAGGTCCCAAACCCTATGTTTGTAAGATATTAGAAAATTGTTCTTAGTTACGCTTTAAATTTCACTTGGTGAACAATCAACTCATTATCACCAAATATTTGTAGGGATTTTATCCCTCTCTCTTTGGCTAATTACATGCCTCGATCAAAGCCTCATATTTAGATACATTATTTGTGTAGTTGAACTAAAGTCCGAAAGAATAGAAATATCTTTCCTTCTATGAAGATCTGAATACAATTCCTACACCTATACCATTCCTACTCCTTGAACCATTGAATAATAATTACCACATGATTTGAAGATCTTCAACTAGATTTACTAAGTTTGGGATAATTGCATCATTTTCATGAATGTGATATGTACCCAACCCTATTTCTTATATATAGTCATAAGGATCAGATTGAAGGGTTGATCCCCATTCATCTAGATGATTATCTGGAATATCTTCTATAGGTGTTACAACTTCATGAGCTTTTTATTCTTCTTCTTGATCTTGTAAGATACAGTTCATGTCCATAGGGATAGGATTGTATGGTTCAATATGATCTTTTATGATTGGCTCAAATCTTATTGTTACTCTAGTTCTATATCTCATCCTAAGTAACATGTGAGACCAATCTACAAATAGATATCCTCCCATATTTTTAGTAAAATCTCATTGAAAACAATTAGAAAAATAATGGGGAAGATCTATAACTGAGATATCTTTTGTAATTGATAATATTGGACAAGTGTGAATAGTGATATTCAACTTTTTTATTGTTCCTACTATTTGAACATTAGTCCCATCCAGTTAAACAAATCATTTATTTATAGGTTTATATTTTATACCAAGGTCATCAACTATTTTTTTGGGCATCACTGAACTACTAGCCCCTAAATTTACCATACAATTATGATCAAGGTGCTTCCCTACTATAAGTGAAAGATAGAAATGGGGAGGATTACCATTTTTGCTCATTTTAGTTTTAGTTTGTCGTTGACACAAATTAATTTCAGCATTAGGCCCCTTGGATGGAACCTTGTCTCTTATTTGGAAGTTCTTCAAAACCTCTTGTAGCAAACCCCTTTGCGTAGGAATGGATAGTGCTTCCTACACAGTAACATTTAGATTGGTCTTATTCATTTACTAAGCTATACTAAAAAGGATATTAGAAACCTTTTTTTGTGCCTTTGTAGGAGCCATGTCTTCTTTTATAAGATTTGGAGTTGGCACTTTCAGTTTGGGCTGGCCCGTAGGTATAAAGGTTAGCTTTTGTACTATGTTTTCTTTGAAATTTTTGGTACAACTTTGAAAGTTGTAGCTTATTCCACCCTGGGGGGATGATCACTTTCTATTACTCTTAACTTTAAATGTGTGTTTGTTGCCACTAGACCTACACCATTGAATAATGCTTTCTCTTGATTTAAACCACAAAAGTCATCCTCTTGCTAGTTTAGAAAAATTACCTCACCTTGAATAGGTTCTTGTGTATTTACTTATTGGGAAGTGGATTCTTATTATTATCTTTATGTACTTGATATGGATTATACCATGAATGATTGATTAATAACACCATTAAGAAAATTATTCTAATTATGTGGCTGAGAACAAGGATAACATCACTCATACTCTTAAGCCAAGTTATTCCAAACATGTATAATAACTTTAGAAGCACTTGGTGTAGGTAGAGCATGGATGTTTGGAGGTTTTGTTTACATACCTTAACCTTTTAGCTATGAATTAACCTAATATGGATATGAACTACCTTAGTATGGATTCCTTTTGGGTTAGTATACAATGTTATCTTGTTGATAAGGATTGTAGTTTTGGGATTTCTACCTCTTCATTACTACTAACCCATTGCCAAAACTCTTGAGTAGTGACTTAACCTCATATAAATAATTTGTAGGTGCAGGAGTTAAAGTTGGTGCTTTTCTTATGGTGGGAATCATAAAAATTTTAGATGGTGGAATAAGAGGTATTTCTAGAAATAGAGGCATTGGTGGCCTTGGGGAAATTTTACCTATTTGTATTAAATAATTTTTTGCCCTTATTGTAATTTCATAAGCATTAGGAAGTGTGGTGCCACCCATTGATTGAATCATAACAACTATATCACTATTCATGGATCTCAAATAATATAGGAAAGCATTACTTGGAATTGCCTTGACCAATACTGAAATCCTATTCCATGTCTTTTGGAAATGGAAACTAAAGTTAGTCATGTGCTCATGAGGAGCCCTTTGAATAGAAGTTAACTATTCAAATAGGGAAAGGTTGGACTCTCTTGTATTTAAATTGGGTACATAATGCACTACCTAGCTCATCCCAAACTCAGATGGAGTTGGGAACAAGACCTCTATACCATTACAAGGCTTTATCTTTGAAATAGGAGACTAGGAGTCTGATTGCAACATTATATTATACCACATTGTAGACTAAACATAGATTAGCAATATCTTGTATGTGTTCTATATGAGTGGTGGAAGTTTCAATAGTAAAGTATGGAAAATTTTTAAAAGTTGAAGTAGATATATCATCATATTGGGCCAACTAGAGTGCGCTATCTTTATTGAAAGCTATGAATTTCAGATTTCTAGCCATTATGGGAGGTATGAAACTGATGGGAGTACTTGGTGGAAATGCAAATAAAATTATAGGATATACTCTAGGTATAGGGATAACTGATTTTGATCTCTTTTTAGAAGGAAATGATAATTCTAAAATATTAGCTCTCTTACCTTTAGTAGATGATCTTATTTATTTGCTTAGCATACATAATTCTTGAAATTCTAAACTCATAAACTAGTGGAGTCACCTGATGCTTTTGACATTTGTATGAAGATCATATAATGTTTGCTGAGAATAACACTAATCTCTTTATAATTTTTGGGTCCCATCATATGTGCTAAAAACTATTATCACATAGATTTTTGACTTGTTCCTTGTAGATGGAGTAGCTCGATGTGCAAAGATCTAATGATACAATGGGAAAAAATTCAAGCTGTATGACCTTGGTGAATTGAGCTTAACCTCTAGATAAGGCTGACTTCCTTTCACTAAATCTGGTGCAATTGATAAAACACCAATTTTATAGAATTTTTGGTCCTTTAGTGTTCTTTCTCCTAAAAAAGGGTTTAACTGGGGAAAAGAGTTTTTAGAATGAAATTTTGTAAAATTGAAAATGGTGATTGTACCAAATATTTTATAGTGTATTTTAATGCTTTCTTTAATAAACACAATATAATCGAAAATAGATTGAAATTTATTTGAGCACAAACTCATGCAAATGGGAAACCAAAGGCAATATTTTGTTATTTTTGATAAGAGGGAATATTCTTTTATTTTAATCAAATAATATTTTAGAAGGGTATAAAATACTATAAATAAATTTATATGGCTAAAATAAGAATTAAAACTTTCACAAATATTCAAATAACTTGCATACACAGGGATTTCTTAGATAAGAAAGATAAAATATTCAATTTATTTCATTCTCTAGGTTACAGCTTATAGAAAATACATTCAAAATATAGAATAATATTACTAACAGCAAAAAGATAGATTGGGATATAGGGTTATACCCATAAATATACTAAATATCTCATAGATGAGATTTAGTTATCATAAACTTCAATTCCAAGTAGAAAAATCATGCAAATCTGGACCCTCATGCAAAAGAGGTGTGAGCTCTTATTTGTGGCATCCTTTGAGTTTGAAAACTAGTTTGGAAAATAACATGCAAGAGCTAGGCATGATCTTTAACTTGGTGTATCATGGATAGACTTGAGAAATATTCATGCAATGCCTTTCCTTCTCCTCTATGCAACTACAAATGGATCTTCATGTAAAATGGGGTGCCAAAGTGGAACTCAAAGTTTAATCAAAAGATAACTTAGAAATGACTCAAGTTACTTTTTTGCAAAACCCTAGGTTGAAATTTACAAGTGAGACTTGTACAACTTGTAAGTCATACCACTTTATCAAAACTAAAATTGCAATTGTCAATATATGCTTTTACAACTTTATCAATTATAACTTGTCAAAATAAAAAGTGTAATTTGCAAGTTTGATTTTTATAGTTTCGAACCTGTCAAAATAGAAAGTGTAAAATACGTGTCTCTTTCTCAAAAAGAGCTATAAATGATAGTTGTCATATTACAATATACAACTTTACAATGTTTTTACAATAATGAAAATATAATATATGAGAATATTTTCAACAGAAAGAATTAATCAATTTCCAATACTTCCTTTGCTTTTTTGTCTTTCTCAGCATATAATTTCTAAACATATGCATCAAAAGCCTTGAAAATCTCTTAGATTATTTCTTCATCTGTGTCAAAAGAGTAGAGGTTGGTGATCTCATAATCTACTAATGTGTCAAAAATCTCCATTCTCTAAACCTTGATTTCCTACATATCTTTACCCATCTTATCCAACGTATTATGATACTTGATGTAGTGGTAGATAGAGATCAAGGTAAAGACTATAGTTTTAGCAGATTATTTTTATACCACTTCTTTGAATTTTCTCAAAACCTCCTTTACTAAAAGGAGGTTATCTTCATAATATGTTGACTCATTTAATAACTTATTCAACAAATATTTTATATCATACAGGATGTCAATGGCCTTGTCATGGGCAATTTCAACCTTATGTGCAGCTTCTATGAGCAACCTTATCCTAAATTATGTAGCTCTTTCTAATTACTCTTGATCCCCATCATTTTTTAGTATCCCTTTGATAAAGAGGATGTCTATCAATTTTTACTATCAATTTGGGATTCCAAGTCACTATTTTCCCTCATATTTATTGACCAGTTCTCTCAAGGTGAGTCTTCTTTCTGTCAAAACTATATAATGGTCCATGATCATATCAATAATCTTATTACATTTAGAGATGAGATCCTCTGACCATTCTTTAGTATCCCTTCCCATGATTTCAATTTTGATCACTGTATTAATTATTACCTAATTTGGGAGACTGGTTGTGTTGCTTCAGGTTGTGCCAATTAACCACTGGGCACTATAAATTTATTTACTATAGTCATGAGTTATTCAACCTTATTTTTAACTCATATTTAGTGACCTTGTCGCTATCTATTCTCTCAAAGAGGGAGTTGATGCTAGATTAAATATTTTGCTTTAACCCCTCCCTTATTGGATCTCTAAGATGAATCTTTGATATCTGATAGTCCCCCACCACTAGATCTTATTTTTATTTATCTGGTGGGGGGAACTATAATATCCATATATCTCTCCCTTATTGAATCACACAATATTATGGAGAAGGTCTGGGGAGTAGTCTTGGATTTCTTCTTCATGTTTGAAAGACCAAAATCTAGTGTACTTGGGAAAATCATTTGCTTTCATTTATTTCCCACTATTTGTGCTAACCAACTAGGGGTATCATCCTATTGTGTAGACACTATCAATTGAGAATCTATAGTTGAAGCTGCTACATTGGTACACACTGTGACAAGTGTTGAATCTTGTGTTGAGGCTACCACTGATTGATCAATATATTTTTATAGAACTTAATCTCCATTAGTAGGTTGCAAGTCCAAATTTACATCAAGGAATTTATTTTCACCTATCTCCATTTAAGGGGTTTGAGAAACTATTAAAGTATAAGAGGTGGGGATAATGGGAATAACTATGTCTACTGGGGGTGTAGGAGATGGAATTGATATCAATGGAGGATTGGATATAGGGACTTAGAACTTAGGAATTGGTGGAAGTGTGGAAGCCAAATCATTAAATGAATCAATTAAATGTGTTGGGCCACTCAGGGGTGGTAAGGTAAGAAAGATGAAAGGGGATGAGTATGAAGTAGTACTTATCCCAAGAGTTGGGATGACCAACAAAACTAAAGTCAGGATGATTGAGTTCATGGATATATACTGCTAAGTTGTGTTGGAAATCAATGGGGATGGAATGGAAGGAGGGAGTGAAATATAAGGAAGGTAAAATAGAGTGGAAACCTGAGTATCTAATGAAGGGTGACCTTGAGTGTCCACTTGACTTGATTACACTGGTTGCAATGTAATTATTGGTGCAGGTGATGTAGAGGGAGTGGAGATAGGAGGTGGAGCTGTAGGAACAATATAAATAGGTGGAGGGTGAACTATAGATATGGGGGTTATTACTATGGTTGATATGGGGGTCAAAACTATGGAGGATCCAATGGTAGCTATGTCCTTAGATGAGATGATGATTGGTTTGTCTAATGATGCCCCATGTTTTATAGATTACCTTATCTTTACATTAGATTTCATCTTTTTCTAGTGAGAGATTATTGACCCTTCTAATTGCTCTCCTACTTTCCCACTAGGAACCTCTGCTAATGAAAGAATTCCTTCTTCCTTGAGATTTAACAATTTCTATGTGAGACTCACTATGTCCTTGGTCACTTAAACCCCTTTTATCCTAAGCCAATTGACATTTTGATGTCACATGTTGTTCTCTCTATCAAAGAAAAGGACTTAGGGACTGATTGCTTTACTAGTGGAAGGGGTTGAGTGATAATCCAGTTGTAGTAGTTTGTGTCCACTGGGGAGTCATCATTTACCAAGTCCTTAAGGACTAGTGCTAAATAAAATGCTTTTACCTATTCTAAGGTCATTCTAGAATGGTTCTTCAATCTAACATTCTCCTCATCCTCCAGATCCTCTCAATAGTCTTCAAAATATGGAATGTGGGAATAAGTGGAAATTCCTAATGTACTGGTGATGTTACTATAAACATCATAGTATGGTCTTTCTTACAAAGCCCTAAGTGTCATATCTACATTAACACAGTTGGCTTTGAGTAGGGAAGGGCATGTATATCTACCAATACTAATTGGGAAATGAATTCCCAACTTGTGCTTATTGGATAGAAGCATATGGGTCTCAATAAGCTATCTTAACAACTATATTAGTTCCCACTTATCACTAGCATATTTGGGGAGTGTGTAAGGGAAGCCACTGAATCTAGATACCTTGATATAAGAATAGGTGGGGTACTTAATGAAATATGAGCTATGTCAAGTGATTTCTATAGTTATTAGTTCTGAGAATCTCATTCTCCCAAGCTCTTTGTGAAACATTATGATGATACAATAGATGAATGCATCATTGACTCTCTTGAAGTGTTGCTTGCTAGCCTCCAAAGTGAGATTAGGGTAATAATTATACACTCTATTTATTTCACTAGCGTTGAGGTGTGAGAAGGCTCATACTTTGGCTAGTATGTATAGAAGGTAGGAAGTCATATATAACTTTCCTATTGTTTACACCTCCATCAATTACTTTTAGAGAGAGTCATTAATGAGCTAGGCCCAATAAATGTATTTTGCATTCTAATGAATGACCCAAAAGTACTGATACATCCCCTCTTGGAAGATCTTAGCATCAGGGTTACTAGTAATCCTGTGTAACAATATTATTATATCTCCTACCTCATCTTTAAA
This sequence comes from Torreya grandis, assembly GCA_037957365.1. Taxonomy (NCBI): domain Eukaryota; kingdom Viridiplantae; phylum Streptophyta; class Pinopsida; order Cupressales; family Taxaceae; genus Torreya; species Torreya grandis. The sequence continues at coordinate 143,569 of JARHVA010006558.1, read as the reverse complement.
TTTAATTATTGCCAATGTCTTTGGAAATCTAATGGAGGCAACCTTAGGAGTCTTAAGCCATTATTTATTTATCATTTTATGACATCCCTCTCTATTTTATTAGAAGAATTATTGGGATGTTTATCAAGTTATGTTAAAATAGCTTTTGAACTCTGGTATCACAAACATTGAGTCAATGAAATCTGGGTCTAGATTTAAAATCTTTTCCTCTTTATCATTCAAGACCTCTCTTTTGTCAACATCATAATGTTGGGCTAGTTTCAACACTAGCTCAAGGCTTTGGACCATCAGTGTAAAGGATAATTCTTGTGGTAATCTAGAGTCATAGATACTTTGGACCCAATCATTCTTGAACTCTATTTATCTAGGTCTAAAAGTCCCCTAGGTCAATGTGATCTAGGTCTGTATCAGTGATTTTAGTAGTGTTGGATTCTAAGGTGAGAGTCACCCTAGGGCCTTTTAATTTAAACTGCATCTCCTTTTGAGACATGAACTCTAGAAAGAATACTTGGTGAAACCCAAATACAAGTTTGCAAGATTTGTAGGTGTTTGTAATAGGTAGAATCTTTGGTAGAGATTGGAAGTGCTTTGAGTAGGTAAAAAGTCTGATCGAATTGAGAGATATTCCAAGTAAGTGATAAATCTATGGAACTAAGAAGTTTTTTGAGCATGTTGAAAACCTATGAAGATAGGAGGTGTAGAGAGGGAATCTCATGGAACTAGGAAGTGTTTGGAGAAATAGTGGATCCTGTGGAGATTCTAGGTATTTGAAATAGGTTGAAATCCTATAAAATTAATAAGAGGTGTTTGAAACAAGTGTAAAGTTCACAAGGACTTAGAGGTATCTCATAGGGAATATTCTCTAGATTTTTGGGAAATATATGATGGTATATTAAACTAGCTTTGGTAAAAATGAAGAAAACCTAGATTCAAATGCATAATTTTTTTGGGAAAAATACTAAGGTTTTCATAATGATTTTGTAAAATACAAAACCTAAAAAACCTTATATATCTACTACACTAGATACTTTTGGAAAAAATAACAAACTCAGACTATTCAACAACAATAAATCAAACCCTAAAACTAGATAAGGCTTATGTAATGAAACAACCTAGATAATTGTAAATAGCTTTGTGGGAATGAAAATAACCAAACAAACTTCAAATTTTCAAGAAAATGGATTTTATGAATTTGTAAGGGTTTTAAAAGAATACCATGCAGTTCTCAATGGTGATTTTTTACTTGTAAACATGGCTTGAGGTTTGCAGGTGCTTGCTTGGTGCATGGATGGAGGTTGATGGCATGGCACAAAGGTCTTTGTCAGATCTCAAAAATGTAATTAAAAATTTGAATAATGAATAAAAATTCCTAAATTTGCATTATTTATACATTGAAAACCCTATAATTCATGCTTTGATGGTGGTAATTGGTGGTATAAATTTGGAGTCATGCAATTTTATAATTTTTTATATTACATGTTGACCTTTAGATTCTGTGGGAAGTGGAAGGTTGACTTGCTTGAAAATGGAAATGTGGAACCCTATATGTAATTTTCAAATTTGTAAAATTGAAAATTACATTTGGAGTTCCAGATTTTGTGGCTTAGGTTGTTAGTAGGATCCAAAACCTAGATTACAATTTGTAATTTTATAAATTATAAATTGCTCTTCAAGTTTCAGATTATGGGTGAAGTGTTTCATAAAAAGCGGAACTAAAAATACAATTTGAAAAATTTCAAATTACAATTCAAGTTATAAAATTTTCATGGTGTTTGGTTTGTAGGATTAGGAATTTTGCTTGAAATTTGAAATTTTGAAAAATTGTAAATTACAAAGAAGTTTTCGAATTCAATCAGTTAGTGCATTGTGAGATCTAGAACTTGGGCGACAATTTATAATTTTACAAATTGGAAACTGTAGTTAGGGATCCATATTCTATTGGTAAATGCATTTTAAGATCTGGAACTTGGGAAGCAATTTGAAATTTTGTAATTATAAATTACATCCATATTTTTGAATTCTGTAATACAAAGGAAATGTGTGTTTTTGGTCAATTCAAGGGATTTTTCCTAAAAAATTAGGGGGTATCGCTTAGGGTAATTGATGTTTTGATATTTTTTGGGGGAAAATATCAACAAAATCCATATAAAATGTGTATCAAGGACATAAAAGGAATGTATTAGACAATAGAAAGCATGTCAAGCACGTGAAAACACATAATGTAGCTAAAGATACACAATTCACATGAAAATGCATCAATAATATAAATATGCATCAAGTGCTTGAGAACACCAAGAATAAAAGAGCACATATATAATATAAGATATACACAATAATATATATCATAGACACACAAAACAATATCAAGTGAAAATATAGTATAATAATTAAAAAAATGAAAGAGAACTTGAAGTTGAACTAGTAAATTCCCCATATTTACCCCATTATTTGCCTCAAGTGAGCATAGGATGTGCCCCATCCTATTGTGAATCCATAATCATGTAACTATAACTTAGAAGATAAGAATAACTAAATCTACTTTGACAAAAAGTTTAGTATATATATAAAGAATATTGAATCAATGATTCTATGTAAAGACATAGGATATGAACATGAAGTGTGCACCCCAACATAGTCATGATGTACTTTCTTCTTGAATTCATTTGAAATATAATAAGTAATTAATCATATCATAAAACATCACATGAATACATCACACATAACAAATACTTATAACAATCACTAGACAAGTACTGAAATCTATAACAAAGTCCATGTAAGGTCCTAAAATAAAAAATAATGCAATGATTAATATAAAGAGAAAGTCTTTAGTTTCCATTATAAATGGTTGGTTAGTGTTTTATATTATTTTTCATTAAAAAATAAATGTAATATGTTTTAATAGGTGTAAAACTAGAATGCCAAAGATGTGAAATAATTAACAATTCTAATTTTGACAAATAATAAATATGAAAAAACACTATTTTTGGAAGGAAGAAATTAACTTAGCTCAAACTAGAGTTTCAATTAATTGTTTTGAGTGTTTAAAAGTGGAAATTACTAGAAGAGGTGACTTTACATGCTTAGGATCAGGAACAAAATCTGAAGCTACTTCTAGATAGGTCTATTGTAAGTGGATGATGGCATAGACCATTCGTGTATGTTGACTACACACTTTTCCCAATTGACTATGCTTAATGAATAATAGGAAAAATATATAAAGAAACATAATTATGACAATTACATATCAATAATAAAAACAAAATATACTTATAGACATGACTGATGTAGGAGGTCAAGAGTATAGGGCAATTAAGTCTATTGACCATAAAATTTTCCTAGTTAACTATGATGAAAAACTGATTGTTATGTCTTTTGTGCATATTTTTAATGAGTAATATGATATGTCACAATTTGGATTATGTTGTATATCAATCATTATTTCTATTATTTTGTCTTTGAAACCATGAAGACACTTTGATAGCTTGAAAACTTATAAAAAAGAGGGGAGTGTAATGGGTTGAGCTAACCTTAATCACCCCCTTGATGATTGATCATTGCCTACACATACAATACTCCAAGGAGGGAAATAAAGTCCACATAATTCTCCCACCTAGAATGATTGTGAAATTTTATCTTCAACTATATGCATGCATATAGATAAATGGATTTGATACTTGGTAATGATAGATCTTGACTTTATTTGAGGTGCTTCAGACTTGTCTTGTGGTTTAATACTTGTAAGTGATCTTGAATTTGAAAATAATAGGGTAGATTTAATCAGTGTGCAATAGTGTGTAAGATTGAACCAAGTGAGTAGCAAGTGGGGATAATGAATGACCTAAGACGTCTATTTATAGGTGAACATTTTGATAATTTATTTTGGCCAACCTTATGAAACATAAGAGAATACCCAAAATAATGATTGAAATTTCATAAACTAGTTGTTATTTGGTGTAGGACATGGCTAACCTAGGTGATTAGGAGTGTAGCAGTGCTCATGATAGACCTATCTCAAAAGATCAAGGATATTTATCCCAAGTTGGAGATAACCTAAGGGTGATATTAAGTAGTTTGATCATTTGAATTCGAAATTTATATGTAGTAGTGACAATGAACAAAGGGTTAAGCCCGCATATAGATAAAAGGTTTAGAGGAATGGTGAATAATAAACATGTATTTGGGTACAAGTAATATGGTTTAGGATGTGTCAAGTACCTACGGCCATATTTATGTCTCTACATACATTCTCCCCTTATTATAGTAATAAAATTACTATAGTGAACACTTTATTATGTAGGGCACTCAAATTTATCAAACCCTACAACAACACTTTAAGTAGTCATTTATCCACTTTGAAAATTGAAAAAAAAATTAGAACTTTGAAATTAAAAATTTGAAATAGAGAAAGTAAGGAGTATAATTACATGGAGATGAAATAAAATTACTATGTAACATGTAACTAATGTTGGATAACTATTCCCCCTTGTCGAGGAACTTGGATAATTTTAACTAATTATGAATTGAGAGTGAACAAGTTATAATTTTGAATAACTACTCAAGCTCTTGAGTTGTAAAGATGCATTATTCTAAATTTCATGAATGGGGAATAATACTAAATATATTAATCCAAAAATGTGGAACCATGATGGCTTTATTAGAAATGATGCCAATGCTATTGAGTGTTACTAGACTCAAATGTACATCACCCACAATAGATGATGGAACCAAAAAATGGGTTCATTACAAGTAATGTCATGGTCATTGAGCATTATTGAAGCTCAATGTACATTAATGAAAAAAAATTGAATCATAAATCTATATATGGATCTAGATTGTATTTTCATGATTGAAAGAGAATAAATAATATTCATGCCCCCATCTAGATCACATTGCTCATAGATTTGAATTAAAATGAATATTTTTCCTTTGAAATTGTAACTTTGAACTTTAAAACACATGCATGAACAAGTATCATGCCTTTTGAAATTTTAAATTGTGTATTTTAACTTTGGAAATGTAACTTTGACCTTTTGAAATTTGTATCAAGTGATATAAAATGCCATGCATCTATATGCTCAATTGTAGCTATATTTGTAACCTGTAACTTTGATTTTGTAATTATCTTGTATATGTCCATGAATATGAATTCAAGTGTGCTTAAATTTATGATTTAGTATAAATTAAAACTAAATTCATATGCGTATCACGTTCCCCTAAAATCTATTTCAATGTATCAATATTTATCATATGTTTGATTTTTGAATTACTTTGAATAATTGAAAACATGTACTCTGTTATAGAATCTGATTTTGCATTACTTTTAAATCTTTAAAAACTTATGCTTTGTATTTTTTAACCCTATAATAGATCCTAAATATTATATTTATTTGTTAATAGAGGCTTGGATCTCTAAGACAAGCCCAATGTGATGTTACCCTCTTGATATGAGGGATGTAGCATGCAAGTCACTCATATCAAAAGAATAATTAGTTGTATCATGTAATAAAGAAGTAATCATACAATAATTATATTATCATGTGTAGAGTATATCAACATAGTTATGTAATTATATTTTAATCATGTATGTAACATATTGAATGTGAGGAAGACAAGTGTCATGTCTAGATAGATTTAGCAATGGATCATGGTTTGAAGTAACCTATGAATTAGACTATGTAGTAAGGGTGCATGATATATATCATGGCACCACTAATCAAGCTTAGTAAGCACACAAGAAAAATACACAATAATGTCATAAAATAAGGTCAAGGGCCACATATAAGGGACATGTTGAAATGTGACACATAATATAGGGTCAAATACCACAAGTAATGGACATGTTTAAATGTTGCACATGTTGAACAAAAACCTCATAGATAAATTCAAACAATTTTCACACAATGGACAAAGGCCATATATAAGAAGAAATAAATTTATAGTCTATCATGCAAGAAATTAAAAAACATCAAAGGAGCAAAGAATAAGTGAAAATTAGTAGATTGCATCCATATGTATCAATGCCATATTATATAAAAGTAGCATATTCATGGAGCACATGTAAAATATGAGAAACTAACAAGACATCTATAAGATATGTATCTCAACATAGTCAAAAGGTCATAGAAATATATAACTTGATATAATGTAACTTATGGAATTAGACTCCCCCAATATAGGCATGACCAATGAATATAAGGGAATCCAACATATAAGAATCCATGTATAATATATGTCTTGCATCACACTCATATGCCACGTGAAATGCATGTGCATTTGAAAAATCAAATGTTATCTAACAAAATATGTGATAAATAATATATTTAAATAAGTAACTATCATTTCATGTCATGCTTAGGTCTGATTTTTATTTTTAAAATTATTTTGATTTTTTTTGGATTTTTGCAGTATTTGATTTTTTTAGATTTTTTAAATCATCTTTTTTAGTTTTTGAAAATTTTGAAAAGTGGATCCAAGTGAATAAGGCTTAAAAAATAGAAGAACGGGAGGGATTAGAATAATACACAACATATGTCGATGCGTAGTGTGCACTTGATGCGATATTAAGGTTATGTGGAAAAAGTGAAAGTGAGAAATATGCCCCAATGTATATGTGTAGCTTAATATCATATATGGAAATAAAAATATACAAGCATATAGTTGGTGATAATTAATGTATGATCAAGTAGAATGTAGAGATAAGAGTATGTAATGATGTAAGTGTATCCAAGTAATCTAAGTAAAAACAAGGTTAAATTCTCTTTGTTAGTCCAAATAAACAAAACAAATCAAACAAAGCTATATTTCTAAGCCTAGGATCTAGGGGGAGCTAAATAACAAAGTAAAACAAATAATAACTAAAATATAAATGATAAAAACACTAATCTTCCTTGTAAATTTGTAGAACTTGTTGGCATGAGGTTTGGCTTGAGCTCAACTTGTGAGTAATGGTTCTTTGGCAATGATGTTCTTGCATCATTTCCCTTTATCGTCTTGGTCTATGGCCTTGGCAATTGGTCTTATTTGAATATTATCTAGGATTAATTCAGAATTATAAAATTGCATAAGAAAACTTGTTTTATATTGGTCATGACATTTGTATTTATAGTTTTCTTGAAATGGGGAGGATCAATCGTGACCGTCCAATCTAAGATCTAGATATGTAGATCATAATTGGCCTAATTTTTGGAGGTAAATAAATTTAAATGCTTCCATTAATATTTGGAAGAATGAAACAATCAATAGATATGGATTTACATTTCAAATAGTTTTTTCATTGACTTTTTTGAGTGCTTGCCAAATTTTAAGGTGACATCATGATGATGTCATGACATGATATTTTAAATTTTTGAATTTCCAATTTTAGATACGCACTAATTAAATATGGATTCTTCACTAATGAATTTAATTAGGTTTAATTAATTAAATGAATCTAATTAATCTTTATCCCTTTCTATAATTTGGTTAAGTGCCCCACTTAATAGGTCAAAAGTGTCAGTTTACTTGGTTGCAACATGACTGTAGATGAATTTACAAGAGGTTATTGTTGCATTAAAGATTATACCCCAAATAGGGATGCATTGACATGATTATAGAAATTTAAATTTAATGTGTAGATGAAATTTGGATATTTAAGCAATTTTTGGGATTGATTTTAAATTATTTTCTAGAAATTGGTATAATATTTGATTTAGACACAGATGTGGTCAAAACAAAGTTTCTACATTTTTACCCTATGTAAGTATGCATTAAAAGATATAAGAATAGTAAAACATCATCTAAAATATTGAAAAAGTCATTAATGCTTTGTCTAATACCTTAGAATATGATTAATGAGCCTTAGATGCCCCCTTGAGGGAGTGAGTGACAAATAGTGTCATCAAATGATCCCTCAAAAAGAGGAAAAATGACACAATCTAGATATAAAAGATGTCAAAAAATAGTAATTTACCCAAAGGTGGTTATAATCACTATCAAAAATAAAGGTTGACACAATGATTTACCCAAAGGTAGTTATTATCATTGACATAATGACTTACCCCAATAAGACAAGTTTATCAAGATAAAATTGATTTTTTTGCCCAAATAAGGAAGGATAAAACATTAATCAATCAAAAATAATTTGGCACATTCAAAAAAATTGATAAAGGGATACCATGTAATAAATCTATAAATAGAGTGATGATGAGTTGGCATAAAATAACACCACAAATCTAGAAAACTGACTAGTATAAAGATGAACATTTGAATTAGCCCAAGATAGTTACATAAAAAGTGTTATTAGTCAGGCCTCTAAAAGGCCCAATAACATGGTCTAATAAGAAAATAGGGAATGTAGAATTGAATGACACAAAAAATGCACCACAAGGGAGAAATATAGAGTCCCTAGAATTAATAGAAAAAACCTTAGGCCTTGGGGTGTGAAAAATTAATTTTACAAGATATAAATATTCACCCCTTGGGGTGAAAATTTTTAATTTTTACCCTAGCCTATTGAGGATCTTGGATCTCAAACTTCATGGATAAAAATGAATCATCAACAAGGATAGAAGCATGTGAGCGACTGAGTGAGAGAGCACAAGCAACCACCACATGATAGGTAGTCAGTAAGTGCACTCATTTGAGATTTTTGGTGTATTTATTACAAATTTATGACTAGTTTTAGGGCATAAATTGGAAAATTTTACACTTTCATGGAAGGAAAAAAGATGGCTTTGTAGAGAAAAGAAATAACTTCATATGAATTTGATGTTTCAAAAAATGGCAACATCACCAAAAAATAGTGAAAATATCTAATTGGTGATTTTACCCAAGTCACATGAAGTCACCATTTTAATAAAAAATGAAAATGATGATTTCACCTAAAAAGGGTAAAAATGTCAAAATGATGACTTTGTCATTTGGAAAAATGGTGACTTCACCCTAAAATCCAAAATGTATAACTTAGGGTACCCAAAATGGGTCCAACTTCTAGGAGAGAGGGGTGAATAATCTTAGGGAATGAATTAGGTTTGGTAGGCTAGGTATGTGCTAGACAATAGCATACATATAGCCTAATGCTAATCTATCTATAGTTATAGGAGTAGATGGAGGTATTGACAATACTTGAGTGATGCTTGCACTACCAATGAACATAATAGATCTAGATGGTAGATATGATCAGGTTCTTGAAGGCTATGAGTTTATCAGAGGTGGTGTGGATGCTTGTTATCTGAGCAGATTGGGCATGCTTGAGTACACTAATTAAGTGATCACATTGTGAGACTTCCACATTCCATTTACCTATGAGAGAGGCTATAATGACATGTGGGGATACCTACCATATCTTAAGGCTACCTATAAGAGGTTGAAGGCTATTTTGGATAGGTATATCATAATAGTGGGAGATATTAGATGATTTAACTAGCTATAGAGATATGGAATATATATATATATATATTAACTTGATAGATTCCTATATGGATACTCAACTAGACAACCTGGCTTCAAAGGAGCTAATACCACTAGCACTAGTAGATAGAGAGGTTTTTGTGCTCATTACCATTATCAATGGCATATTGATACCTGATAAGAGCACATGTTTTTTCATATGGGCCTAGGTGGAGTTATTAAGGATATGATGGATGAAAACACTATATTTTCTTAAGGGTTGGTAGTATTAGTCCAAATTTATAGGGACTTGCACATAGTGGCTTATTGAGGAGGCTAGAGTATCAGTGCATCAAAACTATTCTAGGTGAGGGGATGGGAGCATATAGTAGTGGAGTGCCTAATTGTGCATATAAGGGTATGAGACCCATATGATCTAGTGGAATATGGATAGGCATATATAGGTGAAAGTCATAGAGGGCACCATGATGATATTTAATTTTATCAACACATGTTGGATGATCTAACTTTAGAGTTCTTCACTTGATGACCCTATTTTCCCTTTGAGTTAGACTAGCCTATGATAGATGGTATACCAATTTCATGACTACTAAGTACTTCTTAACTGGGAGATAGATGCATATTATCAAGGAGTACAAGCTTGATTAGGTACAATGGTAGTTTGGGATACATAAGGATGTCCCATAGGGTCCTCGGTGGTTTATACATAGTTATCGAGAGAGAAATTAAGTGACACTAGTGTTTACTAGGAGTGTGGTAGTGGTTAGTTATAGAGGAGTTACATGAACTCCATGGGACTATGTAGGAGGTCCAAAAGATACAAGTGTAATATAAGCTTATGTATTATGGTGGGAATAGGTTTGTCCATTAAGATTGATATTACCAGCACATGTACTAGGATACGCACTAGTAAGACTAGTACATGGTAGATAAGTTAGGTAGGTTGGTCAACTTAAGCATATTTGATAGATTGGTCAGTTTGGATAGGATACAATAGGATAGGGATAAAATTATTAGGGTGGGGATGATATTAAGGTAGAGGATATTGTGATGGAGTTAGAGGATGTGGAGGATGAGATGGATGTGGATAGGAGCAGGGATTGAGGTACTAGATATCTTGGTACTAGGGATATCAAGATGAGAGTTATTTATATAAAACCTAGTGAGGTAGGTACTTTAGGGACTCAGGTAGATCTAGTCTAGGTAGGGCCATCATATACACAGATAGCTTGAAATATTTTTGTGTTGGAAGAGGAGATCACTATGAGGGTAGGTGAGATCAAGGGCTTGGAGAGGAGAGTGGGTCAACTACAAGCACAACTTACTCTCAAGGATAATGATATGACTCTCCTCCAATCATATATTAGAAAAATTAAGGTAGAGGTGGCATATATTATTCAGGTACAAGTATAACTACAAGCTTCTTGGGATCATGCCATATCTTAGAGGGATCAAGCCATAAAAGAGATAATTTATGCTAGAGCTGATGTGAAATCTATTAGATGGAAGTAGGATGAGGCTCATAGAATAGGCACATAGGTAGGGTTTTCTCAGATGGTACTTGAGATCCTTTGAGATAAGGATGAGGCCTCTTACTATCATCAATTATATGAGACTATAATTCCATGGGATCAATAGATAGCCACTTTTGAGGTATGGGAGGTACAAAGGCTCAGTAGTAGGTTCTCATAGTCTAGGACATGAACACATGACACATCTACCTCAAGACAATCAATACATCAGCCATGACCACCACCACCACCAAGGCCACTAGGTCTACCAATACTATAGAACTGAGAGATTCATAGAGTCAAAGCTGATCTTATATATCTCTTTGGCATACTTATATTTTGGTATTTATGACATGTATATAATCATGATGTATATGACATTTATTTGTGGTCTAAAGGCTTGTACATGGATTGTTATTCTTTTGATATATATGTGATTCTCTCTTTATGCTTTATCATGATATATGATGGTCTCCTTTTTATGCTATGTTGTCTTGGTAATTTTGATGTTGTAATTCCATTTAAACATGTGTATGGTCTTTAATTTTTCATTATTACATGTTATGGCATGTTGGAATGTATGTATTTGTCCATGTTTATGACCTATGATATAAGATTATTCATAGATGCACATTTTCATTAGGTCATAACATAGTCATTATGATTTTGTTATTATGGTTTTGGATTGGTTTGGGAAAAATGGCCATTGTGAACAAATGAAAACATCAAATCACCATTGTTTTGAGATTCATTGGCCTGATTTTCACCATAGCTTATGACATTATGCATCATAGTTATAAACAATCATAATTATAATATGTATCTTAAGCATGGAAAACATAATTTAAATAAAAGTATAAATGACTTAGGCATAATATATGATCAATCAAATCCCAAGTATAAATATTATTTAATAAGCTAAGTATAGGAATGAATGACAATATATACAACTCGAGTACATGATATAACAAATCAAGACTTAAGTGTAAACATAATAGAGTAAACCTACGGTAACCAAAAAAAGGAAGGCACAAGAAAATATGTTACTCCACAACTAATTAAAATAATCAAAACAATCAAACAAATAAGCTAAGAAAAGAACTAAAATACTAATGAAAGAAATAATGATAGTCATCAACCAAAAGGAAAGTGAAGTTAACAAAAAAATCAAGGAAAATAACATAAATAAGTAAAAATAAAGCATAAGCAATAAACAATCAATTTAAAAAGAGAGCAATAGATAATATAAATTAAGTCACAAAAGAATAAACAACTAACCTAACTACAAATGAATTAACAACTAATCTAATTGTGAATGTACAAATAACTAATCTAACTATTTGTGCATGTGTAATAGAAGTGTTATACTCCACATAAATGTTGCCCCTAGTCTATAGGTAATAATGACATAGGTAGGAAAACAAAGGTTTCCCCTAGGTTATAGGGAATAACAATAGTAAAATTGTTAGGGGGAATAGAATAAGAAGGAAGGTGGTGGCTGAGCTGACTCTAAATTCACTAAATAATTAGACATTGTCTACATAGTCCCATGGATATTGGATCCAACATGAATATCATGAAAAATTTAGTTCTCATAGGATTTGGGATATAAGAATGTTGATAATAAGAAAACATGATTGAATTGTAGATGAAACTAGGAATGGTCTCAAAAAATGGTGAGAGTGTGAGAGGTCTATGACTCGTAAACTAAAAAGAGCATGGAGGTTTATGAATCATAAAATTATAAGAGCATGGATATATAATTCTATAAGAAGTAATGATTCAAAAAAATAATGAAATCAATCAATCACTGAGGATGTCCTAATTGACTCCAAATGCACTCGACAATTAGGTGCTACCTACATAGTCCCATAGACACAAGTTTCAACATGGACTTTAGGTCAAACACAATTCTCCTAGAAATGGGATGAAACATTATTAGAAAATAGAATAGAAAAATGAAAATTGTCATGATGGGATCTATGTGAACACTTTAGTTGTACCTACAGACTAAGAGATGTACGTCTTGAGTGGCATGGATTCGATCTGAATGGGCTAATGTTTAAGGATTATTTAGGAGTTTTCTTATATATATACACATTTTTGGGTTTTTCTAAGCATCTCAACTCAATGGATAATTATGAGATATAGAATGGGATAACTCATAAAATGATGAGATCATGACTTAGGTTTCTCACAAAATGGTGAGTGTTTATTGAAATTACTTGAAAAATGGTGAGAGCGTGGCTTAAATTGATAGTAAAATGGTGATATTATGGTTTAAATTTCTCACAAAATGGAAAGATCATGGGAAAAAGGGTGGCCAAGTTGACCTTAGAAAATACTGAGCAATGGCTACATAGTCCAAATGGACCTCAAGCCACTATAATTCCCCATCTAATAGGGAATATGAATAGTTAACAACAAGTTCATAAAATATAGAAATGGAAATGTTTGAAATAAAAAAACAAGGGTATGACAAGGCATGGTAGAAAGGTTGTTCCTGAGCTATATGAAACAACAACACATGAAAATTTCCCCTAGGTTATAGGGAATAATGGCATAGGTATAATGATCAATAATGTTAACAAGAATAAAGGATGCAATTACTACGACCATTATCATACTACCCTAAGATACCACCATTGAGAAAAAGGCACTTAAAAGTTTTAAACCTTAATCTTCTATTGTGACTATTTTAGAATCCAATAACTGAAGGTGCATGAAGTACGAATGGATCAAAACTAAGATAAAAAGGTGATAGAGGAGAAAAAACAAACTTTAGATGATAGGGAAGGTATAGGATGAACATTATATAGTATGGTATAAGGAAGGTGATGTTACAACATGATTTAACCTTTTAGGGTTTTATAAATGTAATTCTTAAGATAGATTAAAGGGATGAGTTCTCTAAATTAGTTAAATAATATGCAATAATTAACCACTAATTTATTATAGATTTTGACTTATTTTGAATTTATAAAAATAGTGATAAATATAAGCAAATAGATAACTATATGGAAAATGACTATCATGGAATATTTAGGTTTTAAAAATTGGGTTTTAGATAGGTTTGATTATCATCAATAGGGTCCCTAAGTTTGATTCATCATTGGATAGTAGCACCCCACCTAGATAATAGCACCATGCTACTCTAGTGTCCTCAAAATGGTGCTAGTGTCCTATTTACAAGACTGTTCCTATTTTATGGGAGCACCTACATGTATGTTTCTTGGTTTTGTTCCTACCCACATGAAATCTAGAACTCTGTATTGTGCCTGGAAAGTTTGATTTATTATGCAACACCTAGTCTTCATTTCAAGTATGGCATGATATAAAAATGTGTGTTCATTAGTATGATAGGTTGGAAATCCTCAACACCCTACTATGAAGAGATTTGCTTACATACCAATACTCCAAGGAGAGATCAAGCCTGATATTGTTTTCCTACCTAGTGTTTGGTGCAAGTACAAGTGAATGCTAGAATGAGAGTGGTATTGAATGCCTTGAGTGTGATTGAGATAGGAAATATTTTAAATGTAGGATTAGGATAGTTTTATATGGTATTATGTATAATTAAGGTAGAATATGGATCAATTAACTTAAAATTGCTCAACTTGTTTCTTATATGAATAGACTTTTTGCATCTATTTTCCATCTAGTGGATAAAGGTATAATAGTCTTATATTTATAGGGATCTATAGCTTGTGTGGATAATAAAATTTACTTATGTTGAACTTTAGAGTGGATCATATTTGAAAATATATTCCTTTGGGAGAGTTAGGTGAAGGGACACTAGTGCCTAGTTGGGGACACTAGCACCATGTGGCTCTGGTTTCCTTAATGTGGTGCTAGTGTCAAGCAAGTAGACTGCTAGGCACACTAGGTTGGGATTTGGGAATGTTGGTCTGGGGCTATGTTTGATTTAAAAAAATATGTCCATTATCTTCACAATGGGTAAAAAGGTGTGATAAATGCTCTAGGATAGGTCTAAGGCTAAGCTAGGCATAGGCTACCTCAAGCAACACTCTTAGCATCCAAATATCACTTTTAGGTGATTACATGACATAACTTAAATGATACTCATAGATAATACCTTAGGTATCTCAAGTGAAAAATTACTTGAGATGTATTATGTTCATTGGTTTATCAAGTTCATCTCCTTTTGGTGTAGCCAACTTGTATGCTCTAGATTCATAGGTAGAAATAATCACATAAGGTCCCAACTAATTAAGATTGAACTTCCCTTTTTTATTATGTTTGAAATTAGTGTTATTATAATTTTGTTTGAGTATAAGATAATCAAACTCAAACTCTTTGTATTTTGCATGCTTATTATATTGACCCGTTAACTAGTTTTGGTATGTCTAAAGGTTATTCATAGTGGCCATGCATTTTTGTCTAGTAGTACTAGCTCTTGCAGACAAGATACTCTATAATCCTTGTCATCAAGGATATGTTTCAATGAAATGCATAGAGAAGGAAACTCAATTTTGATAGGAATAATGGACTTAGTTCCATAAATAAAGGAATACAATTTATTTTTTATTGGAGTGTGAAAGTTTGTATGATAGGCCTATAGGGCATGGAAGATTTACAAGTGCCAATCATGGCCATCATCATTGATGATCTTATTAAGAATATTGAAAATGGTATTGTTAGATTCCTCTACTTGGCCATTATGTTGTGGGTAATATGCAGTATAAACATGTTGGGTAATGTAAAAATCAACATAGAGGGTTTTAACATCCTTAATTTTAAACAAATTGCCAGTATCAGATATAATATCAGATGGGATGCCGTAACAACAAATGAGATGGCTGAAAATGAATTTATAAATTTTATTTCCTATCACATAAGTGAGGAAAATGGCTTCAACCCACTTAGTGAAGTACTCGATGATGGTAAGGATATGGCTATGGTCATCTAAGGAAGTAGGGTTAATATTCCCTATGAGATTGAGTCCCCATGTTAAAAATGACCATGGCATGGTCATTAGATTGAGTGTTCATGCTTGAACATGGATCAAATTATCATGCTTCTAACATTGTTCAGACCTTTCAACATAAGTAACTATATCTTTTTCTATGGTCAACTAATAATAACTAGTACATATGAGATTTTTAGCAAGGATGGCTCCATTGGTATGGGCCTCACAATCCCATTCATGAACTTACCTCAAAATTAATCCATATTCTAATTTAAAAAATAAGGTATAGTTCCATCAAATCTTATACAATAAAGTGTAGGTCCAAGAAAGGTATAATGAGAGGCTTGGTGTGTGAAGGCCTTTTGTTTTTTATGAGAAAGGTCTAGTGGAAGGACTTAGTCTTGGAAGTAATAATATAGTTTGGAATACCAAGTAGAATTGGGACAAAAAATATCACAAATAATTTCAATATTCGATGGTTCATGAATAGGCACTAGAAGATGTTCAATGAGTAACTGATAGTCACTTTGCTTTTATGATGTGGATTAGAGAATCAATTGTAGCCATGACATCTATTGTCTTGAGATATGTGTTCAAATTGAAGGTGATCAATATGTTTCTTGAAAGTGTCCACCATAGTTTTATAAGGTACCAACTTTTCATCCTTGGTATGGAATTAGTCTATAACCTAATTAATGATAAGCTATGAATCACCATAAACCATTAGATGTTGAATGTTTAATTGTACCACTAGATAAATCCTTGTAATGAGTGATTTATAATTAGTCATGTTATTAGTATAAGGAAAGATGATATATAAGGACTTGGGAATGAGATACCCATGTGGTGTTATGAACAAAAATCCTTCTCTTGACCCATGAGACATGAAATAAATATCAAAATCAAGTTTCTATTGCTGCTTTTCAAGAGATGTTTCTATTATGGTCATGATAGAATCATCTAGAAATGTAAACGTAAGTGGCTAAGTGTTTGAAATGGGAGATTTGGCAAATTGGTCTATAAGTATTGTCCCTTAATGGCATTTTGGTTGACATATTCAAATTCAAACTCACTCATAAGCATGATCCATTTAACCTTGTAACCCTATAAATCTATTTTTGATAGCAGATAATTGAGAAAATATACTTTATAGATAAATATGGTCTTATTGTTGACCATGTAATGATACAAGTTTTGGGATATGAAGACCATAGTTAAACAATCTTTCCTTAATCAGTGTATAATTATGTTCATATGCTACTAGTGTATGACTTAGATGACACACTACTATAGGCACTAGGATTTCACATATTATTTATTTGTGTTAATATGTCTTAATCCCCTTCCTATTTACTCATTCCATCCTTGTTTTACCCTAATTAATTAGTTTCACTAATTACCATTTTACTAATTATTATTTTATCCCCCCAACCAGTAGATCTAGTAAAATGCACCAAAATACAATAAAAGTAAAATAGTTTAACCTCTAAAACAACTTCCCTCATAGTAAAAACTTAGTATTCCTTGTGATTAGTTTATCCCATGGTTGAAATAATTTAGAACAAAATTTTGGTAAAAATGGTTAGAATCAACAATGATCCCCATGATCAACATCAATATGATAGGATTGACATCAATTTATTCTCAACCTTGCCTTTCACCAAGAACCATGAATTTGATCCCAAAGGTTGAAAGAATATTCTCAAATGATTAATCAGCTCCCTGTTGGCAAGATACATTATGACATTAGACCCTCAACATCTATCAAGAGTTTAATGATCAGTGTATCAACCTCAAAATTGTCATAAGCTTAGAGTGCTTTTAAGGTAAGTTTATTTCATTATTTATAGTAGTTTATATGTCTCTGTTCTATTCTATATCTTTGTTAAAACATGATTTTTACCCTTAGAGTATAGTAGACCTCTTTAAACCATTATTTAGATTTTTATTTCGAAAGTGTTGCTTTTTATATCAAAATCGATGTCGATTCATTAGAATCAACATTGATCTTGTGTAATAGACATTGATCCTATGGAATAAACATCGATCCCTATGTAATCCTTTCTATTTTAAATCCAAGACTAGTTTTGTTAGGACATCTCATTTATTCTGATTCTCTATCCCCTAAATCATTGACTTTATCTATAGATGACACTTCCTAGAGCCTTGCATGAACTCATTAACATATATGATTTACCAATCATTCCTCAACCTTTATTTACCAATCAAAGTGATATCACATTTGAGTTAGGGCTTTATGCCATTGTGTATGCCCCTATTGTATAAGTTATCTTTGACTAATTAGAAGTTATACAAGAAGATGAAAATTCTCTTGAAGCTTATTGGTGTGATCACTTTTCTAATCTTAATGAAATAGATGTAGATTAGTTCAAAACATTTTAATATCATATATACATATATATAATTATATGTATATTGTAATTTATTTTATCATTATTATCCAATTAATAACTTAAATAAGTGGGCTGACATCCTTGTTAGGAAGGCCATTACTTCTTGGGACTGGTATAATACCAAGAAACCCACTATCTTGTCCAAGTTTTCTCATGTGTGTAGGTAGTCCTTCCTAGCCAAAAAAAATCTCCCAAAATCATTAGATAAATGGTGCATAACCTTATAAATCATAGGTATAGTTTAAACCTTGCATTTCTATTGAGTTTTTAGTAGTCAATTTTATAAAAGGAATGAATGAAAAACTACTTAAACATATCCAACATACCTAGTGGGACCTTTTTTGGGCCTCATTGTTATTGTTTTCTCATTCTAGTTCTTTTTTTGTATTACGTTTTAGCAACAATATTTATTTATTTTCATTAAAATAAGAAAATAAAAAAGTAGATTGCTTTCTTTTTAAAAGAATTTATATTTATTAGTTTGGTTGTTTAAATAGTGCACCTAGTATAATTAATAGGATTAATTCACTGTTTTAGTCACACTCCTCTTTCACACACTACTAAACCACAAAAATATTAAAATAATAAATAAAACAAATTCTACCTAGGTAAACCCACTTGGATTTCATCAGCAAGAGGAAAGTTGACTCAGTGTTCTAGCCTAGTATAGATAATTGGCTCGTAGTATAAAGGATAAGTGCTCAAAACCCTTATTGTTGCAGGACCATAAAGTGAGGGGGTAGGCCCCAATATCATTCCACGTAATACCACCAATATAGATTAAAGCTTCATTATACCTTAACATAAATCATGGATACTAACCTTTAATGATCCCAAAACTAGACTTAGCTTACCTCTTCTTAGGTCCGTTATTAAGCCAACATCCCATCATATTCTAAGACATATTTCTTAATAAAAATACTAATTAAGTGAATTTAAGTAAATTTTTTGCTTTATCCTCACTAAAATGAGATAAACAAAATAAGTTTTGTGTGCTTTTGCTTTTATTCTTTATTTTGTTGTTTAATGTTACATGGTTGTAACATGATAATAGTTGTAGAGACAAATAGAATCACCACCTTCATCTTCCTCAATGGAACATTCACCAATCCCTCCTAGCTCTCCCTAATCCATTGGGGATGTCATTCCTCAATTTTACCCATAGGGAGATCCCAACTTTGCCAATATATTAGATAATAATCTAATTTCCCTAATCCATTACCTTAGTGCATGAACTATACAAATTACTATTTCCTCTCAAGTCCAATCCTCCAAATTTATCTATGGCATGCCACCAGAAGGATTCGATAGACACAAGGAATCCATGGTTTCCTCTTCCATCAACCCATAAACACCAATAGGTTTTAATACTAACATGACACAACCTATAGAAAATCAACCACCATTAGTATCTAGTAATCCCTCTACAACTGTTACCCAAACCCAAAACATTACCATACCACAACCCACATCCAATTAACTACCCTCTCCCTCACTCTAGAGTTTAGTGGTTTTAATCCATATGACTCTCCCACTAGTCCAAACATATGTAACCTTGAATCCAAAACACACCACTCAACCATTATAATCTACACAATAAATCCCCCTGAGTCAACCTCTCCAACAACAGACTCCCTTAACCATTCAATACTTGATTCCATCACAATCCCTCACAAACACCTATATTAATCCATATAAACAACAAAGCACACCCTTCCTATTCCCATAGTATGAAAATATATCTCAATGAAACATTACCACTTATATTGGTAATCCCATTTCATAAACATTTCCTACTTGACTTCCCCCTTATCAACATTTAAAACAAAATGTTTTAGGGCGTATGCCTCAATATAACACCCAACTTAACCTCATGTGTATCCTTATGAATAAGATGGTGAACCTAGAATATTATACCTTCAAGTAGAAGAATATGCTAACATATGAACAAATTTATAACTAACCTATCAACCCCTCTATTCTAATTAGGCCATATCCAACATAGTGGGAACTTCACAAGTTACAAAATTTCAAAACAAAGATGACCCAAAATAAAACATTATGGAATTTAGGCATTTGTGTTAACTTATAGCCCATGATGATGCCTTTTTTTTAAAGGAATTTCCCTATTTCACTAGCTACACCAACTTTAGATTGGTATAGCTCTATCCCCAAACATTCCCTATTTTCCTTTGAATAGTTAGCTCAAATTTTCCTAGAGCATTTTTCAATTAATATCATAAGGAAAATAACAATTATCAACCTATACACCATTAAAATCTTTGAATATGAGTCCATTTTGGATTTTGTGGCTAGATGGCAAGGCCTTATAAATAAATTGATAATTTCCTTTCTTTATCTCAAATTAATTGATTTGTTTACGAGGTTATATGAAAATAATATCTCATCCATACTCTAAGTCAAATCGTTTAAGACATTTGATGAAGTCTTTAAGATAGACACCTAAACCTTAGATGAAGGAAATGTTAAGTTACAAAATAAGAATTTTAAAACTAATCATTCCAAAGGGACCAATAATCTTAAACCAAAAGGCATAATAAATGCTATTATCTTAAAATTAGATTCCTTATCAATGATAAGCTAACCAAGTTCTTCTACTTCATAAACACAATTATAGAAAAGCTTAACATGATTTCCTCCTAAGAAACACATGCCTTTGGGAGAATCTTATGCTTCCATCTTATAAAAACTATTAAAACATCATTTATTGAACTCCCTCTAATTAGGCCCATTTATGACTCTCATCCTAATCTTAATTGGTATAAAGAGAGTGAATTTTGCACCTACTATCACGTACCTAGTCATGAGATCAATAAATGTTGGTATTTCAAGAGTTTAGTCCAGAACCTTATCAATTGAGGGGAATTATAATTAGAAAATACTAAATTACCTCTACCACCCATTAATATCACCCGTACAATCAACTCAAAAAATGAGAGTACAAAGGTAAGCATGGTCCAAAAATTGGTACCCAAAAAATGACAAAATCTCACCAAGATCCCTTATGAGGATCTTATTCCACCATCTTCAATAAAATTCTATAGACTTTTCTTATCATGTTACCACCTATAAAATTAGTCAATCCCCATTTCTAAAAAGCAACATGGTAAATGGAAAAAAATTTGTGCACTTACCATAGGATACCTAGAAATGATACTGAGAGCTATAATGTTCTCAAAGCTATAATCTAGGATCTCTTGGATGAAGATGACCTCTTAATTGAATAACCTTATTCTGATCCTCTCTTCAACTAAAACACTAAAGCCATAACTATCTCTGAGACTAACATAGTGAATACCTTAAATATTTTATAAGAAAGATCAAAGTAAGCATCAAAATGCATGGTTAATAGCCTCAAATCCATTGCTGATCAACCCCTTTCAAACATCCCCTTGGGACCTCCAAACATGAATAACTCTAGAACTTTGATAGACCATACACTATTTCAAATTGATACAATAAAAATATCCAAATGGTCTCAAACATAAACCTAAAAGCCCAAAATTTGAAGAAGGTAAAATTTTCCATTGCAAAGGATCTTGCCTTAACCATAGAGACCTCCAAACCCTCCACTCCAAAACCAAAAATCTCCATTTTAAGAAAAGCATAAAATAATAACTCCTTAGAATTAATATAGATATTATTTTTAAAATAAATCCATTAAACCCCCATCAAGATGTCTTTATATGATATCATTGAGAACTACTCACAACATCATCAAGGCATGATAGAGGCACTTCAATCCATTTAAGTGTGACCTGATGAACCCCAACCTTTGACAACATTTATTAGAGATTTGTATATGGTTTCATTTGTTAGATTTAGTGCTTTAAAAATAGCCCCATTAACATCTAAAGACTAGTATCCAACCCTATTTATCCCTGCTCAAGTTAATAAAACTTGAATCAAAAGAGTCATGATTGATAATGGGGATAACATCAACATTATCTCTTCACACGCATTTAAGTAACTCCAAATTTTGAAAGCTATTTTAGCCCAATCTCTAGTCATCTTGTAGGCTTACAATGATACAATGGCTCCTACTATAAGAACTATCATCCTCCCTATCATAATAGGTTCTTGTATCTTATATGAGTTATTTTAAGTTATATAAGTTGAGTTTCAATACAATATCCTCCTAGAATGTCATTGTATTTGCACTATACATTACATTCCATCTACCTTGCACCAATGCCTAAAATATGAACATGAAGGCCAAGTCCATATCATCCTAACTAATCTTCATCCATTCAAAAAATACAACTTAACCTTTTAATCCAATGATGTTTTACTCCCTTTAAAAATCTCAACCCCATTGCTATCATCCAATGAAGCATTGACTAGTTTGATAATCCTTTCATCACTAATCCCTAATAAGTATTCCCTTGAATTCATATTCAAATAAATCTTGGTAGGAGAGTATTAGTTAGTGACACTTAATACCCTTCCTACTCCTCAAGAGTATGGATGCCTGAATAAATAATGCACCTATCACCTTAACCTTGGAGATGTCATCCCCTTCGGTCCTCCTTTCCTTCATACTCATTTAGTCTATACAAGATTAATCAATACTCCTCATATCTTGATATCCAAACTCATGCCAAACCATTCTACTCAAATTTCACATTCCTAAACAAATTACGTTTTGCTTAGATGTACTTATAATGATGTGATTAGAAAGGCTTGGCATATGAAATTATGAGTAGGGACCACATGATATCATGCCAAGAGATTTTAGGAAACCCCATGAAAAAATAGCTTTATGCTCAATAAAACTCTTAAATCAACTCTTGAAGCCACTCCTCTATCTAATCCTGAAGAAGATATCATATCATTACCATCCAACATTACCTCTGAGATAAGGGATGTCATTTCCATTCCTCCCAATTGTTTTAGTCAATACTATCGACCTAGGACCTGTCATGTATAGCATTGATGGGGAAACTAAATCCATTCCCATTACCTACCCAAATTTTATAGAGAAATATTCTCCTATCATCTCTATTCTTTGGTGTCAAGATGATAATTCTATCTTAACTTATTTAGGTGTAAAAAACTCTCACCTATGTAATTCTTTGTCGACTGAAATGTATAGTATTTAGGATGAAGCCACTATAAACATTAACATAGGGTTTTAGGAGGTCCCCATAAATTATTAAGGTTAGTTAATATTTATACCCTCATGAGCATTAGGACTTCACCACATTTATAAAATACCATAATAAATCCTTTACTTTGTCGTATAGTGATATGCCAGGTATTGACCCTGCTATTATCATTCATAATATTATCACCATCCCTAAAGCTAAACTAGTAAATAAAAAAAATAGAAAATGCATCTTCATGTTGTGATCTTAGTAAAAAAATAAATACAACATATTATCCATTAATTTCATCTAACTAATTGATTACCCTCAATGGGTGTCCAACATTGTGCCTATTATAAAGCCCATAGGGGGACTATGCCTTTGTACTAATTTTTGAGACCTCAACCTCATTTGTCCTAAAGATGATTTTCCTCTTTCTAACATTGATCAACTATTGGATCTAACAAATTTCCATGAAATGTGTCACTTATGGATGGATTCTTTGGATATAATCAAATACTTATTTCCATAGAGGACCAACATAAGACTTCCTTTATTACCTCTTGGGGGAATTTTTGCTATAGGGACATGCTTTTTAGCCTAAATAATGCATGGGTAACTTATCAAAGAGCCATGACTTATATTTTTCATGATATAATCCAGAAAATCACTAAAGATTATATGGGTGACCTTCTCAACAAGTCAAAGCTCAGAAAAGACCATCTCTCTATTCTCAAAGAAATCTTTAATTGCTTAATCCAATTTCATGTCTATCTGAATTCCAAAAAGTGTGTTTTTGAGGTCTTGACATGCAAGATATTGGGTTTCATCATCTCTATTCATGGGATAGAAGTTGATCTTACTAAAATCAAGGCTATTATAGATATGTCACTCCCATCTAATATTAAGCAACTTTATAGCCTATAAGGAAATCTATAGTCTATTTATCATTTTAGCCCTCAGCTATCTAAGCTATGTTAACTATTCCATCAACTCTTAATAAAAGATACCCAGTTAATTTAGGACTCTAATTATCAAGAGGCCTTTGACACTGTAAAAAATATCTCCTTGCCCCTCTAGTTGTTATTCCTCTTGAAGATGGGTGACCTTTCTTCTTATATATCTTAACCATAGATCATGCCCATGGTGCTATGATTGCCCACTATGATGAGAAACATAGAGAACATGTAATTTATTACATAATTCACACTCTCATTGAATATGTGACACACTATACACATACAGAGAAATTATGCCTAGTGTTAGTCTTTATGCATTTTGAGCTTCACCATTATTTGCTTAATCACAAAACCTATGCAATCATGAGTACCAATCCCCTTAGGTTTATGCATTTGAAGCCTTGTCAAAATCAATAAATGGCCAGATGGCTCATGATTTTAACATAGTTTGATCTAGATTTTTTCCATTAAAATTTAGTTAAAGTCCAGATCATCATTGATCAGTTAGCTAAGGTCCCTCTTGCAGGTGGTCAAAAATATAGTAATGAATTCCTTGATGAATCTATCACTTCCACATATTAGGGAGATATTATGTATCAAATGACTTTATTCTTTGATGGATCCAAGTGTGAGCATGGAGGAGGAGTTAGGATCATTTTAATACCTCCAGAGGACACTCCTATATCTTTATATTTAAAATTAGATTTTGACTGCACTAATAATGTGGTATAATATGAAGCCTTAGTCATAGGTATCCAAAATTTATAAACCCTTGGTATTAAGTCACTTAATATATATAGGGATTCCAAACTAGTGATCAGTCAGATAAATGACACATATTAGTGTAAGAATGACATCTTTCAAAAATACAAAACATTAGCAGACTAGTTATTAGCACCTTCAATCACTATGCCATACAAGCCACTAACGATCAAACAATAAATTTATAGATACCATGGCCTCGCTGGATTCTTTTATTCAATCCTCCTCTCAGGAATCTAAATTTTTTGTCCTCATCCACAAGGTCAACAAACTCTTTTATACAAAAAATAATCTTCCTTATATCCAAAATGCGGAGGAAAATTAATTAGATCTATGATACATGTAGACATTCAATTATTTGTATAAGTGCATTTTCCTCTAGATATATCTAAAAATGGTAAATGTGCTTTTTAGAAATGAACCACCCATTATGTTATACTAGGGGGTGTTCTGTATAATCAAGGATTTGATGGTCTTTCCTTCATTATCTCCAAAATCCTAAGGCTACCCTTGTGATGAAAGAAATACATGGTGGGATATGTGGCAGGAACTTTAGTGGTCTATCTATTACCAAAAAAATTCTATGAATAGGTTATTATTATCCTACTCTGAATCAGGATTATTGTGAATATGTCAAGAAATGTGTAAAATGTCAGTAACATGCTAACCTATCACATGCCCCTAGTCATGTATTATATGTATCCAAAGACTATTAGGAATTTTACCAGTGGGGGCTATACCTTATAGGATAGATTAATCCTAAATCTTCTCAGTGGTACATTTTTATCATTACCACCATCAAATATTTCACTAAATCGGTAGAGGCTATTACTCTTATTTAGACTAAAATAGATAAGGTAATTGATTTCATTAACCATCAAATTATCTATTGCTTCAATTTTCCTCATAAGATCATTATAGATAATGGGAAATATTTTAAAAATAAGCAGGTCCAAAATCTTTATGATTATTTTAACATTAAGCTAATGTTTTCTTCACCTTATTATCTACAATCCAACAAGTAGGCAAAAACATCTAACAAGATCCTTATCAAAATGCTAACCAAAGTATTCAATAAATCTAGGAAGAACTAACATCTTCACATTACTTATACTTTATGGGATTATTGAACTAGCATTCAAACCCCTATGGGTGTTACCCCTTTCTCTTTTGTCAATGGCATAAAAATTGTTTGCCCTCTAGAGGTCCAAATTCCTTCTCTTTGAATTTCTCTTAAAGACATCATTTATAAAGAGGATTATCATCAAGAGTGATTAACACAACTTGAACTCTTAAATGAGCATCGATTAGTGGCCCTCGATCATATCTATATATATCAAAAAAGAATAAAATGTGCACATAATCAACATTTAAAAGAATGGGAGTTTAATATTGGTGATCTTGTCCTTAAATAAAATCAACATGTCATGAATATGGAAAGAAGTAAACAAGGAAAAATTTCTCCAAATTGGCTTGTACCATACACTATTACTCATAAATATAGATCTGGAGCATAACACTAGTCCTCTCTTGAATGAAAACCAGAACATGAACCTCTTAAAGCTTTGCATCTATGTCCTTTCTACTATTAATAATCTTTAAATAAACTATAGTTAGCATATGTTATCCTTCTTTGGTTTAAAAAACACTAAAAACCACATCCCCTATCTTAAAAAATACCTAAATGTTAAAGAATCAAGTGGTTATCTGACATCATACCTATCCTAACATTATATGTGAACACCTTAGCTCTATTTATAACATGTTCTAAATGGACAAGCTCTGCCTATAATAAGAAGGAACCCCAAATCATTATTTATTGAATCTCTTGCCTAAAATGTTTATTTTGGGATAAAAATATCATCTTATGCAATAACTTTTGTCTATAAAAATCAGCCTAGGTTACCTTAATCCAATCCATGACAAAAAGTAATCTAGGATAAAAATTAAGTGAAGGGAAATTTTTCAAAATACTCCTTTGAAGGATAACTATTTGTAAAAGGGTAAAATTAATAGACTACTCCCTTGAAGGACAACTACTCAATAATATATCCTAAATTATAAACCACTCCCTTGAAGGATGTCATAGTAACAAAACACATTAGATAACTTCGCACATTGATCAGTTTTCTATAAGCATGAATCTAAAAATCCATAAAAGGAAAATCAAAATTATCCTAAGAAATATTCCTACATTGATCATATTTATCAAAGTCATAAACTTTTGCATTGATCAATCTACATGGATTAGCATAAGGAGTACCTAAGGTTAACCTTAAAGCTCTGGAACACAAGATGAGACATGTATTCCTAAAACAATAAGCTTTGAACTACATCACATGAAAATCAAATTCATATCAATTCCATTCTTAAATTAAGGGGTCATGAACTTAGTTGACATAAGGCTGTTAAAATATCTTATTAAATAATGGATAAAGAATACATGTGTAAATGTGATAAAATGTCTATCTCTAGTTAGGTTCCAAGCTAATGATAGGTCATGAAAAATCCTTCATTATCTATCATTATCACTAATAAATCAAACAAATTTAATCAATTAATATATCATTTAATATCACTATCTATCGATAAATCCCATAAAAGTCAACCCTTTTAATCATTAATCATTATAAATTATCACATTTTTAACATCCAAAAAACATAAAATCAAAGTGTAATATACATCATAATTATATACATCACATAATCTAAATCCATAAACCACGTGGCATCATCACATAATCTAAATACACAATCATATAATGCATCACATAACATAGTTAAATCTTAATAAAAAATAATCATGGATTTGTATATATAAATCATAAATGTAGATCATCTAAGTATCATAATAAAAAAATATGCAAAGTGGCTCTCTAGCTAGTATAATAAACAAAATAAAACTACTCAATGAACTGGGTACGACTCAAATTAATGATCCCACTAACTCCACACTACCTCCATCCCTACCTCTATCTCCTCCCCTATCTCTTCCTCTACCCCTGCCATCTTTATCTTTGCCTTATGCCACACTCCTCATACTGGCTGAAGCAATCTAAATCCATTATGACAACCTACCCTAAGTGGCTACATAGGTGACATATTAAGGTACCTCAAGAATATGCTATAGTAAAACCTACTCATTATATTAGAACTCTTCTATAAGGTCTTAATATATATCTAGGCTCAACATCCCTGCCTACCCTATACTCAACCCTTCCCATCCTATCCTTGGATGCCCTACATCCCCCATATCACCTGCATGTAGTCTATATCTCTTATCCTGATACCTATCTTGATCTTATATTATTTGATCATGGCTCTCTTGTA
The DNA here is from genome assembly GCA_037957365.1 of Torreya grandis. Taxonomy (NCBI): domain Eukaryota; kingdom Viridiplantae; phylum Streptophyta; class Pinopsida; order Cupressales; family Taxaceae; genus Torreya; species Torreya grandis. Next base: position 115,165 of record JARHVA010006558.1, on the reverse strand, counting down.
ATGCATCAAACCAGGCCTATAGGGTATCATGGTTGGATTATAAAGTCACTAGAGTCCTTTATAAGGTAGTCAATTATCCCTATAATGTAATACACTACTCTTAATGCATTCTAATATAAGATAATGGACTATATATTGGTAGGATCCTCATCTTCTACCTCTTTCATTTCCACATCTACTCCTTCATGGCAAAGATGCACCAACCTCTCTTAGTCTCTCCCCTAGCTTGTCTCCCCACCATAAAAAGTATGCTGGGGTACATCTGACATCATCCACATCTATATCAACTAGCTCTTACTTAGGTGCCACCTATAGATCAATATAGTGAGCCTCTAATAACTCAATCTCAATATCATCCCACATATATACCTATGGTGCATCTAGAATATCCTGTATTAGATCAAATTTATTTTTAACTCTCCCAAATTAGAATGAATCAAATTACTCTACTCTCCTTCCCTATAACTACACATCTCACTATCCACCAACTAACTCTCTCTCCACCCCAAGCCATGTCAAAAACCTCATATATGGCCTCTAATTAACATACCCATCTTAAAACTCCCTTAAAATTCACCAATAAGAGGTGATGTCTCATACTACCCCATCAATAAATAACCTCACAAGATCCTCCTTCCTTCAAAGGAATCCCACACCATAAGCTACATGATGCCATCATACCCATAGAGTGTCAGGTGGGAAAACCACTATGATACACTCATATGTATCCCAAATCTTTACTGAGTCATTCACCACTAAAGATCCTTATATACCTATGCCAAAATTATCATGTCCCATGTAAACATAACACAATGCTTCAACTCATCAACAATAATACCTATTAAACTCCAATGAAATCATCCTCCCCCTAAATATGGAAAAACATAACAAGATGTGGTGAGCATCATCATGGTCATCACTATCATCCCCTTTACATCCTCCTTATATAATTACTCAAACATAAATCCTCTAGCCATAAATATAATATCCATAGCATCCTACCCATAAATTCATGTTAGTGCTACTACATGTACCCTCTCATCTACCAGTACAATAGCTACCCCTTACACTAGTAGTCATAATATTTGACAGATATAATATATGCTTACAGTGATCTCCCCCATCAACAACTATAAGGTCACTATCAAAATATACCATCACTCTAACAATACCACCAATAGACCCAAATCCTTGTGAACAAGGTGATAGTGGCACAACTCTATGAACCTAATGACATCCATATGCTCCCAATCTTCATCACTCATCTAGTCATGTAATTTTTATTATAAGGGCGATACCTAGTCTCACATCATCAATAAGGTTTATGAATATAATCATAGGTCCCCCATCATACTTTAATCTCCTAGTTTAGTTAACTTTTAAAATTGTTATCCATTTCTCTATAATCAATGGTGATTCTAATCAAATTTCCCTTATCCCTAACTGAATCAGTAATGATTGCCAAATAATTGATGCTGATCTTGGATTATCATCATCGATTCGATAATAATCAATGTTGATCTAAAAGATCAATGTTGATTTGATAATTATCGACATTGATCCCTATTAACTAGTGTATAATTAACAAAATTCTAAATTAAACATAGAAAATGCAAAAAAATTCAAAAAAATCAATAAAATTCTAAACTTACCTAATCGTGTGACCTTTGCCTCTTCCTTTGCCAACTAAATCTAGCTTCCATCATCTGTAAATTTTAAAGACATGTAAATTAATGTCAAATTTTCACTCACATGCACATATCATCGATAGAAAATGAGTGTTTAACATGTTAGACTGACTATATGTATCCTATTGTGATAATTGATGATTCTCTATGGATCGACATTGATTTGTATAGATCAAGGTTGATTAGTTACATTTGGAAATTTTTACACTACTTTCAAGATTTTGCATAATTCTTATCTTTACCCAAGGCCACATAAGTTACCTTGTTATAATTATCTCATTCTTTGTTACATTGCATCCCAGGCTAGTGGACATAGACAACCTATTAGTCCCAAAGCCTTTAAAAGGCTTACACTTCCTTAGGAACATATCCCCAATGGATATAAAGAGTGTACCTCATCTTGAGAACAATTGTCTCTAGGTAGTGCACATGTCCAAATCACAATGAATGTTTTGGTTGAGCTATATTATCCTTTTTTCTCTTATTTTCCTTCATTTGAGCCCACTTATTCATAGTTGTGGCAATCCATTACTTGTTTACCTTGGGGCATTTTTGATTTTAATATCCCACATCTTGTCAGTGCAAAATTATATGCCATTAGTATGCTCACAACTTTGGTGCTTATTTATTATCTATCCTATCCCTCTCTTATCCATTTACTATATCATTTCAAACCAATCATTGACTCATCATCCTATGTTGGCTCCCAGTTTGAGGGGGGATACCTCCTCACATAAACTTGGGGTATTAAAAATGTGTTAGTTTTTGTCTTATGGTAGGTTATTACATATTAATCAATAAAAAGGGGAAAATGTAGGCACTTGGATTTTACACAATAGATATTTATGCTAATATATGTCTTAGGCCCCTTCTTGTTTACTCACCCCATCCTTTTTTTACCCTAAGTAATTAGTTTTCACTAATTACCATTTAACCCTCTCAAACAATAAGTCTAGCAAAATCCACCAAAATATAATAAAAGTAAAATATTTTAACCTCCCAAGCAACCTACCTCATATAAAAAACCCATGTAACAACTTAGTATTCCTTGTGTTTAGTTTATCCCATGGTTGAAACAACTTAGAACAAAATTTTGGTAAAAATGGTCATAATTGATAATGATCCTCATGATCGACTATAATCCGATAAGATTGACATCAATTTATGCCTAGCTTTACCTTTGGAAAAGGACTATGAAATTGATCCCAAAGGTTGAAATAATCCTCTGAAATGATTTATAGATTATTACTTGTCTCCTTGTTGACAACATACATTGTAGCATTAGACACTCAACATGCAACAAGAGGATAAAGATTAATATATTAACCTCAAAATTCTCATAGGCTTGGAGTGATTTCAAGGTAAGTTTATTTCATTATTTACAATAGTTTACATCTATCTATTATATTATATATCTCTATTAACCCTTAGAGTATATTAAACCTCTCTAAACCATCTTTAACTTCTTATTTCCAAAGTGTTTCTTTTTCTGTTAGAATGATGTCAATTCATTAAAATCAACATTGATCATGTGGAATCGACATTGATACTTGTATAGTCCTATCTATTTTAAATCTGAGACTCATTTTGTTAGGACATCTGATTTATTATGATTCTTTATGCCCAAAACATTTGAATCTATCTATAGATGACACTTTCTAGAGCCTCACCTAAAGTCATTAACATCTGTGATTTACCAATTATTCTTCAACCTTTATTTTCTAATCAAAGTGATATTTCCTTTGAGTTAGGACTTTGTGCCATTATGTATGGCCCTACTCTAGAAGTTATCTCTGACCAATTGAAAGTTATACAAGAAGATGAAACTTATATTGAAGCTTATTAGCATGATAACTTTGCCAATCTTAATGAATAGAAATAGATTAATTTAAAACATTGTAATATCATATCTATATCATTATATTATCTTATAATTTATTTATCATTATTCTATTCTTAATTACTTAAATAAGTGGGATAACATCCTTGTTAAGAGCTTCATTACTTCCTAGGACTGGTCTAGCACTAGGCAACCCTTTATCCTATCCTATCAATCAAATATTTTCCAAGTTTTCTCATGTGTGCACATAGTCCTTCCTAGCCAAAAAAGATCTCCCAAAATTATTGGATCAATGATTTATAACCTTATAAATCATAGGTACACTTTAAACCCTAAATTTCTATTGAGTTTTTAGTAGTCAATTTTATAAAAGGAATGAATTAAAAACTACTTAAATAACTGCATGTTATTTTTTGTGCTCATCATGTTGGGCCAATAGTGCATGTAGGCCATTTTTTAGTGGAAGATAGGTAAATTAAGAATGGATTTCCCAGCACATGTGGTAGAAAAATAGGAAGATTGGATAAGTGTTCTTTTAGGTGTTTAAAGGCCTTCTTGTAGTCTTCATTCCATGAAAAGGTAGTGCCTTTCTTCAATAAATGAGTGAATGGGTGAAATTTATCAACCAACTATGAAATGAAGCATCTAATAGATTGTATTTTTCCCTACAAACTATGAAGTTACTTCAAATTAGAATGTGGTGGCATCTCAATAATGGCATTAACCTTAGTAAGATCAACTTCAATGCCTTGATTAGAGACAATAAAGACTAATAGTTTTCCTAAAGTAACACTAAAGATGCACATTTTAGGTTAAGCCAAACCTTGTACTGCTGAAGCCTTTCAAAAAATTTCCCTAGTAAAATTGGATGGTTTGCACGGGTCTTATATTTACCCAATATGTTTTAAATATAATATTTTATAGTATCATGCATGATGTCAAGGAATATAACAATCATTGTCATTTGGTATGTTACCCCTACATTCTTAAGTACAAACAATACTACTTGATAGCAAAAATGTGCTTGAAGGAGTGGTGAACACTATCTTATGTTGGTCTTCGAGTGTAGTATTAATTAGGTTATATCCTAAAAATACATCTACAAGGGACAAAATTTCATATCCTATCATTGACTCTACAATCATGTTGATGTTTGGTAGTGGGAAATCATCTTTAGGGTAGGCTTTGTTGATGTTGCAAAAGTTAGTGCATAATATGATACCTTCTGCATTTTCATTGAATAACACAATATTGGATATCCACTCTAAATAATCAATAGGTATATTACATCTTGCATCTAAGAGTTTCTTCAATTATTTCTTGACTAAAATGACAATTCAAGGATGCATTTTCTTGACTTTCTACTTAAACAACTAGGCATTTGAATGAACTAAAAGATGGTGTAAAACCAATGATGGATCCAAACTTGGTATATTAGAGTAATCCCATTCAAAAATGTCTATAAAATCTATAAGAATAGTTTTAATAACTTCATGTTCCTCCTTATTTAGGGAGTGCCGAGTTTTATCCACTTGGGATCATCTAGAGTTTTAATGTTGACTTTCAAATTATCCTATACAAGGAGAGTAGATTTATTTTCTAGAATAGTTGATAAAGATGTAAATTAGATGGTAATAGAAAAGTCCTATGTTAGATTGGTTATTTAATTTATCCCAAAAATGATGAATCAAAATCTCCTAATGGTGTCTAGGGACATGTAACAAACACTTTAATACACTCGATTTATTTACTCAAAAACATGTTGCTCCTCTGTACTGAGTTTTGACCCAAATGTAAGTTCACTGTTGGTGGACTTTTGAGCTTCATTTGAGGATGGGTGAACATCCCAATCTAGTGATGCCTAAAATAAGTTTTCCCCAAGAGATTGACCTTTTTATTTACTTTTTTGTTGGTCCAAAAGTGCCTCAAAGAGGTTTTCACTTTGGGACCTCAATGTTTTATTTTTTTGATTTTGGCTAAGGGTGTTCACCCATTCTCTAAAATAGGCAATGGGATCCAATTTGATAGAGAACCCTTGCTTGTGGTCTCCCAAAAGAATATTATCTCTCAGGCCCATGAAATCACAAAAAGCCTCATCATTCTTAAACTCATCAAGAGGTACTATTGATTCTTGTTGGTACCAATAAATCAGTTGAGGGTGAGAAATTATAAGTGGGTGATGATGGACCATTGACATGATTGTACAAATGGTGTAAGGGTCAAATAGGCTGGTATTTGATAGGTCTTCATATATACTATGATTAGACTATTGTTCATTATTGACATCATAATCATTAGTCATTAATGTAAGAACATGAATAATATAGGTGGGGTCACCCCAAGTGGTTTAAATCTAATATCATGAGTTATTTTATACTTGGTTATAGAAATCGGCTCAATAGTACCTTAACAATTTTCCTCCAAGCCACCTTTACAATCTTGGTTATCCATAATACTATTAGGGATGGGATACTTTTTACTTTGGTATCAATCAAACAAATTATCATTATCAAACCAAGAATTATCTTTAACAAGTGGGTCTTATTCTTGGTGAGTGGCTAGTGTGAAAATAATAGGTATTGGGTTGTGAAGTTTTCCTTTTTTTTGTCATTCTATGTGAAATACCTTAGATTTGGGCCTTCCATAAGACTTAGGGTTTTTTGAAAATTTGGATATATTAAAGGTATTATGTGTAAAGTATTTTCCTAGACCATTGTTTGAAATAGTAAAATAATTGGCAAATTTTAAAGGTGTATATGAAGTTGAGACAAGGCTATCAGGGTCTATTCAATTAGACTCCAATGATTCAATAAGTATATCCTTGTCCTTATTTAGTATAGGGTTTAGGACAAAATGGTAATTATAGCTCTCATACTTGGCCTTCAAATGCTTACATAACTAATATGGTTGTAAGTCTACATCAATAGTTACTTCCATCCCAAAATGAGGAAACTTGATACACTTGTGCAAGGTTGAAGGTATTACATGGATTTTGTGTATCCATGGTTGGCCTAAAAACAAATTATACAATAAATATATATCTAAGATGTAGAAAAGTGTGTCTTGGGTCAAAGGCCCAATGCCAACTGGGAAATAGATTATTCCTTGTAACTCCCTCTTTGTTATGATAGCTTTGATTGTAATGGTCTCTAGCTGAAGGTCAACTTCAATATATCCTAGATGTTTAATTAAATTTACAAACACAATATTAACACCTGATCCATTGTATATGAGGATGTGTTTAAATTTATGTCATTTTATGAAAACTTCAATATACAATGGGTTATTGTGGATAGGGCCTAGGGATGACATATCACTTTGGTCAAAAGTTAATTATTGGCTTAGGGTTAGGTGTCCAACCAAATCTTGAAATTTGTTAAGTGCAATGTCATTAGGTACTCGGGATTCACTCAGGAGTTCAGTAAGGGTATTTTTGTGAAAGGTAGATGTGTGAAACAAATAGAGAATATATATTAATGTGAGAATATTTTATAGTTATTCCATAATATCAAACATTTCTATTTTACATTTGTAATTAGATTACACCTAACTAGTATGGGGGATTGAATGGGTTCATTAGTAAAAGGTGGTTATGGGCCTAGAATGGTAACTTTAGTCCACCAAGTTATGATTGTGCACTTTAGATTAGGTAAAGGACCATTAAATATAGAATAAGGATAAGGTCCTAGGATCATAATTCTTGATTATCATTACTATTGGTTATGGTCACATGTGAAAGGAGGATTAATGGTATCGAGACACTGATAGACATTGTTAAAGATTAGTCATTTATGATTTACTAGTAATTTAGGGATGATGGTAATTTTGGCTATATGGTCACTTATAATGTGACCTAAAACTCTATTGTATTCATGTGTGATTATGTGATAGGCCTCTTGATTATTAGGGTCATTCTAGCCTTGGTTCTAGCCATTTTGTAGTTGATGTTGTCATGACTACTATTATTTTTGCTTTTGTGGTGGTGGCCTTCATTGTTGTTGGTTTTGATTATTGACATTATGTTATGGGAAAGGAGTTTGATAGATACTTAGGGTCTAATTTGAAGTAGAAGCCTTGTTATCTAACTCTATCCATTTTCCAACATGTTATTAATGAGGTGATTCAACTACACACATCAACATTTTGAATGACCATGAACACTATGGTATTTGAAAAACTCATGCTCTTTATACCATTTAGGGTAAGGTACACCTTTAGGAAAAGGTTTTGGAATTGGCCAACTAATCATATTGGCTACACTAATTTACAAAACACATATTTAGTGGGCTCACCATGGTCAAAGAAGACTCTATCATTAGGTCTTATTTTAGGAATAAGGGTTTACAAAGGTGGAGGTTGAGATGCTTACATGCACAAAGGTAGTTGCATTTGTGGAACTAGTCATGGTTATGGAATAGGATAAGCTTATAGTGTTTGAACCATTTGGACATGAAACAACTCTATGAATATATTATAGATAACATTATTTTTATATTTATATGCTTTAGGTTTTTCAAAGTTATTAGCTTTTGATGGAATAGAAACTTGCCTTTAGACTGGGTTTGGGTTTTGACTTAGGCCTAAATTTTGGTTTTGGCTCTAGTTTTGGTTTGGGGTATGGAACTTGATCACCCATTTGTTGATAAGAGTTTTTTCAATTTCATGTCATTTATAAATTATCTATTCAAACATATGGGTGTAACTTATGAGTTCAAAGAGTAAAAATATGTAGATTAGTCTCTTGTTAGTTGTAATGAGAAAAATTCAAGAATAAGAATTCACTAAGACTAAATCCTCTTACCTAATAACTATGGGGATCATAACACAATAAGCAAGGGCATAAAATAGAGATGAAGATAATATAATTTTCTTACCTCCTTTGTGGAATATGATGATTACTTGTTGGCATAAATATGTTCATTCTCAGCCTATGATGATTGTAGTCTTTTAACAATGTTCTTCCATGGTGGTAACATCTCTCCAATAGTCACTTGTGGCTTAGTGTGAAGCTTGGCATAAATTGGGTATTATAACAATACTCTTCAAGGGTTTCAAGAAGGTATTATAGAAAGATAACCTTGGACACAAAATATTAATTAAAAATGCTTTGGGCACTTGTATTTATAACTCAAAGAACTAACTCTAACCTTAGGTAGGTTAGGTTAAATTATAACTTGGGTTGAGTCAGTCTAACTCTAGGTGGTTTTAAGACACTCATGAAATATTGACACCTTAGTTTTAGATATTTGTGAGGCATGACAACTCACTTTAAATATTTGTGAATTATGAGTCATATTTTTGAATATTTATGAGACAATAAATCATTTTATTGGCTCTTTTGACTCTTAACTTCATATTTGGCTATAATTCCTTTTTTAGTAAATGAAATTCACTAATTTAATTTGTAATTTTTATTTAAGAAAGTTAATTAAGATTTGTAATATAATTAGTCTTGATTAGTGCTTTTTAAATTTTGGTAATTATTTTAAATGCCATGAATTAATAGCTTAACATGCCAAAAGTGCTAAATTACTAGGTCATAATTTGACAAAGGTTAGAACTAAATTAGGTTAGTGATGAATGTAAGATAATATAACAAATGAGATAGCCTCATCATGTTTCTAGGAAATTAAACCCCTTATGGGGATGAATTTGGGATTCAAGTTATTTATAATCTTAAAATATGTTGTTTGCTAGAAATTGAACTAAATGTCAGTTTAGGCATGAAAGTGGCCAAAATTAAGTGTTTATGGTTTACCTCTATTTGAGAAGGTGTTGAAAGATATAATCACAAAAAAATACTTTAAAATAATTAAAAAATTATTAATTCAAATGGTTCATGCCCCAAAGAGTGGTTGATAATCCCCTCAATGGCCCCTCGAGGGAGCAGGTGACTAAAAATATAATCATCAAACATTCCCTCAAAATGAAGAATATGACATAGTCTAAATAGAAATAAGGTTGGGATTAATAAATTACCCAAAGATAATTATATCTAGTAATGGTGTTAGAGTCATTGAGTTTTACAAATGTGGTTATAGTCAGTAATGAAAGGTGTGACACTAGTTTGCCCAAAGGTAGTTATAAGTAGTGGCATAGATAGTTGCCCTAATGGGGTGGTAGGATGGATACTAATTTTTGCAAAGGTAATTATGATAAAAAACAAATAAAAAACATTTATTTTTAATAAATGTGGTTATAATTAAGAACAAAAAGACTAATTTTTCCAAAGGTGGTTATAATCAAGAATGGAAAGGGAAACACACTAATTTGCCCAAAGATAGTTCTAATTAGGAACACACATTTACCACAAAAGGGTGGGTGGAGTGGTAAAATAAATTATTTTACAAAAGGTTATTATAATCATTAACATGAGATTTAAAAATAATGATTTTCCCATAGGCAGTTATAATCATTAATATGGTCAAAAACAAAATTTGGTGCAATAGGGCAAATTGGCAAGGGTAGCTTATGCAAAAAATACATAAAATGGATTTAAGATGAGATGGAAAAGGATTAAAACATATTTTAAACCTAAATGGGAGTTAAAATATTCATGTTTAAGAAAACATAGGATATAGGTTGAAAAATATTATTATTAAATGAGCGTCAGGGGGTGGCCTAAAAAGAATGAATTTACTGTAATAGGGCAAATTGGCAAGGGTAACTTATGTGAAAAAACCATAAAAAATATTTATGATGAGATGAAAAAGGATAAAAACACATTTATATCCTTAATGTGAATTTTAATATACATATTTGAATAAACATAGGATATAGGTTGAGAAATCATGTTGTTAAATAGGTCTCAAGGGGAGGCCCAAAAAGGATGGTTAAGTTATTTTTAGGAGATTGTTAATTTGATATTATCATCTAATTATGTTGTATGAATCATATGAATGCTTATGAAGATATGCTCATATGTATAAAATCATAATATATCATTTGTTACACTTATTTATTACTCAAGGATTCAAGCATGTGTTAGGGTGATTGGCTGGTTTTTGATATATTGGAGAGATTTTGCAATGGATAAATGACTTTGTGAGCACAATTTTGTTATATATTTTGATATTATGCCTAATAGTTTTGGATAAATAAAATTATAATTCATATCCTAAGCATGAACGCATTAATTTAAATGCAAATATAAATAACCTAGGAATCAAATAAGAATAATCAAATCCCAAGTGTAAAAATAAAAAATAAATCAAGTGTAAGACTAAATACAAAAAGTCATGACCAAAATACATGATATAGATAATCAAGACTTAAGTGTAAACAAAATTTAATAATATTATGACAATTGAGAAATAAATCAAAACAACAAAAAAAAGAGATAAAAGAAACAAGATATAAACAATGAAAAAACAACAAAACACCAATAAAATAAAACAATAAAAAACCAATAAACAAAAAAGTGAACAAAAAATAAAAACAACTAAATAATATAAAGCAAAGAAAAGTGAAATAAACAAACTGAACTAAACACACAAAAACAAATAAACCAAGCTACACAAACAATAATACAAAAATAATAGTTAATCACAATGTTAGTGCAAATAGAAGACAAATCATTTGTTCATGTGTAACAAAGGTGTTACTCTTGGTGACAAGGTGACCCATAAACTAGGTAGAAATGACACATGTAAAACAACATAAGAACAATATACTTATAGTTACCCCTAGGCTATAGGGAGACAAAGACAAATAATATGACAAATAAAATGCGGTGGGGGGATAGAAGTAGAGGAAGAGGTATCCAAGCTGACTCCATATGCACTAGGCAAGTGGACACTACCTACATAGTTCTATGGACACAAGATTCGATGTGAAATTTAGTCCAAATGTAGTTTTTCTAGGATATGAGATAGAAAAAAATGAATGATGAGAAAACATGATGGATGTGTAGAGTAAAATAGAAATGATCTTGAAAAATGATGAATACATGAGAAAAGAGGGGATGCCATTTCATAATCATGAAAACATCAACACAAATAAATCAAAAAAGCACAAAAATATGTTTTAGGCTAAATCCACACTAAAAGTTAAGAGATGAGTACCCATTAATAAAATAAATTGGTAATTCATAGTATCTACTGCATCTAAGGCTTGGAATGAAATTGAGCTCATAAAATGTTGAGAGAATAAGATGAAGCCAAGTGGTCATTAGTGTATCAATTTCAAATACATAATGTTTATAACATGAACTCACAAAATGATAAGAGCGTACATCTAAGGCCAATAAGGATGGGGAAACCAAAGGACAAGTGGTTACTCATGTGATAGTTAAGAGTTTCAAGATCCATAAGGCAAATAAGTGATTGAAAAATAAAATGTGTGATTGAGCTAGCCTGAGATACCCCATATATCTAAGTACTACCTATATAGTTTGTGTGGACCTCAAGATGATTTAGTTCTCCTAGAAATTGGAGGAAAAAGACCAAGGTGGTTTATAAATTAAATTCAATAGATAAAAAGGTCCATCCCATAATAATTTGGTAGATTTATATCTCACATGTAAATTCTAAGACAATTTTCATGATTTTTAGGATTTGATAGATCTTTTACAAATGTTTAGTTGTTTAGAAATGGTTAAAAATCTTTTTCAAATTTTCTAGGCATCTTAACTCAATTAAGAATTAAGAGACACAAAATAGTCCAACTCACAAAATGGTGAGAGCATGGCTTAGGTTTTTCACAAAACAATGATAACGTTGAAACTTATATTACTCACAAAATGATGAGAACATGGTAAAGGGGTGACTGAGCTGACCTCAATGTGAATCGAGTGTTTCCTATATAGTCTTGTTAAGACCTAAAGTCATTATAGTCTCACCTAAATAAAAAGGTGGTGAAATGCTTCCAATATTTTGGTGTTTTTAGTATCTCTACTCAATAGAAGATTATGAGATAAAACATGGTTTGAAATCATGAAATGGAAAGAGAATGGTTGAAAAGGCTCATAAAATATAGAGAGTATGGAAAAGGGGTGACTAAGTTAACCTCAATGTGAATCGACCATTACCTACATAGTCTTGTTAGGACCTCAAGTCACTGTAGTTCTACCTAATCAAAATATGGTGAAATACTTCCAATACTTTGGTGTTTTTGGTATCCCAAATCTATCAATAATTATGAGATACTACATGGTTCAAGCCTTTAAAATAATGAGAGTGTGGAAAAAAGGTGAATGAGATAACCTCAATGTTAATCGAGTGCTACCTACATAGTTCTTAAGGACCTCAAGTCACTGTAGTTTCACCTATTTGAAAGGTGATGAAGGTGGTAAATTACTTCCAAATATTTTAGTGTTGTTAGTATCTCCACTCAATGGATAAATATAAGATACAACACAGTCCAATCTTGTAAAATGGTGAAAGTGTAGAAAAATGTGTGACTAAGCTGACCTCAACATGAATCAAGTGTTACCTACATAGTCCTATTACGACCTCAAGTCATTATAGTTCTACCTATATAAAAGGTAGTGAAATGATTCCAATGTTTTTTATGTTTCAACTCAATAGAGGATTATGAGATACAACATGGTTTTAACTTTAAAAATGTTGAGATCATAGCAAAAGGAGTGACTAAGCTAACCTCAACATATATTAAGCATTACCTACATAGTCCCATTAGGACCTAAAGTCACTATAGTTATGCCTATACAAAAGGTGGTGAAATGATTTTAATGTTTTTAGTATCTCAACTCAATAAAGGATTGCAAGATACAACATGGTTCAAACTCACAAAACAATGAGAGCATGGCAAAGGGTTGACTAAGTTGACCTCAATGTTAATCAAACATTGCCTACATAGTCCCATTAAGATCTCAATTCACTATAGTTATGGCTATACAAAAGGTATCCAATTAAGTATCAATAAGTTTAGGGAGAAGGAAAATGCAAGGTAAATAATAATAGTAATGGAAAGGTGATATAATAATTCATGGTAAAGGTGTTGCTCCTAATTTTCCCATAGGTGGTTATAATTAGGAAGCAATAACAAAGGATCAATAGTACTAATTTACCCATAGGTAGTTGTAATTAGTAGCATGAGGTGGGAAAATTATTTTCCCAAAGGAATTTATAATAAGTGGAACCATTTAAATGTAATAACAAATGAAGGATGCGATTAGAAGGACCACTATCACACTGCTTTCATATACTACCATTTGAATATGTTATTCTAAAGGAACTATAGGAACTGAATCTATCATCAACCACTGAACATGCTTGAAGTAAAAATGAATCAAAACCAAGGTCAAATGTGATAGGTGAGGCTAGGTAAAAATAACTAGCTAGTGAAGGGTTAAGGACATGGTAGAATGGAAAAGGGTATAGTACAAAGAACAAGTATAATGTCACATAACTTAGATGATCCTTGTAGACAATATTCCAAATATCTCAAGTGTAGAAATTTTTGAGATGCATTATGTTCATTGGTTCATCAATTTCATATCCCTTTGGTTTAATGAGCCTACATTCTTTATAACCATAATTGATAACAATTACATAGGTCCCTAACTAGTTTGGTTAGAACTTTCACTCTTTATTGGACTCAATATTACATTCTTTTGATTCTCTTTTAGTATATGGTCACCAAAATCAAATTCATGATGCTTACTATACCTGTTATATTGGCCTTTGAGTTAATTCTGATAAGCTTGTAGATTATTTAGGGTAGCCAAGCATTTACCATCAAGTAGGTTTAGCTCTTGTAAGTGAGCTATGTTGTAGTCTTCATCATCAATGATGTGTTACAATAAAATTTAGAGAGAAGGCAAATCAACCTCAACAAGAAGAATAGACTTAGTTCCATAAACAAGTGAGTAGGGTGTAGCTTCTATTGGAGTATAGAATGTGGTACAATATGTCTATTGGGTGTTAAATAGCTACAAGTGATAATTATGACCAACATCATTGATAATATTATTATAATATTAACAATGGTTATATTAGAAGCCTCAACTTGGCCATTGATTTATGGATAGTAAGTGGTAGATAAATTTTGTTTGATATGGTATTGAGAACAAAGTGATTTCACATATTTATTCTTGAATGATTCTCCATTATTAGATATAATATCAAAGGGGATGAAATAATGACAAATGAGATGGTTGAATATAAACTTAGAGGTCTACTTATTGGTGACATAAGTGAGGGGAATGGCTTCCACCCACTTAAAGAAGTATTTATTAGTAGTAAGAACATGTTTATGGCCATCTAAAGATGTTGGATTGATATTCATAATAAGGTCAAGTCCCCATGTTGAGAATGGCCATGATGTTTTCAATGGTTTAAGCATATTTACAAGAGCATTAATCATATTAGCATGTTTCTAAAACGTAACACACATTTTCACATATGCAACTACATCTATTTCTATCATTGGCCAATAATAACCAGTATATAGTAACATTTTGGCTAGGATTACCTCATTAGTGTGGGATCCACACAATCCTTTATGGACTTCCATCAATACGAGTCTAGATTCTATTGAAGATAAAAAATGATGCAGAGTTCTATCATAGCTTCTACAATACAAGGTTGGTCCAAGTAGGGTATAGTGAGAGGATTTGTGGTTAAAGGATATTTGATTTTTATGTGATAAATTAGGATGCATGGTTTAGTTTTGAAGATAACCATATATATCTAAATACCAGGGAGAGATGGACCAAAAATGTCACAAACCATCTCAATAATTGATTATTTATGTGCTAGTGCTAAGAGGTGTTCAACAAGAAATTGATAATTCATAGCTCTATTTATGAACAAGGTCATGGATATAATAGTGGCCATAACATTCACTATTATATTATTGGCCTAAGGTATTCTTTTGAATTAGATGTTGGAAATCTACTTCTTGAGAGTATCAACCATGCTTCTTTAAGGTATTAATTTCTCATCTTTGTTCTTGTTTTGATCTATGGTTTGATTGATGATTAATTGAGAATCACCATACACAAATAAATGTTTAATTTTCCACTATACCACTTGGCAAAGCCCTACAATGAGTGCTTCAAAATTGGCCATGTTGTTGGTATAGATAAATCTAATGTAAAAGGATTTAGGAATAAGATACCCTTTTGGTGTAATAAGAAATATTATGGCCCTGATCCTTGAGTCATGAAGGATCCATCAAAGTACATCTTTCATTGTTCATCCTCAACAGGTTCATCTACTTCTTTAGTAGTTATAATGGCCTCATCTGGAAATACAAATGTGAGAGGTTGAGTATCTTGAAGAGGATCTTCAACAAGATAATCTATGAGTACTTTCCCCTTAATGGCCTTTTGGTTGACATATTTAATTTCAAAGTCACTCACTAACATAACCCATTTTCCGTACGACCTTGTAGAGCTGATTTGGAAAGCAGATACTTGAGAAGATCTACTTTGGAAATAACATTGGTATGTTGTTTAGCATATAATGACATATTTTTTGGGTTGAAAACACCATTGCTAAATAATATTTTGAAATTGACATATAGTTATGATCATACACTACCAATGTTTGGCTCAAATAAGACATAGGATGCTATTTTCCCTATTCATCATGTTGTGATAAAAGTTCCCCTAGGGCATTTTTGGTTGCTGACAGGTAAAGAAGTAATGCATTTTTTGGCATTGGTGGTAACAAAATAGGTGGGTTAATAAGATATTATTTAAGCTGATCGAATGTTTTTTGACACTCTTCATTCTAGGAAAATGTATCACCTTTATTCATCAAGTGCATAAATAGATGGAATTTATTGGTTAATTGTGAGATGAAGCATATGATAGATTTAATCTTTCCCTATAAACTATCTAGCTTCTTCAAGGTAGATGGTGGTGGTATTTCTTTAATTATATGGACTTTGTTTGGGTCAACTTCAATACCTCAGTGAGAGATAGTGAAACCTAATAGTTTTCCATAAGTGATGACAAACACACATTTCTTCAAATTAAGCCTAACATCATACTCAAAAAGAATCTCAAAGATTATTCATATCACTACTAGGTG
Organism: Torreya grandis; assembly: GCA_037957365.1. Taxonomy (NCBI): domain Eukaryota; kingdom Viridiplantae; phylum Streptophyta; class Pinopsida; order Cupressales; family Taxaceae; genus Torreya; species Torreya grandis. Next base: position 98,633 of record JARHVA010006558.1, on the reverse strand, counting down.
ATTGGCATAGGTCTTTGATTTACCCAAAATATCATCGACATAGTCTTGAATAATGTTGTGCATCATGTCATGAAAAATCACTGTCATAGATTTTTGTTAATTGGAAATGGCATGATTAAATGAAAATAACATCACATGATAATAAAACATCCCCCATAGAGTATTAAACACTATCTTGTATTGGTCTTCTAGTGCTTTTTGATATAATTATAACTTAAAAACCCATCCATCAAGGAGAGCATTTCATAATTGACAGTTGAGTTGATTATCATGTCAATATTATGTAGAAAAAATTCATCTTTAGGGAAAGGTTTATTGATATCTCTAAAATTAGTGCAGAGCCTAATACCTTCTAGTTTATTGATTACTAGCATAATGTTTGATATCCACTCTAAATAGTTGATCATCTTGATGCATTTCATATGCAAGAGTTTTTTCAACTCTTTCTTTACTAACACAATAATATGAGGATGCAATTTATGTAGCTTGTATTTAATAGGCCTAGCATCAAGATGTACAACAAGATGGTGTATAACCAAGGCATGGTCCAAACTTAGCATGTCTGAATAGTTCCAAGCAAATATGTTAAGAAATTCCCTCGAAAGGGTTGCAAATGCTTCATGTTCCTCCTCTGTGAGGGATGCACCTAGTTTATTCAACTTTGGATCCTATGGAGTCTTGATATTGACCTTAGAATTGTCTTCCATTAGAAGTGGAGAACCATAATCTAGAATAGCTGGCAAAGAGTTGAATTGCTTATCAATGACATAGTATTCTAGATAGACTGGATCTTGTAAATCTCCTAAGTAAGATGAAATAAAATCTCCTAATGCTAGCATCACCCATGATATAAATACCTCAGGGCACTCTTGAAAAATATATAAAAAATCTTGCCACTCCTTAGTACTAATATTTGATCCAATAATAGAATGTGGGCTATTGGTATCTTGTGCTTCATAAGAAGAGGGGTTAACATCCCCATCTAATGGCACATAAAACTAGTTTTCACCAAGAGACATGACTTTATCTTTACTTTTTCCCTAGTTAGAAAATTCCCCAAAGAGGATTTCACTTTCAGATCTCAATGCTTGATTTTATTTTTATTTTTGGCTAGGGAAGTTCATTAAATCTTGTAATTAGGTAGTGGGATCCAATCTAATAGCAAATCATTACCTATGGTATCCAAGAGGAATGTGACTCCTCAATCCCAGAAAGTTTTATATGGCCTCATCATTTTCAAACTTGTCTACTAGAATTGTTGACTATTTCTAGTCCCAATCTATCAATTATGTATGGTAAAGGGTTAAATGTGAAGGTTGATAAATAAGGCTAATGGTGTAAATGACATGGGGGTCAAACAAGTTTGTAGTAGTAAGGTCATCATAGATGCTATAATCATACCCTGCATTGATGCTGACATCATCATCACTAATCATTGTTATTGGAATGTGAATTAGGTGTGTGGGGTCACCCTAGGTAGTTTAAATATGAGACCATGAGTTCCCTTATACTTAGTCATTGAAATTGGTTTGAGGGTTCTTTATTGATGTAACTTGAGGCCTCAACATTTATAAGCTAGGTGATCCATAATCTAACTAGGAATAGGATACTTCGCACTTTGGTAATAATCAACCAACTTTTTAGTGTAAAGATATGAATCATCTTCTACTAAGGGGTCATGTTCTAGGCTAGAGGCTAGTTTAAAAATAATGGGCTTGTTCAACAAAGATTTTCCTTTAGTTTCCCATGCCATATGAGTATTCTTATCCATAGGTCTCCTATAAGCTTTAGGATTTTTAGGAAATTTGGCAATATGGAATGCATTATGGGTGCTATATTCTCCAAGACTTTTTTCAATGACATAAAAGTGGTTGGAAATTTTTGTAGTCATGGTAGAGGTAGAGGCTAAGCAGTCTAGGTTAATGTAATTGGCGTCTAGGCCTGATTCAATGACTTTTCCTTTTTTGGCCTTTTATCTATCTACTTTGGGCATAAGTTTCATGTTAAATTGGTAGTTTTAGCTTTTATATTGAATCTCAAGGCATTTAAAATATTGATATAGCTAAAGATTAGTACGTATAGTCACTTCCATTCCTAAATGTGCAAATTTTATACACTAATGCAATGTAGAAGGTATGACCTTGATTTCATGGGTCTAGGGTCAGCCAAATAATAGATTTTAAGATAGATCTAGGTCTAAAATATGGCACATAGTATCATGATTCAATGGTCTAATGACTACTAGCAAGTTAATGGTACCTTGATATTCTCTTTCTTCATTATCATATGCCTTGATAACATTGGTATCTAGCTACAAGTTAGCTACTATATATTTGACCTATTAACAACCCAAGTTGCACCCTACTAAAGTAAACTACTCAAATCTACTTCAAACCTAGACTAATATTATAATGGTATAAGGTTGTGGGATACTTGTAACTAGATCAAACCTCTAGATTGTGAGGCTATCTCCTATGAATAGATCTATTTTGGATCAATTACTAAGATGTACTTGATTTAGTATAAAAAAGTTAGAAGGATTACTAAAAGGTAAAATCTATGTTATTAATGGTGATGCACCTAAAAGATGAATGATCCTCTATAAACCTTGAACTTAGGCACACTTGTGAATCAAAATGGAAAAATTTGTAAACAATGATTTCTTAGAATAATTCTAAATATGAGTGTTTTAGATGAAGGTTTGATATAATGTCTACAAATTTAAGGTAGAGGAATGAAGGTCTTTAAAGACACTACATAATAACATTCAACATAATTTCTATTCTTTAACACTTTAGGTGACTTGTAGAGGATGAAAACATAGTAGTAGGTGAATAAAGGAACTATAAAAGGAGATAAATATTACACTTATCTACAAATAAAAAATAATTAAACACACTAATAACCATGAATGAGTTTGAATCAAACTTTCTTTATTGACTTCAGGTACAAGTTATAATTTATTATAATTTCTGTATACCAGCCTGAGGATGCTAAAAAATTACCTAAGGGCCTAAAAATATAGAAAAAGAGAAGCTAATGTGGGATACATGAGAGAATAAAGATTCATATAATCAATAACTCAAGTACAACATCAGTCACAACTTACAACAAATAATCCTCAAGATTTGTCTCTATGCCTAGTGCCTTACATGCTCCTTACATGAATTCTTTGGCATTGAAAATAAGGTGGTGGGCTATCTTTGACTTGTTCAAAAAACTCTTATAGAATTATATTCCATATCTTGATTAGATAAATCTTGTTAGCATGAAATCAAGATAAGTGAATAACTTCTTCATTCTTTAGACTTGGAACATGCATTTAGTTAGGGATCAATTAACTCATGATCGATACTGAAGGGTCAAGTATGCATGCATTTGGAAATTAAAGATAGTTATATGACATGGATTCAATATTATCAACTTGATTAATACTTATGTTAACCTTATCAATGTCTTCAACACCATATTTATCTTCATTGATTTGACCAAGTAGGTCTACTAGGCCAATTAGGCCAAGTAGCCTAACTATCTACACTTGATGGCCATTAAAACATGCATAAAAACTTTGAAAAATTGAATATACAATGAGTTTGAGGGCTTGAATAATATCCCATATAAATAAATAATTTATCTTTGATGAGAAACTCCTATCACTTGGGCAAACTTGTTGACTAGGTCAAACTACCTTCAATTCTCCAGATTGGCTATTTTAAAAGAGCCCCCAAGGACATTTGCATTCATGGATCTGATCTTCTGAAGATTTAAGGAGGAAGAACAAGTGTCAAGATTTTCTCATCAAAGATAAATTGTTTCATGATATGGGAGATTATTCAAGGTGTCAAAATCTTTGTATTTGTAGGTTTTTAAAGTTTTTATGTAGGTTCCAATGGCCATCAAGTGTAGATAGTTAGGCTGTTAGGCCTAATTGGCTTAGTAGACTTAATTGGTCAAATTAATGAAGATAAAGATGGCATACAAGCTATTGAAAAGGTTAACACAAGTATTAATCAAGTTTATAATAGGAAATTCATGCCACATAACTATATCTAAGTGCCAATCACATGCATACTTGACCCTTCAGTGCCAATCATGAGTTAATTGATCCTTAACTAAATGCATGTTTTAAGTCTAAAGAATGAAGAAGTCATTCACTTATCTTGATATCATGATAACATGATTTATATAATCAATTTATGGTGTATTATTCTAAAATATGAGTTTGAACAAGTCAAAAATGGCCCACCACCTTTTTATAATGCCAAAGAGCTCATACAAGGAGCATGTAAGACACTAGACATAAAGAGAGGTATTGAGGACTATTTTTTGCAATCCATGACTAATTTTTTACTTGAGTTATTGGTTAGATGAATATTTATTATCTATTATACACCACATTGGATTATATTCTTCTCTTTTTCTATATATTCAGGCCTTTAGGTAATTTTTCAACATCCCTTAGGCTGGTTTACAAAAACTATACTAAAATTGTAACTTGCACCTAAAGTCACTAAAGAAAGTTTGTTGTAGACTCATTCATGGTTATTAGTGTGTTTAATGATTTTTGATTTGAATATAAGTGTGATATTTATCTCCTTTTATAGGTCCTTTTTTCACCTACTATTATGTTTTCATCTTTTACAAGTCACCTGAAGTGTTAAAGAGTAGAAATTATGTTGAATAATGTTAGTATGTAATGTCTTTAAAGAACTTCATTCCTCTACCTTATATTTGTAGAAATTATATCAAAAATTAATATAAAACACTCATGTTTAGGATTATTATAAGAAAATATTATTGACAAATTATTCCATTTTGATTCACAATGTGCTCAAGTTCAAGGTTCAGAGAGGATCATTCATCATTCAGGTGCAACACTATCAATAACATATATTTTACCTTTTAGTAATCCTTCTAACTCTTTTCATCCCAAATAAAGTAAGTCTTAGTAACTGATCCAAAATAGATCTATTCAGAGGACCTAACCTCATAATCTAGAGGTCTAGTCCAGCTATAGGTATCCCATAACCTTAGACCATTCCAATGTTAGTCTAGGTTTGAATTAGATCTAAGAAATCTACATAAATAGGGTGTAACTTGGAATGTTAACATGACCAAATTTAAAGACACAATGTTGAGACCCAAACCATTGTCTACAAGGACATGCTTAGCTCTATGGTTTATTATACCAACTTCAATTTACAATAGGTTATTATGCATAGGGCCCAGGGAAGACACACCACTTTGGTCAAAGGTGAGACATTGACCAGGGGCCATGCCCTACCATAGATTCAAATTTATTTGGAGTGATATCATCTGACATAAGGGATTAGTTCAAACACTCATTCAAGATGTCTTTATGGATGGTAGATGTACACAACAAATCCATGATGGAGATGTGTGCAAGAATCTAATTTAGTTGTTCCATAGTATCATAGGTATTCCTTGAAACTTATCAATTATTTTATTTTTGATAGGCACATAAGGATGATTAGTATCATTTTTAGTATTTGGATATGGTCCTCTAATAGTGAATCTAGATGTCCAGTTGTGATTGCATAATCTCAATCTATAACTCAACTTTGTTAGTTGTTTAGGTAGCTATGGAGGCTTAGAATAATGATTCTTGGATGTTATGGTGCCTAATTATCAACATGGCCTATATAAAAATCACTGGTATAAGGAGGTTGGTAGGTATTATTTGGTAAATAGGTATTACTGTGTGAAAGTATAGGTCAGTTTGTAGTTGGTCTAGGGTTGATAGTGATGATAGAAACATGACCATATAAAATTTGTCCTACAACATTATTGTAGGTATATGAAATGGTATGATGACCTCATTTCTTGGTTTTATCATTTTACCCTTGGTTCCAACCATTTTATTATTGTGGCTAGCATTATTATTGCTAATTGTATGGTGGATTTCTCTACTGATATTATTGTAGTTATTGGTACTACTATTGGTTATTGTTATTTTTATGTTGGGGAAATAGATTTTGGTAGATACCCAAGTTATGATTATTTTTAGGATCATGGGTGTCTCTTTCTATCTAACCACAGGTGTTGATAGTTGGATCCTTATTTCACATGTGATACCTAGTGGGTGAAAGGCAATTATTGTATAACACCTGGTACCTATTATATTTAAGAAGCTTATTTTTAGCTAAACACATGTTGTTGGATTGGTGTTTATTTTTATAAAAACACTTTTTAGAGGTTAAACACTTATTGTTGTTGACCAACTGACACTTTTTAACTAATAAGAATATGTTGTTTTTTAGGTAATGTTTGAGATTGAGAAGGTATATTAGTCTATGCTTGTTATGGTATGAAATTCATTGTCACTTATTGAGGTGGCATAATGTTCTGCACTTGTTTCAATGGTAAGTTAGTATATTGTTGACCTTTTTCCCCTATTGCATATTTGAAGAAGTGGATGGTTGGGAGTGGAGGTTGCTTATTGAGTTTAGTAAATAGGCATACCTAGTCCCTATTATTACAACCCACTCATGGGATTATTTAGAGGAATTTGTTGGGTATTACTTGGTGGTAAATTAGACCCACTTTTGTTTAAATTGGATTACACTTGCATGCTAACCAAAATATTTTTAGTGGTTTCTTTTATTTTATCAACATTCTATCTCATCAAGATATGGACATTATACATATCACTAACCAACATGATTTGGCTAAAGGGGCCTACATTTTGAATTGTGTATCCTAAGGCATCTATTTGTTTCCTTATTAATGGATCTATCTCAATAAGTGGTGTGTTATAAATAACCCTTTCATTTAGGTTATGAGCTAGGTTGAGATAATTTTGGTACACTTGTTATACCTATTCCATTTATTTATCCATAATACCTTTCCCTTTTTCAAGTATATTGTGGTCTTCTTGTGGAATTTGGACCAAATCTTGACTATAACTAGTAGATGCTTGTTTAAATGGTTGAATTCATAGTGCATTACTAGGCATTCTAATTAAACTGCTCAAACATGTGGGAAGTTTGACATAAACTTGGTCCCTATTTAGACAACTCTAACTAGCACTTTATCTTTGTTTTCCAAAAAATGATGTTCAAATAATTATGAATCACATCTAGTTTTTGTTGGCATCATAACATAATAGGGATCTCATTATTGGTTTTGTTTAATGTTAGGCATCATTTGAGCAAGATATTGTTGTATTTGCTTTGATTCTTGGCTTGGATACGGAGGCATTATTACCAAATACTATGATAAAGGTCATGCCTTTATTCAATGTATGGGATGCTATAATATGGATAAGGATTTTTCTCATAAGCTATGTCATCATATGAATCTTGAAAAAAAGGGTCATAGGTCACAAAGTTCCTATAGTTAAGATTATACATAGTCTTGCTAAGTGTGTAATGAGACATGTTTAGATCCATGGATAGGTCACGTGACAAATAAAAGGTCTAAAGGTAATGAAAAATTGAGGTCTAAAAACAAAGGACCTTTGGCTTTGCAAAAAAGGCACAAACGGATAAACAACTAGACTAGGTAAAGGTATAATAAAACAAATGTGAGACTGGTCTAAAAAAATGACACTAATTTGCCCAAAGGTAGTTATAATCTATGGAAAAAGTAACACAAAGTCTCAAACTCATTTATGGCTATAGTAATTATTTTCCCATAGACAATTATAATTAATAACAAGAGTGTTTAAATAAAGTAGACCAATTATGAATTATGATCAAGAGATAACACACATTTTCCCAAAGGCAGTTATTATCATACTAAAAATAAGGTTAGACTCAAAAACAAAAAACTTTAACAAGAAATTAAAATCAAACTAAACTAAGGTAATTAACTCAAATGACACTCAGTAATTGGATCACTTAAGACTCAAAATTGACTCATGAAATTTATTGGAATAAAGTAACTAGGAGGCTCAAATTTTTTGGCACAATAAACTTCAAACAAAGTACATCTACTTGGCTTAAAAGGATGATCTAAACAAGGTATGAAACAAATATAATCTCTTGGTATAGGCAAGGGGTATTTTAGATCAAATATGAAATTAACCTAAGTAACACAATCCAAACATAAAATAAGGACAAACTAATCCCAAATTAGATGAGGCTTCGGTGTGAACTTGATTAGTTTAGAATTTGCACTTTGAAAGGTTGAGTTTTAGATTTAAGGTGAAAAGAATCTAACATTATAAGGAAAAAAGGATAGACCAAAATGGGTATCATAACCACATGTTTGAAACAATATAGGTACAATAATAACTTGGAATTTGGTTTCATCAGTGACAAGAGATTTGGAACAAATTTGGTAGTGTAATAATGCTCTTACAAATAAATGACATGGTAAATGGTTTTTGCCTAAAAATACCCAAAGTAAAATTTTGAATTAAAATGGGAAATATAAAAATGTCTCATTTAAATAAGAGACACACAAATGATTTTGGAACAAAACTCTAAGGCAACAAGTGTGACACAAATAGATAGAGTAACACCTCTTAGGCTAAAGTGGTGTAAGAACATGTGATGGTTTTATATTTATTTTGACATGAGAACATAGACAAATAATTTTTCTAAAAACACACATGTAAATAAAAAAATAGAGGTATCACAAATGGATCATAATATTCCCTATAACTAACATGGGTGTGCATAATTTCAACCAAAGTTTCCACTGATATACTAATGCTTGTGAGGAATTAAGTGTTAATCTAAAAAATAAAGTACAGGTGTAGGTAGAGTTTTTATTCCCCAACTTATATCTCAAGCATTGATACATTTCATATGCTTCGACTGAGGAGCACTCAACATTTGGCATGACATTATGTGCAAGTGGGGTTTTGACTAAAATCTATAAATCTCACACGTACTAGATGGTCCCAAGTATGGATAAGACAGGGGTGTAATCACATCAAATGAATCAAAATTAATTAGCTTATTATGCAAGGGTTTATTACTTTGCATAATTAATCTAGCCATGTACTACTTAATGGATTTTGATTTATAGCTAGCACATGGTTTGGGTACCCATTAGGATGGTCAGGCTAACTACTCACCACTATCCCATCCAATGGGTTGTATAATTTGTATACCCCACCATGGAGTGGGGTTGGTATGATTATAAGAGATGAAACCCCAAGTCAAAACACCTCTACAAAACTCACGGGGAGGTGATGAACTCCTGCCCATAAGACAAATGCATAAAATAAAAAAATGAAAAATGAAAGACTTTAGAGGTTGTTTCTAGGTCACCCAAGTCACTCAGAGCTTGGGGAGAGCATATATGACATTATTTTTGACATAAATTTTCAAAAAAAGGCAATAAACTGAGTGATTTTGGTCACCCAAGTTCCTTAAAGGGGATGGGGGGAGAGCATACACACAATAATTCGTGGTTTGCCACAAACAAAGAAGCTAGTCCAATGAGCTTTGAAATTTAGCTAATAATGAAAAATAAGCATAAAGTGAAAAATATCTTAAGAGTTCTAAAAAAAATGTGTGTTTATTTTAATATCTCCAAATTGAAGTGTGATTAAAATTTTGGCCCCTTGGCCTTGTTTGCATTTGTAAAAATTTCAAAAACAACTAAATGGTAAATATAACTAAGTGGATTTTTAAAGTACCAAATAAAATGTATGTGGGATTTTAACAATGCTTAAGTATTTTCTCTCCACCTTAGGCCATACAAAATGTTAGAGGATTTTCCTGCTTAGAAGTCCAAAAGTAAGTGAGTAAACAATACTTTAATTTGAGCTCTCAGGTTTTTGTTTCTATCATAGAGAAAATCATCACCAATCACATAGAGATTGATTTTAATTCCTTAAATAGAGGTAAATTTATTTAGATCATCAAATTTTCCTACGAACACACAAAAAAAACTATGTTTTGATGGAGAAATGGTTAATAAACAAGTTTAAAACTCATAATGTTCATGTCTTTACAAGAAGAAAGTTTACACAGAAAATAAACAGATCATTAAACATAAAATAAAGGCAAGGAAAATCAATTTTAGCCATATTCATACCTTGCTCTATTTTCTACATAGAGATTGTGGTCTCTCACTGTAATCAATTTCAATTTTAAAAATTGACATCAATTCCTACAACCTTGTTAAAAAAGACTGAAAATTCAAAGCTAAAAATCTAAACTTGAAGATTTAAATGTGTCTATTATAAAAATGAAGCCATCATATTAATATCCTTGGCCATATGGGATGTTTGGTCTCATTGGGATGCCATTTTGTACCTTAGGAGCTCTAAGAGTAAACAATATGTAGATTAGTCTCTTGTTAGTCCAAATGAGAAAATAACAAGAAAAATAATTCACTAAGACTAAAACCTCTTGCCTAAGAACTATGGGGAGCATAACACAATAAACAAGAGCACAAAATAGAGATGAAGACAATAAATTTTTTTCATCTCCTTTATCACATATGATGCTTACTTATTGGCATAAGGATGTTTGTGCTCAGCCTATGATGATTGTAATTTTTTAGCAATGCTCTTCCATGTTGGTAGCATATCTCTAATAGTCACTTGCTTGGTGCGAAGCTTGGCATAGATTGGGCATTATAACACTACTCTTCAAGGGCTTCAAGAAGGTATTATAGCAGAATAACCTTACACAAAAAGTTCCTTATCAATGATGTGGGCACTTGTATTTATATCTCAAAGAACTAATTCCAACACTAGGTAGGTTAGGCTAAATTCTAACTTGGGTTAAGTTTAAATTAACTTGGGTTGATTCATTCTAACTCTGGGTGGGGTTAAGGCACTCATGAAATCTTGACACCTCAATTTTAGATATTTTTGAGGCATGACAACTCACTTTAGATATTTTTGAGGTGTGAGTCATATTTTTAAATTCATATTTGGCTAAAATTCCTTTTTTAGTAAATGAAATTTACTAATTTGATTTAGAATTTTTATTTAGGAAAATTAATTAAGATTTTAAATATAATTAGTCTTGCTTAGTGTTTTTTAGATTTTGGCAATTGTTTTAAATGTATTAATTAATAACTTAACATGTAAAAATTGCTAAATTACTAGGTCATAATTTGAATAGGGTTAGAATTGAACTTAGTGATGTATATAGGATAATACACCAAATAAACTAGACTTGTCATATTTTTGGGAAATTAAACCCCTTATGTAGATGAATTTGGACAATTTAGGTGATTTATAGGCTTAAAATACATCATTTGATAGAAATTAAATTAAATCCCAATTTAGTCATGGAAGTGGCTAAAATTAAGTGTCTACAATGGGCACATTACAAATCCAAGTTATCAGATATATCAATCTATAAGTTACATGTGAATACTAAGACCAACTATTTATCTCACAAGTTGTGTGTGAAGTGGCCAGCAAGTGCCCTCCACCATTGTAGATATGTTAAAGAACTCTCCTTAGGATTTTTTTTTGTTTGGAATAAATCCACCATAGTAACATCATGCTCATGATTATAAGAGAAATGCTTCTCAAACATTTTTTACAAGTCATCAACATTAGGCATTGAGTTCTTAGAAATTTTAAAAAGAAACTCCAAGACTTGTCTAGTTAAACTCTATGGGAAAAGGAGAAACATGTAAAAATCAGTAAAACCCATTGACTAGAAAGAAACATAAAACTCATTCAAATATTCACTTGTGTCTCATTTTCCCTTATAATTTTTGAACATGGGTGTCTCAAATATAAGAAGTGGTATTTGTAGGTAATCCATGTTAAATAGATACAAACATATTTTGTCTAGTTCAAATTTTTTCCTTGCTTCCCTGTTTGAAGAGCTATAATTACATCATTTACCTATTGTAGTTCTTGGGATAGAAAAATTGAAGGTAGATATGGATGTGGTTGGCCTTGGGTGGTTATAAGTAGATTAATTTAGGTGGAGTATAGTAAAGGCATGGTAGACTATTGTGTATTCACCTGGTTTGTTACCATACCAGGAAGATGTAGCCTTTGGTTAGGAATGTATTATTGGGGTGATACGTGTTGTTGGTAAGCATTGGGATTAGTATTGAAAATTTGATTCAAAAGGAAACGTGGCATGTGTGGTGGTATTTGGTATTGAGGGATGAATTATATTTTTTGGGTTATTAATGAAACTTGTTGCTAACTGGTTGAACCTTAGATTATAGAGGGTATATGCTATTGTACAAATACTTATTGATAAAATTGTTGTATGGTTGGCACTTTTTGGGGGTATGATATTTGGTGGGGGTATTATATTTAGTGGGTGTAAGATAAAAACTATCTAATAGGTGCCTATTACATATTTTGTACTTGGCATTGGTTAAATACTTGTTTCCCACTAGGTATCTATTGTTGTCCAACCATGAGATATTATTTACCAATAATATTATGTTGTTGGTTAGACCCTTTTTGGTATGGAACATTTACCACTTTTTATGGTGGTACATCAGTCTATGTTGGCTATTTCATAATTTTTTTCACCACCTATTGGGGTGAAGTAGTATTCACAACCTATTAAGGTAGAGGATTAGTCTATGTTTGACCTTTTGCTCTCTGTTGTGTGTTCAAGGAAACATATAGTTGAGGGGGAGTAGTTGTGTGTTACACTTGTAAACTTGACATTCCTACTCCCTATTTTGAGCTACTCATAATGTTCATTTGAAGCTATTGTGAATTGGTCCTTTGAATATTTGACTAAGCCTAGTTTGGGTTGAGGTACACTTGCATTCTACCCACCATGTCTTAAAAAACGTTTGTAGTCAGTAATACAAGTTATTCTTGAGTTCAAGGAATATGACACATGCCCAAACCATTCATTTTTTGAATAAATGGATCTATGGTTGGGTTGGCACAATATGATAATTCAATTTGTATCCTTGTGGAAGGAACTAACTCTATGAGTGGCATATTATAAATCATCATGGCATTTAGATTTTTGGCTAAGTTGAGGTACATTTGGTATGTTTTCTATATTTGTGCTATTTTTTTAGTAATTTGACCTTTTATTTTTGAAAGTGCAACTAACTCTGGGTTATGCATTATTACTAGAGCCTAACTTTGGCTAGATAAGGATTATTTAAATGTTTTGACTTGAGGCCTATTATTAGTTGCACGCACCAAGATATGTAAGCTATCATGAGGAAAGTTCAAAGAAAACTTAGTACCTACCTCCACTACTCTAACAAAGATTTCAACCCTATTATCTAAGAGGTGGTGATAAAACACGAATGGATCATTACTCATGCTAGTTGACAGAGTTGTGTAATATGGCATTTGTTTTTCTTGAACTTTATTTATGAGGCTTGGTACATTTGATAAGTATTGGGTCATCTGGTTCCATTCTTGTACTAGATATGAAGGTGTATTAGCAATATAGTGTGCCAACAGATCTTGACTTTATTCAACATATTTAGTATCATATAAGGAATATGGATTCATATTATAAGCTACTTCCTCTTCATAAGGATTATGAATAAATGGATCACTTGTGATAATATTCTCATGATCTAGATTATACATGACTCCACAATGTGTATATCGAGGCATGCTTGAATCAAGTGTCTCATAAAAGGTTGGTATAATGTTGAAAATATTTGAAACTTGGTCTAAAAAGGACTTAAATATCTTGATTGTGGTGTAGGAAAACACACTTGTCTTGGAAAGAGTTCTAAATGTGAATCTTGATCTCTTTACCAAATGTCTAAATCTAAGTCTAAGTCTAACACAATTTGGAAATGAAAATGTGAAATTGGTCTAGAGAAAGGTCTTGAAATATCTTAAGGAAATTTTGAAATGCAAACATAAAATTGGTCTATGATAAAGGTCTTGGGCTTGGTCTTTAGTAAAATAAAATTGATCTACAGGAATCAAAATAGAACATGTTAAGTCTTTGGTAAACATCACAAAGCTAGTCTCAAAAAAAATAAAATCTAAAGCTTGAAAATTGAATTGAAACTAAATCTAAGGTAACTGGTCTAAAGTAAGGAATGCACTTGGTCTGAAGTGAACTTGATCTAAAAACATCTCACAATCATAAAAATAAAGGTCTAAAGTTGTTCTTAGCAAACCAACTAGTGTTGGGGATCAACCAACAATATGATTACACTTATGAAAGCAATAAACCATGGAATTAAATTAGATAGACAAGTAACTAGAATCAGATAATAGAAAAGAACAAGAGATACAAGAAACCACCCTGAAAACTTGTATTAAACTCTTTACAAAAGGAATACAATTAAAGAAACTTCTTTCTTCCACACCTCTCTCAGATGCACAAGATCTCTCTCTAGATCTCTATCCCTTAAGAGCTCTCTCTCTCAAGTACAATCAATTCCAACAACTTGGATTGATACAACTCTGTATTGTTCTTCAACATTCACATACAATGAACTACTACAATAATCACACTAAGCTAAGAAGATCTAATTCTACATATAGAATTAGGAAACTTGAGCATGCACTTACAACCAACAGTTAAGCCTCTTGAACAAGGGCTCTAAAAACAATCTTGCTAATAATAGAAATGTGAACTTAAGACTAAGGCTTAAACTCATCATGCAAACACTCGCTTCTATCCTCAAAAATAGAATTCTAGACGCACAGGTAACCGACGCCGGTTCCTGTCTGCTTGCCTGTGACCGACGTCGGCCGATCCTCTGCCAATGCTGATGTCTCTTCAACTTCACTAGACCGACGTCAGTCGCTCCTGACTGACACCGGTGACTGTGTAGACCTACAACTTTGTAATGCGCTCATATGTGAAGCTTTTAGGCTCCACACCTTAACAACTAGAAATCCAACTCAAGTATTAGAAACTAAGTGCAAATAGTGAAACATTCTATCCCAAATGACAGACAAGATCTAAAATGTACACTAGTTATGCTTAGGTTTATACTTTGGGTTGGGGTTTAGGATTTGGTTTGAAAATACAACTGAAATCTAGGCACAAAGGTCAAAGGTCCCATGAAAAGTGTAACCACACTAGATTTGAAAAAATAGTTTTACAGTTATCAGATGCTTAGAACTTGGTCTAGAGTAATTCTAGATAGTTTAGGTGAAATGGCCAGTGTAAAAATACTACTTGGAAACAAAAATACACAAATAGTCTAGGTCTCATTTGAAAAAGGTAAATGGTATAGAAAAATTCTAATAGTGTAACACTTATTGGTGCAAAGTGGTTTGTGACACGAGTCTATTTATTTCTTTGATTTTGGAAACTTGGATTTTAGACTCAAATAAAACAAGTGAAATAAAAAGTTGCACCTAAGTGCATGCTCCTACTCTAAAACTAATACAAGGTATGTAAAGTATCTACCAAAGTTTTCACCGGTATAACAATATTGAAAGGAATTAATTTTCAATCCAATAAAGAAAGAGTACATGTAGTTAGAGTTTTTAAATCCCCCCTTTATCTCTCAAGAACTAGTACATGGAAAGATACTTAGAATGCTAAATAAGCTCAGTATTTGGGAAGATATTCCATGGTAAATGGAGTAAATTATGTCTAAAAGGTCTCGCATTAGGATTTATAAGGGTCCACAAGTATCGAAAAATACTTGTTTAAAATTAACAATATCCTATAATAGATTCAAACTATCTAGCTTATTATACAAGGGTCTTATCCATTGAACAATGACTTCATCCATGTACTAATTAATGAAATTTGATGTCTAGACTATAACTTGACTTGAGTCCTTTTTTGTCTAGTTAGGATAACCACTCAACCATTGTCCCATATATTTAGGATGCTATTTTAAAATACTGACAAGAATGAGTGTGGTTAGTATGATGTTAGGAGATAAAACCATAGGTCAACATATCCCTAAATAACTCATGAGGAGGTGATGAACTCCTGCTCACAAGCCAATGCAAGAAATAAAAATGAAGAAATCAGTCATTTTTGAGTCACTCAAGTCCTTAAGAATAAGAAGAGAGCATACACAACATTTATTTGAGTTTTTTGACTCTAAAAACAAGTAAAATAATTGCAGTTTTGGTCACCCAAGTTCCCTAATGGGGATAAGGTGAGAGCATACACATAAAATGTATACTAAAAAAAACCTATTCTAGAAATGAAATGAGTTAAGTGATTTGGAAAATGAAGAAAAAGAAAGTAAAGTGCTCTTAGAAGCACTAAATATAGAGTGATTGTTCTTTTTAAACACTTAATTAAAGTATGATTGAAGTTTGGCTTTTGTGAAAACTTGAAAATGATGAAAAAAGATAGTTGTTTGCACAAGTTTTAAACACCAAAATAAATGTGAAGTGACTTTGATAAGATGTGAAAAATTATTTTAAGTTTCCTAATTCCTTGAAATAAATGTTAATGGATTAATTTGATTGATTTAGTTTGCAAGAAGTCAAAAAGTTTGAAATTTTGAAGTATCAGGTCTTTATCATAGGGAAAAGTCACCGATTTACTAAAAATAAATTAGACAAATAGAACTTTAGCAAAGTCATTGATTGTTAGGGGAAAAATCATCAATTATAACCAATAAAGTCATTGTTTTCATTGAAAATCATGAAAAATATCCAAATGTATAAAGGATGGTTACCTGACAAATTCATCATTTTTAGGGGATGAAGTCACTATTTTATTTGAACAAAGTTGTTCTAAGGTAAAGTCACCACTTTCAAGAAGGTATGTTCATAGGATGAAGTCCTTGATTCTAGGTGAAGTCACTATTTTAAGGCAAAGTCAGCAATACAAAGTGATGAAGTCACTGTTTTCCTTGGAAAACAAAAAAAAAAAGGAAAAGTGGTGAAGTCGCCAATTATCAAGGGTGAAGTTGTTGATTAGTAGTCAATAAAAACATAGGATTTTTGAAGGAAAAAAAGCTAAACTAATGTCTAAAATGCTCTTTTTTATATTTATGAGAGTGATAACATACTTTTATGATGATTTGTGGGTTACGTCATGTCCCACCGAGCATGCCATTATGTATCCAAAGAATTCAAGGAAAAAGAAGGTTAACTTCTCTTTGTTAGTTCAGATAAAAAAAAAAATCAAACAAAGCTATATTTCCAAGCATAAGATCTAGGCGAGCTAAATAATAAATTAAAACAAATAAAAACTAAAATAAAAATGATAAATAAACTTACCTTCCTTTCAAATTTATAGAATTGTTGGCATGAGGTTGGGCTTGAGCTTGGATTGTTAGCAATGGTTCTTTGTCAATAGTGATTTTGCATCATTTCCCTTTATCTACTTGGTCTATGGCCTTGGAAATTGGTCAAGTTTGAAGCTTATATAGGAGTAATTCAACATTATAACATTGCATAAGAAATCTTGTTTTAGAATGGTCATGGCACTTGTATTTATAGTTTTCCTAAAATGGGGAGGATTAATCATGACCATCCAATTTAAAATCTAGATGTTTGGATCATAATTGGCCCAATTTTGGAGGAAAATAACTTTAAATGCTTCCATTAATATGTGGAAGAATGGAACAATCAATAGGCATGGCTTGCCATTTTAGATATTTATTTTCATTAACTTTTTTGAGTGTTTGTCAAATTTAAAGGTGACATCATGATGATGTCATGACCTGATATTTTGTATTTTTGAATTTTGATTTTTATATATTCACTAATTAAATATATATTTTTCACTTATGCATTTGATTGGATTTAATCAATAAAATGAATCTAATTAATCTTTTGTCCCTTTCTAGAAGTTGGTTAAGTGCCCCACTTAATAGGTTGAAAGTGTCATTTTACTTGGTCATAACATGACTGGAGATGAATATCTAAGAGGTTATTATTTCATACATGATTATACCCCAAATAAGGATGCCTTGAAATGATTCTAGGCATTGGAATTTTTGATGTACGAATGAAATTAGAATGTTTAGGTAATTTTTAAGCTTAATTTACATTGTTTACTAGACATTGGTCTGATATATAGTTTAGACAAGGATGTAGCTAAAATGGAGTGTCTAAAATAGGCTCAAAGTATGTGTGAATAGTTGATATGCAATAAGGCTTGAGTAGATTATTGTAAAAGATGTGCACTATAGGATAAGTATTAAGGATGTTTAGATCATGATAAAAAATGACAAATAAGGGATAAATGGATTAAATCCAAGGGATAGAAGCATAGAAGAATGAAAGGGAGGAGTAATTGTGAGGAAGCTATGTATAATGAAAAGTATGGTAGTTTAACCAATAACTTGGTCTATAAGACATTCCCATGGAGTTTCTTCATAACATATGTAATCACCGTATGAGTTCTATGTTAAATAATTAATTTGGATGGGATGTTATTGTGTATGTTTGTGTTGTCAAGAGTGTCATACCTATAGACACTCATTTTTGGCCACTTCCATGTCTAAGTGGACATCAGATTGATTTATAAAAAATAATACACAATTAAGCCTAGAAATTACTAAACATTCTGATTTCATCTGCGCATTACACATTAGATGTAAATGTTAATAATTACATAAGGTTTCCCTATTTGGGGTATTACCTTGTACACAATGGTAACCTTTCTTAGATTCATCCCTAGTCAATTTACAACCTAGAAAAGTAACATTTTTGAAAAAATTAAGTATGACACTTAACTAAATTCTTGAAATTACCAAAAGCCTAATCAGATTCACTTAGATAATTAAATCAAATTAAATGCTTAAGTGAAAAATACATGTTGAATTAATGAATATCTAATTTCTAAAAATGAAATTTTAACAAATATCAAGTAATTGCAAAATATGAACATAAATGCCATAAAAATTAGAAATTTTTAGCCATGCCTCCATAAATACATAATTATGAATAATTTCATGTATACATATATGTAACAATACACAAGATAAGATATAAAAGTGTAAATGAATAGGCAAAGCATATAAGACAAATGATATAGAGATTTTAAAGTGATAAATCTCTAGGAGGTAAAAACCCATGAGTGATATCCATTAATTAAGAAAAAATAATAACCCCAATACAAATTCTTTTCCTTCTCACTTATTCATACAATGCTTCACAAAACTCACAAATTGAATATGATCAAAATAATTTCATATTCAAATGAATTCACAATAGGGATAAAACCCTTTTTTATAGTGAAATTACAAGTGAAGTGACTTTTGTAATAACGGGTCCATCCATCTCGATAAAGTCATTTAGTTAAATTTTGGTAACTCATTTAATAATTATAACTTTATTATTTATTTTCATGAGGTTTTCACTTTGTATTAATAAATAATATATTATTATTATTATTTAATAATTTAACAAGGCTAAGGGTTAATAAACCCACTTAAGATTAAATGTTCTAACACTTCCCTTAATGCTAAGTGGGGATAAATGTCATAGTCACCTTAGAAAGGAATTATACTATGTACACAATTGAAGGATTAAAAAACCTTCATCATGCCAAACACCACCTTTTAAAACAAAAGAAATTATAATACATAAATCAATTCAAATTAAGTTTAGGTTAGCATGATTGTGAGACTACATCTCACAGTTTCTCATGAATAATAACTAAGCATATTTGGAGCCTTTTATAACATAAAGACCTCCTTTACAAATTATGCTTTTTGATGTATTGGGGTACAAAAGCAAAACTTTCACACAAAGTTTACTTAAATAATGTAACTACCACATGAATTTTAAAATTCTTTGCAATGAGAATAAGTATAAATAAGGAGAATAAAAATATGGTGATCAGGGAGTGGCATTGTCATGCACACTCCTCCTCAACGGTAACTCCGAGAGGCCCAACATTGCACAAAATTGATAAAACTTAGTATCACCAAGTGATTTTATGAATAAATTTGCCACTTTCTCATTCATAAGATATAAATATAGATTAATATCACCATTGAGGACTTTATCTCAGATAAAATGCACATGAGATTCAATGTATTTAGTTCTTTGGTGTTACACTAGATTTTTCACTAGAGCTATACAATTTTAGTTATCACAATGAAGGATGGTACTTTGAAAAACATCTAAATGAATTTCTCCCAACAAAATTCATAACCACATGGATTATTTATAAAATTCCATAGCACTTATATAAAATTTTGTAGAAGAGAGAGACATAGTAGGTTTCTTCTTGCTACTTTGAGTGATAACACCTACACCAGACTTAAACACACATCTAGAAGTAGATTTATGATCTAAAGTATCACCAGCATGGTCAACATCAAAATAACCATATAAATTAGCATAATTAATGGATGAATACAATAAACCATAGTTTACAGTTCCTTTGATATAATGAAGGATCCATTTAGCTAATTTTCAATGATCCAAATAAAGATCCTGTATAAATCTAGAAATAACACTGACAACAAATGAAATATATGGCCTAGTAATGGTTAGATAAATCAAACTTCCAATAAGATATCTATAAAAAGTAGGGTTAAGTTTTTCACATGCAATTTTAGGATCAAGTCTAATACCAACTTCAATAGGAGTAGTGGTAGATTTACAATCAAGCATGTTAAACTTAACAAGAAGATTATGTGTATAATGAGATTGTGATACAATAATTGAATTTTTATCTTAAATTATAGTCATTCCTAAAAAATGATGTAGAATTCTTAAATTGGTCATTACAAACATTGTACTTAGTTTATCCTTATATTTATGAATTAAACTAGTTAGATCACTAGTAATTAACAAATCATCAACATCCAATACAAATAGAATCAAATGACCATTTTAAACTTCAACATAGAGATCATTATTTGAATAGTAGTTAGAAAAACTCAATTCTTTTAAAAAATAAGTAATTTTAGAATACCAAGATTGAGGATCTTTTTTTAAATCATAAATTTCTTTTTTAACTTGCATACATAATGTTATTTATTAGGATCAATGAAACCTTTAGGCTGAGTCATATAGATTTCTTCTTCTAAATCACCATTTAGAAATGCATTATTGACATCCATTTGGTAGACAACCCAACCATTTTGGGTTACAAGAGAAATAATAAGTCTAAAAATACTCATTTTTTATATAGGAGCAAAGGTTTAAACATAGTCAATTTTGGGTTTTTGAGTAAATCCACGAGTAACTAATCTAGCTTTAAACTTGTCAATTTTATCAATTAAATTATATTTGATCTTATAAAACCACCTACAACTGACAATATACCTTTTAGGTGGAGGATGGACAAGATCAAAAGTCTAATTTTTAATTAAGACATTATATTCTACTTGTATAACAACATTCGATCTATCATCTTGAGTGGATTCCTTAAATGATTGAGGTTTACATTCATACATAGTCATTATTGTATGATAAGAATATTGACTTATAGTTAATTTATTAAGATTATCAACATTAGAATATTGAATTAGGGATTATAACCATTTAGGTAGTTTATATTGAATATGAAACTCAAGGGGTTATTTAGAATATAAGTTATCCATAACTAGATTAACTTCCTCAAGGGCATATATTTCATCACAAGAAAAAACATGAGAGTTAGGTTCATCATCACAAGAATACTGAGGAGGATCCACAGAGGGCCCACAAAAGTATTTCTCAAGAATAAGAACATTCTTATTCTCAATAATATGACATTTATAGGGATCATAAAATATTAAACCTTTTGTCTTACCTCCATAACCTACAAAAATACAAGAATAGGAAGTGGGATCAAACTTCTTTCTTTTAATTTTAGGAATAAAGATAGAAGCAAGACTACCAATGATTCTGAGATGAGCCACACTAGGTTTATTTTTGGTCCACATTTTTAAAGGGGTAAAAAGATGTAAGGATTTTTTAGGGACTTTATTTATAATATGAACATCAGTGTTCATGGCTTTGACCCATAAAAACTTAAGAACATTTATAGATTGTAACATTATTCTAGCCATTTCTATGATGGTGCGGTTTTTCCTATCAATAATACCATTTTGATGAGGGGAATAAGGATTTGTTAGTTACATTTGAATACTAAAAATAATTTAAATTAAAACAAAACATTTATGAACATATTCACCACCATTATCAATTCTTAATATCTTAATAGAAAAGTTAGATGCATTTTCAACACTAGCTTTAAATTCTCTTAATTTGGATAACACATCATATTTATTTTTAATAAGAAAAGACCAGATTATTCTAGTGTAATAATAAATAAAATTAACATAATATGAGTAATAATTAATAGATAAAACTTTAATGGGTTCTAAAATATCACTATGAATCAATTCTAAAGGATGTGATAAATTCACATCATGTTTCTAGTGAAAGGGGTTAGTATGTGACTTATCATATAAACAACCTTCACAAGTTTCATGATGAAAAGGGATATAAGGAAGTCCAAAAAGATGATTATTTACAAAAATATCATGTAAAATTGTATTTTTTAGACAATTGTCAATGATGTCACGTGATGTCATGGAGGTGTTCAGGTGAGTAGATGAAGCGCCTTGATAGTCTAAGTGATAATGACAAAGTGTGCAATGTGCTTGTCCTAGTATGCTTGATGTATGATTGGTTGATTTTTAGTTTTATCATGGTTTGAGATGATTAGGGATAAGTATAAAGTATTGAGAATATTAAATGGGTCCTATCAGTGGTCAAAGATGATTGGAGAGCTTATGTGCATGAATAGAATTCACCCAGTTCTTCATTTTATTCATCTAGGCATAAATGGGTATGCAGTAGAAAAATATAAGGAGGAATTTTTATGTCATAATATCTCACACATGTAGGGATTTAGGATCTACTCGATATATGGATGGATTTTATTATGTGAGGATATCACATGGTCTAAGTTTCAGATCATGCAACTAAGTGCAACTAAAGTTACTAAGGTGCAAAGTTGGTCCTTCAAATAAAAGTGCACTAAGTTATAACCTTAGTCAATTTGAGAAGGTAAATATAATGGTCCATGTTTCATTTCATTTAATATCAATGGCACAAAATTAATCTGAGCTCAAATACATTATTTGTCTAAGTACAAGAAAGAGATGAGTAATAAATTTGGTGATGGCATATCTCACATACGTGGATGTTTTAAGAAGAAATGGTCATATGGGTTTGTTAAGTATTTTTCCTAGTTTATATGGTTAAAATTTGAGAACATGTGAGTGAGATAGATATAATATATGACTATGCAAAGTTGGACTTCTACACAAATAACAATGGTCCCCATACTTTGTCTATTTTACACGATGTTAAAGATAAGGACTAGATGGAGATATAATGGCTTGCGGGTGATTGCATAGTGAATATATATGGTGTGTCTTGAGTAAAATGTGTCAAAATATTTTTTGGTTAATGAAGTTAAATATCTATCTCCTTACAAAAGGATCAATAGAGTGTGTATATTTCAAGGTGTCAGGAAGCAGTGAGATGAGGATAATTATTTGAAGTTTAACATTGAGTAGAGGTAAATATTAGGATTATTATAAGATATAGTAGTAAGTGGTTGTTTGCACATATATAGATAAATGGTGCATATTGAGTGAGATTATTTCAAGGTGCCCAATGTTTAACAAAGATAAAGACCAAGCTACGTACAGGAGATTGATGAAGTGCATTAACTCAAATAGTGAATATGAAGATCCAATGATGTGTGATGAAAGGTAAAGGTTGAGATAATTCAAGGAAGATAAAAGGTGAATGTTTAATTTTAGATACAAGGACATGAGATGAGGACAAGGTTTTCAAAGTTTAACTATGACTGTTAGGTTTTGAATATTTGAATTTTGTAAAGGGAAAAAAAGTAATATATATTTTGTCCATAACTTTTGATCCTGGATGAATTCAAAGGTGATATAAAAATAAAAGTTGAAGAAGAATCCATGGTAAATATAAAGAATATATTTTTAAGGTTGAGTTTTTTTATAGTAAAATATGTTGAGCTCCAAAGTTGACTGTGTGTTTGACTATGTTTTTCAAGTAACCCAAGAGGGATATTTGTGCTTGTTTTGATGATGTTTGGATGTTTTACGATGTCCTAGATATTGGAAAGTATTGTGTAATATTTGTGGATGATTTTTATGGTATTTAGAGGTTTGAAGAATCAATATTATATATGAACAGAGGCTTATAAGTTAAATGTGTGTTTTTTAATGATGTTCCTATGCATTAGGTTAGTATTTGAGTAGATTGATCATATGTAGAGGTGAGAAGAGTTGACTATGATCATTTGAGGAAGTTAAAGGGGTCATGAGGAGTTGACCTATGCATTTAGAGGTAGTCATATGTTTATTTTTTGCTTGATGAAGTGCTAAATGGGTGAATATGTCTTCATGAGACCTATAAGAGCTAAAAGGGCCTAATTGAATGGTGTAGCTACTTAGGGTGACCGATAGATGCTATGACCAACCTATATAGATTATATTGAGACATGTATTGATGTGAGATAAGCCTTAATGATTAAGGCAAGTC
The DNA here is from genome assembly GCA_037957365.1 of Torreya grandis. Taxonomy (NCBI): domain Eukaryota; kingdom Viridiplantae; phylum Streptophyta; class Pinopsida; order Cupressales; family Taxaceae; genus Torreya; species Torreya grandis. The sequence continues at coordinate 74,299 of JARHVA010006558.1, read as the reverse complement.
TAATGGATGACTAAGAAGCTATTTATCATGAAGACTCTATATATAGTGAAACCAAAGGAGATGGTTTCTAGGCTTGTGTGAGAGGAGTGAGCATTGAAGTGTAGAAGAGGGGAGAGGTAGTGTGCCCAGTGGATGGGTTGATGAGTAGAGTAGATTAAGGACTATGTGTATGACCTTTAGGTCATGTTTCTGATGTTATAATAGTGATATTTAGGTTGAGGATGAGAAAAGAGGTCTAGAGTGATCCAAAAGGATGTTTTAGATGTCTTGAGAGTGAGTGAAGGATAAATGGTATCTGTGTGATCTTGGTGGTTGATTTGAGAGATATATTAGTGTGTGGACTATGTGAATGGACATCTGGTCATGTTATTAATGTGGTGATAGAATTATTACAAAAAAGTGAAGAGTGATACACAAGGTTGATTTGGATGCATTGAGTATGAAAAGCTGAAGAGAGCTGATATACTTTGTATCTCGATCAGATTGGTAGGCATTAAGTGTTATAAGAGATTTTATATTCATAGGTGTTGTTGTGGCTACTCAACATCTAGGGGGTTACAACCTCCTTTCAAGGTGAAACTTGCTAAAGGTCTAGTTGTTATGGTAGCTCAGTCAGACATGTGTAGTAGCTCTTTGTGAGATTGTAGTCTCACTAAAATAAGGGATGGTAGTTCCTTGATCAGTTGTAACTAGTCTAAATTAGTTCTCATTATTATAAGACAATAGTACAATTACATGACTTAGTGGGTTTTCTCTTCCAAGAGGGTTTCCCATATATGTCATGTGTTATGTGCTTGATCTTGCATTGTATATCTTATTCATTACCATGAATGATGTGTATTCTTAATGAATGCTTATGGTATTTATTAAGAGTTTTGAAAGGCTTGAAATTGAAGTTAGATTATTTGGGATCACTAATTCACTCCCCATGTAAGTAATTATACCTCTAATAATTGGTATCAGAGTAGGTCCTTTGGTAAAAGTGTGACAGCTTGAAGGTGATCTAAGGTACAATATGGGTATTCATCAAGGATGTTTCTCTACTAAGAAATCACCAATGTTCAATGGATCCAATTATTCTTTATAGAGTGTAAGGATGAGGACCTACATCATGTCCCTAGAGTTTGACATTTAGAAATTTGTTATGGATGGTTATTCTACACCTACTATTCCTCCATTCGATGTGGCAAATAAGAAGTTTTTTGAGAACAATTTTAAGGTAATGAATGCTATCAATTTGGGCTTTCAGAGACTAAATACACCAAGGTAATCCATTGTACATCTGCCAAGGAAATGTGGGATAAAGTGAAGACTATTTATGAAAGAGACTCAAAAGTTAAGTTATCAAAGTTACAGACTCATTGAAGACAATTTGAGAGTCTCAAGATGAAGGAAGAAGATTCTATGGCATATTTTTTTATAGAGAGTTGATGAGATTATGAACATCATCAGAGGTCTTGGAGAGAACCTTGAAGATGATAATATAGTTCAAAAGGTGTTAAGGTTTCTTTTTATCAATTTTGATTCAAAAGTGTCTACTCTAGAATAAAGTCAAGATCTTACTAAGTTGAAGATGGATGAATTGCATGACATCCTTACTACCTATGAGATGAGAATAAATGATGATATACCACCAAAGAAGGAAACACAATTCAAGATAGAGATGAAGTTTAAGAAGTGTAGACACCGAAATCTGGCCACCAATGACTTCCAACTAGGATTTTAACTAATTTCCACCTAAAATACATAATTTAGCCTAAAAACACTAAAACACATTAAAAGATTTAAAACTGACATATTCAAATGTCAATTTTGGCTAGGGTAACCCTAAATGGGGCAATGCAATTTATGGGCCAGCTAACTTTGATCAGATCATTTTGAGTCAAAATGCCAATTTTGTACAATAGTGATTTGGATTGATCTTTCCTATAAAATATCTTACACAAGACATGTGCCTTTGTTATTTATTGTTGGTAACATCCTAAATGGGATAATAGATCCAATGCATCTGACATTGCCTTTTAAATCCAATCCAATCAAAAATTGGATCAATAACAAGGCATTCTGATCAATTTGAGTAATTTGTGCACAAAGTGCTTAAACATGCTTAAGAGATAATTAAACCAAATTAGATCCTAATTAAGAATTCCATGGAAACTTGTTGAATAATTTGTTTTAAAAATGAATATTAAATACTTGCATCATCAGGTGACCTCATTTCTTGGGAAGACATCCCTAGGCCATAAATGCCATAAATATCAGGATTCATGCCTCCCATACCTCATCAATACCATTTATGCCTCTTAATTTCCCCTTTTTACAATTCCATGATGAGGATAGTTATAAAATTAATTCCAAAAATTGAATTAATCCTTAACCACAAATCTTCATCTCAGGATGGATGGTTCAGGTTGATTCTAGACATTTGCAAAAATCTATAAATAGAGAGGCCACGAACATCATTTCTAAGCTATTTTAGTGCAAAGTAATTATGCTTGAATAGCTTAAAAAACACATGATTATGAAAATTTATAATTTAGAATTGATTACAAAGCTTCATGCAACTAGTATTACCATGCCAAATTGATTCCAGGCCAAGCCAGGCCACAAGCCAAAGGTGCCAAGTAGAGATGGAGGTAGCCAAGCTTCCATTGTCAAGGACTTCATGAGCATAAAGCTGAGTAAGCCACTACTACAAAAGAATTTAGAGCATCCAAGGAAGGTGAAATAATTCTTATTGTTTTTCCTTACTTTTTAGTTGTGTTTATCATTTTTTTGGTTATTAAGCTCACCTTAGTAACTAGGCTTGAAGATGTTAGCTTAGTGTGTTTTTGATTTGGTTTCATTAACTAACACCATACTAATCTCCTCTTATTAGTCAAATTCCTAGTTCACATAATGGTACACCCGATGGGACCAAACACATCCCACACATGAAGAAGATCATTATGAAACTTTAAAACCTTCATTTGGATCATTAAAACTCTTGCAATTTGATTTTCTAACTTTGTTTTTCCATTTTTATTTGTCCCGGGTTTACATAGTAACCATCATCGGTTAGTAAAACCATCATCGATTTGGCATAGCCATCATCAGTCACTATTGGTATAACCATTGTCTATTAGATAACCATCATCGGTTAGTAAGTATATCTATTGTTGGTTATAGAATTGACGTCAGTCACTGTGTTTTTCTTAAAAACACAAAACTTGAGAGCTAATAGGCCATTTTAAATTTCTTGGTTTGGAGTCATACAGACTCTATTTTGGATGATTTTTTTAAAAAACCACATGTTTTCTCCTAAATTTTAAGAATTTGAAATTATTTTAGTTTCAAGTTTCATATATTTTTCACAAAATTTTGAAAATATATTTAAAATGTTACTAATCAAACATATTTGCTTTTGGGGTGATGCCTGAAGGGTAGATAGCTAATCAACAGACTTAGAACTTGTTAAAACATGCTATTAAGACATATTTGACATGATTTTAAAATGAATTAAGAATCTATTTTTTGGTGATTAATGAAACATTTAGGTTCTTAAGTGAATGTTTTCATAAGTTAGGATTTCAAAGTTCACAATCTTAAGACCAAGGGTTCAAATGAACACCACCCAATATTTTGAATTTGGTGCTTAAAAATGAACTTACCTTTCTAAAAGTTTTTGGTATTCAATATTTTCTTAATCTAATTTTATTTAATAAAGAAAGGGGTGTTGCATGTATACTCTTCTATTTGTCCCCTTTAGGGAACCCTTGGAATCAAAAATGCCATTCCTATTGCAAAAAGCCTAGTCCAAGGCTTACAAAGAATGTCGTCTAAAGCACTCCCCAAAAACTCATGAAAGTTTGGATGACCTTCAGAATGACCCTAAAGTATTTTTATTAGTCTTTTATTTCATGTAAACCTAGCTTGGGAGGGGGATGCCATTACGTTTCATGATTTATTTAGGGAAGCTTTGACCTAGGGTTTCATCTCCTGACATTGACTTCACTTACTCCTTTTGAGTTACACATGGGATGTATCTATATTTGAACATCACACTACATTGAGCAAACAACAAGATGTAGTGGTTGTAAAAAAGACTAGACCTTTTTAAAACTAGCCAATGCTGTGGTCACCTAATTTCCATGATTATTTTTTTCATCATTTGACATGAAAGTTATTATGTAATTGATTCCCCTAGAAATGTTTGAAAGCTTGATAATTTAGTCAACTTCACATTGTCATACCCTTGCTAGGATTTGGATGATTATACTTAAGAGTATTTTGATCATTTATCTTGGTGTTTTTGAAACTAAAACTTATTTATTTATTTATAAACCATGTATAAATAAATTTGTTTATACATTAATATTTTGTCTAAAGAGGCTTTATGATATCCATTTTACATCACACTTGTGCCTTGAAATTTTTGCTAAACTTGTTTGTGTGTGTATCATTTGAGTTGTAGAGGGTAGTCTTATGCTACCCAAAACATGTCAAAACCATTTTGCCATTGAGTCTTTTGAAACATAACATAGACCACATCATTAGAGCATGATTATGCGATTAGGATGCTCAATTTTTTTCACTAGTATTTAAAACCATTATTTCAAACCATGTCATGTATACTATTTCGAGCTTTATCTGGTGCCGTCATGCTGTCCAATCTTGTCTAGTTTATTTGGTCAAATCTTAGTCTTCAACATTGAGTTTTTAATTATCCTTGTCAAATTTTGGAATCAAACATTGATTAATTTTTTTAAGCCTCAATTCATGGGGTTGATACATTAATCTTTCTCTTTGGCTTACATAACTTTGGTTAATCAATTACCTAAATTTAAAAACTATTGATGGTTTATTTGCTTAGTACATATCCTTATCATTATTTGTGCCTTTATTTGGGAGAAGATAGCCTTTATAAAAGAGCCTTTTTTCTTATGCCTTATGCCAACTGATCATGTTTATGTTTGATTCCATGTGCTAGGTCTATATCAATGTTTTTTCTAAACTTGGTATATTAAATCAAATCACATGATACCTTTGTTTCAAGTCTAGAATTTGATGTCATTTGGCCAAAAGTCCTAGCATATGCCTATTTATTTGAGCCTATATTTTGACTCTGTATTTGGACAAAAGACCTAGTAACTCAACTTTTCCCTTTCCTAGTTTAGACCTTGTTTGGAACGCTTTGACCTAGACTTTTGACATGCCAATTTTTATTCAGATGCTTGACCTTTTATGCGTATGACATTTGATGTTAGATTTTTTTATGCAAAGTCTTAACACAAATAATTTTGGAGATAAAAATCCACTTTTAGACCATATTGGAGATACAAATCCACATTTTGACCAAGTTAGACTAAGTTTGAACCATTTGTCCTTTGGACATAGTTTTTTAGAGTTTGTAAAACTCTAAGCATTTTTGTTTTAGAGCTTTCATCATTTACATGGATATGTATAACTACACTTATGGTGGAGTCATGTAAATCCAATTTAATAGAATGGCCATACAAAATTTCACTAGGAACCCCTATAGAGATAGATTTTTTGAGGAGTTTTATTATTCTCCCTACAATACTCCATATGGGAAACATAGTCAAAATCCACAAAATCCAAATCAAAACCTTGATTGACATGAAGAGGCTTGTGAGGAGGCTTTTGAAGACATAACTATAGATAATGTTTTTTGGGATATAGATCCATGCCCTCTTTATAATAATTAGTACGTGGAACATAGTCAAGAACTATCTTGTGATCCAACTCATAATGGGGATGATATGGTTTATGAGGAAGACTTATATGATTTTTATTATGTAAGTAATTAGGCTCCACTACATCATACCATTTCTATTCTAGGACCATACTGTCACACTATTCCCATAATAAGACCTCATCCTTTAGTTTGTGTAAGCAATCAAGGTCCAAAATGCCCCTTCATCATTCTAGGACTAGTCCTTTGGCTTGTGCGATCAATCAAGCTCCACATCGACCTATCATTACCATTTCAAGACTTCATCCTTTGGCTCATGAAATAAATCATGCTCCCTAATGCCCTACCATTATCCAACTATAGGCCATTCCTCCTCCATTACCAATCCCATCTAAACCTCAACTGATATAATATTTTGAAGACCAAGCTGTGTTCAAAATTGGTATTTTCTAACTTATTGGAAACCAAGGCCAAGAGAACCAGCCAATTCAAGATGTTTCTATTTAATCAATAATTTGTGATAAGTTATCTTGTGATGAATCACCTATTGATCCTATCCTAGTTATTGAGGAGTCTCACACTGATGAGCTAGTCTTTGTCGAGTCACTTCTTAATGATTATAACCACCTTTGGATAAATCATTACCTTGACCATGTGCCTATTTTTCAAGAGCCTCATATTAACAAGCTAGTCTCTGAGGGGTTGTCTCTTGACCTTTTTCCCATCCTAGAGGAGTCCCATTCTGACAAAGTAGTTTTTGTGGAACCTATTATGCCATATAAACCATTACTTATCTAAAAACAAACATTCAACAAAGCATTATTATAAAAAAATAGCCATCAGATGAAGAATCAAAGTTAGAGTTAGGTTCTATTCTTGAAATGACATCAAATTTACCATCAAAATCTGAATCAACATTAGCCTCAACATCAAATTTAGAGTCCCTTGAGTTAGAATCAGATTCAAAATAAAAATATGTTTGTGGCTATTACAACATTGGTTACTCATGCCTTATAGATCAATTTGAATACATTTCTAATCCTTCTACAATTTTTGAGGATGAGTACTTCAAATTTGACCCAAGTTATCTTAGTATCTTCTATGAGGATTGTGTAGCCTCTCCCCATTACATTACCATTCCATAAGCCATTACCATCAATCGAAATAGCCATATCATTGACATTCCATCTCCCACAAGTGTCTATTGGGATCAATAGAATCACACTTTATTAAACTACATCTAGGTTAACATAATTGTTGAAGAAGAATAAGGAGGCCAAGACCACATTCATATAGTAGAAGAACACTCTCTTAGTGAAACTTTTTTAGAGGCACTAGGGGACAATCAAATTCAGAACTCATCATCTTTTAGTGAATTTTTTTTGGAAGTGCTAGAAGACAATAAAAATCAAAAGTCAACATTCCTTAGTGAAACCCTCTTGAAGGTACTACGGGACAATCAAGAGAACTTCATTGGTGAAAACCTCATTAAGGCACCAATAGCTAAGCACTAACGTTATTCACTACTGGATGAAGACAAAATTAAAGATCAAATATAAATAGCTTCCTTTCTATAACCTAATTAGATGGTAGATACTCTTAAGATCAAACAATAGAAAAATTTGGTGGTCTTATTGAGAGAACAAGTCTTCAGCCTTGCCACAACCAAAATTATGTTGAATCTAGCATCAACAACATTACATGTGATTAAAAATCCTAGTCTTTAGTTTTTTCCCAACCATTCCACATTCCATTATCATCTACCATTCCATTTCATATTCAAATCTACCATCCATTATTTGTCCTTGTTTACCATCCATGGCTACGTTTTCCTTTGTACAGGCTATAAAGATACCTTGTCTCAATGTTTGAAGGAATCAAAATCAATGACCAATGAAGATCACAAAAGCATTCTCAAAATCTAAATCTACATTGAGTTCTTGAAAAATCAACTTTTTAAACAAAGTGTGGGATATCAATTAACATGATCAAGTATTTTGTTTATATCATTTGTTGATTAGGATGTGCATTCCCCATCAGCAGGAATAATAGAATCAAAAACCACACCTAGACCAAAAACATGTACAATGACATTCCATTTCTATGCCAATGCCATTGTTACATATCCTTTTACCATTGTTGCATATCCCAACCAATCACCTTCTCACTAGGGGGCAACCCTCTTACCATTTTTTTCAATCTATCAAAAACCATAATTATCCCTAGTAAGACCATACCATCCTATAATTCTATTAATATCTAGACCAAAGGCTATTTTTAGTCATCCTACCCAATCCTATTTTGATCTTGGTTCCTTTGGTTCTTCCTAAAATTTTTGTGAGAGGATTCTGATTAGGTTTCAACTTTGATCAAATTCATGTTTACAATGATAGTCTATGAAACTAGTGTGATAGTTTATCTGGTAAGATATATTTTATCTTATCAAGATTTTTTATGTGAGCCTAATTATAACCATCTATGGGAAAATTAGTGTCTCACTAGTCTTGCTACTAATTACAACCACCTATGAGTAAATTAGTATCATTGACCTATTCTATTGTATCCTAGTTATAATTGCTTATGGGAAAACTAAGGGAAACACTTGTTTACCATGCATTACCACATCACCTTTCCATCATTATTTTCATTTGACTATCCATTTTCTATATTTGAGACCTTGTTGGGACCTAGTTGGTTTTTCTTCACTTTTGGTGTGGATGGAATTACTGTGACTTGAGGTCATTTCAAGAGTATGCAGATCATGCTTAATTCATGTTGAGGTCACCTCAATCCTCCATTCCATACACTCTTACCATTTTATGAGCAACCTAAGCCCAACACTCTTGCCATTTTGTGAGAAAGTATCTTGTCATTCTCAATTGAGTTAAGATACCTCAAAATTCCAAAAACATTCATAACATTTCAAAAATCCAAAAATATTTATCCTATCTAAGCCTAGTCATTTATCCTCAATCTACCCTACTGGGGAAAAGTCATTGTTAGGATGTTTTTTTTTTAATTTTATTTTTAGCTTTTTATTTGTTTATTTATTTCAAGTTGTTTGTTTGTTTATTTTCTTGCCTATTTGTTTGCTTTCATCACTGTTGCCTTGGCTCAGTCTATATGTGTTCATTACCAATGATAAAAACCATGATGACAATGTTAATGGATGAATATGGATAGACTCAGTCTATATGTGTTCATTAGGTGATTCCTCGAGTAAATTATTCTTGAGTCTATCCATATTCATCCATTAACATTGTCATCATGTTTTTTATCATTGGTGCATTGTTTTTTGAGTATTTATTAGAGTAAGAGTCAATATTTATGCATATTTTGGCCAAGTCTTCATGGTTTTCTATCATGAAGCCTACCATCACATGCTATAACTAAAATTATCTTTAAGAAGGTCTATAATCAATGGAGTCATATAATTTTCTCCTTGGCACCTTGGTAAATCCTCCCACCCACCTTGATTAATATAACTCATTTGACCATTCTATTTGTATCATTTATAATCAAGACAAGCATCTCCTCATTGAAAGGTACAATTGAATCATTCACATTGATAAATCTTATTCTTATATTCATCTATTTCATCACTTTGCACCTACTCATCTTTAATCTATATTCTAGGTTATATCTTTGAGTTATGCTTGCAAATCAGCACTAACTAGGACATAATCATCTTTAGCCAATCTAGGTCCTCTTAATGATTATAACCACTTATGGAAAAATAATTATTTTGACTTTTATTCTTGATTATAACCATCTTTAGGCAATTTAGTATCTTTTTTACATCAATGCATGCAAGCATTTTCTCATTTGGATTAATCTCAACCATGGATTAATTCCACCTTTATTATTATTTCTTTTTGAGGGACTACCCATCAACAAATATGATGACCACTCCCTCGAGGGGGCATCATCATAGGCTTCCAAAAAATATTTAGAGCTTTGTTCTTCAACCATCATCTTTTTTTTAGCATACAGGCCTTTTCTCATTAATTAAGAAGATATTAATTTTCCTATCATGTGTAATGCCTTCCCAAATAGGGACAAATTGTAGACACCTAAATCCAACCACCAATGACCTCTAACTAGGATTTTGACCAATTTCACCTTAAAATGCATAATTTGGCCTAAAAACACTAAAACATATTAAAAGATTTGAAACTAACATATTCAAATTCCAATTTTGGCCAAGGTATTCCTAAATGGGGTTATGCAATTTATGAGCTGACTAACTTTGATCATTCTGAGTCAAAATTCTAATTTTGTACCTAGGTGCTCTGGATTGATCTTTCCTATCAAATATCTTACACAAGACATGTGCCTTCATTATTTGTTATTGGTAACATCCTAAATGGGATAATGGATCCAACACATCTGACATTACCTTCCATTTCCAATCTATTAAATTTTGGACTAATAACAAGGCATTCTGATCAATTTGAATAATTTGTCCATAAAGTGCTTAAACATGCTTAAGAGCTAATTAAAACAAATTAGAGACTAATCAATAATTCCATGGAAACTTTTGAACAATTTGTTTTAGAAATAAATATTGAATATCTGCATCATCAGGTGACCTCATTTCTTGGGAAGACATCCCTAGGCCATAAATGCCAGAAATATTAGGATTCATGGCTCCCACACTTCATCAATGCCATCTATGCCTCTTAATTGCCCATTTTTACAATGCCATGATGAGGATAATTATAAACTTAATTCCAAAAATTGAATTAATCCTCAACCACACATCTTCATCTCAGGATGGATTTTATAGGTTGATTCTAGACATTTGTAAAAATCTATAAATAGAGAGGCCATGAACATCATTTCTAAGCTATTTTAGTGAAAAGTTATTATGCTCAAATATCTTCAAAAAAATACATGATTATGCAAAGTTATAATGTAGAATTGATTACAAAGCTTCATGCAACTAGTGTTACCATGCCAAATTGATTTCCAGCCAAGCCAAGCCACAAGCTAAAGGTGCCAAGGAGAGATGGAGGTAGCCAAGCTTCCATTTCCAAGGACTTTAGGAGAACAAAGCCGAGAAAATCACTACTAAAAAGGCATTTGGAGCATATAAATAAGGTGAAGGAATTCTTCTTATTTTTTCTTATTTTTTAGTTATGTTTGTCATTTATTTTTATTACTAAGCTCACCCTAGTAATTAGGCATGAAGATGTTAGCTTAGTGAATTTTTGATTTGGTTTCATTCACTAAAACCATACTAATCTCCTCTTCTTAGTTAAATTCATAGTTCACAAGAAGAAGTTAGAATTTAAGAAACCCAAGGAGGATGACATTTATAATATTGATGAGGATAAACTAATTGCTTTGTTTACAAGGAAATTAAAAATAAGTTCATGCAAGTATAAGGGTAAAATACCTTTCAAATACTTCAATTGTGGAGAGATGGGACATATTGCTAGAAAGTTCCCTCATAAGCATGATGGTGAAGAACATAGTGAAGACCAAGATGAAGACAAAAAAACTTACAGGAAGAATGGATTAAGAAAGTATAACAATAAGAATAAGTCCTTCAATAACAAGAAGAGTCTTTACACCAATAAAGATTGCATCTCATCAGATGAGAATGAAGATAGTGACTTAGATTATGATTATGAAGATAATTGTGATGTTAAATATGAATCCATTTTCATGGCTGAGGAAGGAAGTTGCTCATATCAAAAGGATTCTACTTGGAGTGATTTAGATTTTGATATAAATTAGGTAGATTGTGAGACTGAATTGATGAATGCCCTTAAAGAACTAAAGATTGAGAAGAAGATTAATAAGAAGGTGAAGTCACAAATCAAGGACTATGAGGAGAAATTTAGTGTGTATGAAGCAAGAACAAATGAAAACACCAAGGAGCATGAAGATATGGTCAACCATCTTAGTTTTCAATTGGAAATCTTATCTACAATCTTGAAAGCTAAAGAAGATGAATGTTTAAGGTATGTAATTGAAAATGAGTCATTGAAATTTGAGTTAGATAAGACATATAGTAAGGTCAATTTATTTATGAGATTTGAAAATATCTCTAGTGATCTAGACAATATTTTGAATGATAAAAAATAAGCAAGTGATAGAACTAGTCTTGGATACAAAAAAGAAATAGAGAATTCAGCTCAAGAAAAGATGAAGACTAATGTAAACAAGAACAATATGACTTTGAAGATAAGTAATTAGATAAGGAATGAATAAATGGGTAGACTGAAGATAAATCAAATAAAAAAACCAAATTACATGAGGTATGTAAGTTTCAATGGTTAGTGTTACACATGTAATCAATTTGGGCATAGAGCTAGAGAATGCAAGAGACCTATTAAAAATGAGTTTGTATGGAACTATGATGGGGGTCATCAGTCAAAAGGTGTGAACAAAGTCAAGTGCTTCAACTATATTGTTGAGGGACACTTTGATAAGCATTTTCCAAATAAGGTAAGGTAAGGTGAGTGTTTAAAAGAGAGAGTTTGTTTTAGTTGTTATGACAAAGGACACAGTATAAGATTTTGTCCATATGAGGTAGGGAAAACTAGGTCTAATTCAAAAATAATGGTTTGCTACAACTATGAGAATATTGATGACATTTATAGATTTAAAAGCAAAGACCATCAAGTCAAAATGAGTTCAATCAAGCTCCTAGAGTGAAAATAAGAAGGCAATTTAACTCATGGAAACCAAAGGTGGTAAGTATGAGTCATGATGGGTCTACTAGTCTAAGCAATATTTTTGATATGGTGAAGAATGATAAAAAAGTTAAAGAGTGTCAAGGGATCTCATTTCCTACTTATGTTGTAGATAAAGAGATCGAGCTCAAGGAGAGGACCAATGTACTGATTGAGGCTAGTTCTAAGGTGAGCATGGATCCAAGTGAACATCCTGATGTTGTTGAGCAAGTTTCATGCAAAAAACATCAGTTATCTATGGTTAGTAATGAGGTTTATAAATTCAAGGAAGATTATTCAAATAAAAAATTATGTCATGAATCTTTTTTGTCTTCATGTATTGTCAATTCAATCTTAGAAGAGAAGGAGAATGTTGTAGTGGTTGAACATGTTGCTTCTCTTAAGCCTAAGAAGAAAAAGAAGAACTACAAGTATCATATGACTAAGGAAGAGAATGAATATGAGGATTTGTGGGAAACTCTTGGTTTCACATTTTTCTAGGACATTTTAAAGTAGGTGTATCTGTTTATGCTTCTTAATAGACTCCTTTCAGTGGAAAAGTAAGTATTGATATGTATGTAGTGTCTGAAGGGTTAGAATGGGTCATTTTAGGTAGCCTAATGAGATTTATGTCATGTTAAGAAGAGTTTGATGCTAAAAGAGGTTCGTAAATTTTTTTGTGATGTGTTCCAAGTAGTTTTGTGTCATGACGATCATGTTTATGCCAATTGAAGTTTTTTGAATGCTCTCAGTTTTCTCAATTTTGGCTTAAGGGTAAGTAGGCCTAAAATGGGTTATAGGAATTCAAAGTTAATAAAGGTATGAAGGCTAAAATTTTGGTATATAAGCGTGTGATGGTTGTCTCTAGGTGTGAAAGAAGTTTTAGAGGATAGATTTGACCAGAAAGAGGTTTGTTGACCTTATTTATTTTAAGATTATAGGGTTTTGGGCTTTGCTAGAAAATTGGTTTTCCTTATGAGTTGAAATTCAAGGCTACTTAATAGGTTGAATGGGCCAAATGGATTATTAAATCAAGATTCGTAGAGATCTAAAGGTTTGGGAATTTCAAGTTATTTAAGTTTTTATCAAATTAGAGGCCTAATTAGCTAGTAGGTTTGTGAAGGAAGTATGTTGCAAAGGATGAGATAGTTAATTAAAGTTGGTTTTCTTGAGGGTGAATATGAGAGTGATATAGATATGAAGTTTTATATCTTATAGTTATATTTATAGAAATTTGTGGGATTTGCAAGTTTTAGGTAGGGATATAAGGAGACTGGACAGGCCTAGTGTGAAGAAGAGTGCTTTTTACTTAGTTTCTCCAAAAGAGAAAGGTATGTATGTTTCAAGTGAGTTATAAAGTTGGTTTATAATATATTTCATATTTATTTAGTGTCATGAATTTTTATTGATGATCCTTGAGGTGGCTTAAAAGAGAAGGTTAGTAAGCCTATGTGGTGATTCTTCACAGTGTGAGGATATCTAAAGATGTTCAAGAGGTATAATGCCTTGGAGATATTAGGGGGAATGCTCTTTAGATGTTTCTTGGTGAGTTATATTAGATTTTATTATTTTTTAGGTTTTTTATTCATTAGTTGTAGTGCTTGGTTAAAGAAGAATGTTGACTTGTAGTAAGAAGGATGTTGTCAAGGAAAGAAGAGGTAGGATCAAAGTAAGGGGGAGTTTTTACTATCTTTATAAGATGGTATTATCTTGTTATTAGTCTTTTTAATTTTTTAGGATTAGTTGGTTTCCACTTTGTCATTGTGTCAAAGGGGGAGAAAGTCCTTATTTTGAGAGTGCTTAAAGAGAGAAAAGGAAGGTGAGTTGTATATTATTTTATGATGGGTGTTGACATTAATGACAAAGGGGGAGATTGTTGGAGAGTTATTAATGATGTCATGGTGATGTCATGGAGGTGTTTAGGTGAGTGGTAGAAGTGAATTGATAGTCTAAGTGATAATGATAAAGTGTGCAATGTGTTTTTCCTAGTATGCTTGGTTGATCTTCAGTTTTGGCATGGTTAAAGATAATTAAGGATGAGTCTCAAGTATTGATCATGTGCAAGGGGTAATATTAGTGGTCAAGGATGATTGAAGAGCTTGTGTGCATTAGTGGAATTCACCTTGTTCTTCATTTTATTCATCTAGGCATAAATGGGTTTATAGAAAAAAAATATGAGGAGGTACATATCTCACATGTTGAGGGTTCCATGAGATACTAGATATATGGATGGATTCTCCTACGTGAGGAGATCATATGGTTCAAGTTTTAGATCATGCGACTAAGTGCAACCAAAATTGGTCCCTCAAATAAAACTACACTAAGTTCTAACACTTAGTCAATTTGTAAAGGTGGATTTAATGGTCCACATTTCATCACATATTCAATTTGAAAAGGTGGATATAATGGTCCACATTTCATCACATCAAAGATTGATGACATTAAATAAATATGAGCTCAAATACATTATTTGTCTAAGTATAAGAAAAAGCTAAGTAAGTAGTTTGGTGATGGTATATCTCATATGTGTGGACATTTCAGTTAGAAATGGTCATATGGGTTTGTTCATTATTTTTTCTAGTTTATATGTTTGAGAAAATGTGAGTGACTAAGGTAAAATATATGATTATGCAAAGTTATCCTTCTAGGTAGATGGTAATGATCCCCATACTTTGTCTATTTTACATGATGTTAAAGATCAAGACCAGATAGAGATCTAATGGCTCATGTGTTATCATATAGTGAAGATATATGGTTTATGTTGAGTCAAATGAGTCAAAGTGTTCACTGGTTAATGAAGTTAAAGATAAAACTCCTTATTAAAAAATAAATAGAGCATGTTTGTTTCAAGGTGTCAGGAAGTAGTGAGATGAAGACAATTATTTGAAGTTTAATGTTGAGCAAAGGTAAAGATCAAGCTTTTTATAAGATCTAATGGTGAGTGAATGTTCATATATATATTAATGGTGTGTATTGAGTGAGATGATTTCAAGGTGTCCAATGTTTAACATAGATAAAGACCAAGCTACACATAAGAGATTGATAGAATGCATTAAGTTAAATAGTCAATATGAAGATCCAATAATGGGTGATGAAAGGTAAAGGTAAATATACTTCAAATAATATTTATGATGTGTGTTTAATATAAGATGTAAGGACATGAGATGAGGACAAGGTGGTTGAAGTTTAACTGTGACCATTGGGTTTTGAATATTTGAATCCAGGATGAATTCAAAGGTGATATAAAAAGACAAGTTGAAGAGGAATCTATGGCACATCCAAAAAACCTATTTTGAAGGTTTGAGTTCAAATATATTGATCTCTAAATTTGAATGTGTGTTTGACTGTGTTCTATAAGTAACCTGAGAAGGATATTTATGCTAGTTTTGATGATGTTAAGATGTTTTATGATGTCCTAACTATTGGAAAGTATTTTGGACTCCTTGTGGATGATTTATATGGTCTTTGGGGGTTTTACCAATAGATATTATATATGAACAAAGGATTAAAAGTTGACTATGTGTTTGTTCATGATGTTCTTGTGTACCAGGTTAGTATTTTAGTAGATTGATCATACACAAAGGTGAGTAGAGTTAATTGTGATAATTTAAGGAAGTCAAAGGAGTCATGTAGAGTGGACCTATGCATTTTTAGGTGGTATTATGTTCTTGTTTTTATAAATTAATTACTAAATGGGTGAATAGGTCTTCATGAGACCTATTAGAGCTACAAGGGCCTAATTAAAAGGTGTAATTACTTAAGGGTGACCCATAGATGCTATGAAAAATATATGAGGATTATATTAAGCCATGTATTAATGTGAAAGAAGCATTAAGGGTTAAGTCAAGTCTAATGGATGACCAGGAAACTATTTATCATAAAGACTTTATATATAGTGAAACCAAAGGAGATGGTTTCTAGGTTTCTATGAGAAGAGTGAGCATTGAATCAAAGAAGAGATGAGAGATAGTGTGCCCGATGGATAGGTTGATGAGTATATTTTATTAAGGACTATGAGTATGAATTTTAGGTTATGTTTTTGATATTAGAATAGTGCTCTTGCAGGTTGAAGATGAGTGAAGAGGTCTAGAGTGATCCAAAAGGATGTTTTGGATGTCTTGATAGTAAGTGAAGGATAAATGGTGTCTATGTGAGCTTGGTGGTTGATTTGAGAGACAAATTAGTGTGTGGACTATGTGAATGACCATATGGTCATGTTGTTAATATGGTAATAGATATGTTTCTAAGAAGTGAAGCGCAATGCAAAAGGTGGCTTTAGATGCATTGAGTGTACATAGTTGAAGAGAGATGATATAATTTCTATCTCTATCAGATTGGTAGGAAATCAATGTTCTAGGAGATGTTATGTTTATAGGTGTTATGGTGTATGCTCAACATCTAAGGGGTTTCAACCTTTTTGTAAGGTGAAACTTACTAAATGTCTCAATGTTGTGGTAACTCATCTAGATAAGTGTAGTATCTCTTTGTAGGATTGCAGTTTCACTAAAATAAGGGATGATAGTTCCTTAATAGATTATAGCTCATCTAAATTGGTTTTTATTATTATAGTATAGTAGTCTAATTATAGGTTCTAGTGGGGTTTCTCCCCCAAGAGGTTTTACCACATATGTCATGTGTTATGTGCTTGATCTTACATTATCTTTCTTGATCATTGCTATGAATGATGTGTATGATTTATGAATGCTTGTGGTAATTAATTAAGAGTTTTGAAAGGTTTGAAATTGAAGTTGGATTATTTGATCTCATAAATTCACCCCCCTCTTAGTTATTTTACCTTTAACACTATTAACATGTCGTAATATTTCATGCCATAATTGAGATTAATTATTACTATGCGATGAAAGAATACATGAAAAAAAGAGAAACTATATATAAACTATTCTTTTAAACACATTAAACAATGAAGGAAACATAATGATTTCTAATGGAGCAACTATCTTTAGGTAATGTTACAATGAAATTATCAATTGCAAGTTGAGAACAAGATAGTAATTTCAATTTAAGCTTAGGTACATAGAAATCATCATTAATAACAAAATTTAAAATTTTTGCGTTTCCCTATTTAGTTACTTCTAAAAAAAATTAATCTCTTCAATAAATTATTATAATATATATATATATATATATATATATATATATATATATATATATATATATATATATAATCACATAAAATATCAAATAAGCATTTCATATGGTGTGATGCACCACTATCTAAAATCCTTTCATTTTTATTTGAAGCACATAAAGTAGCATATAAAGTAATAACATTTGAATCCTGATTGTTATTCTTTTTAGGGTTTTAATTCTTCTATTTATTTTGATTAGATTTCTTCCTTTGTTCTTTTTATAAGTTTGACTATTATTTCTATCCATATTTTTATAATAGGTTTACCTTCTATGACCAAATTTACCACACAAATTACAATATCCATTAAATTTAGGTGTATGATTCTTATTACCTATTTATTATTCTCGTATTTAACTTTAAAAGAATTAATATTATATTTATGGTTTTCTGTGTTATAAGAAAAACTATTTAATGTGATAAGTGCCTTAGTAGCATTCTCTTTAGAATAAAAATTTGTCATAACTTACTCTTCTTGAATTAGGAGACTAGACAAGGTGGTAAGGTTAGGGATATCTTGCTTAGTTTGATATTTAGAATTCAAAATTGAAATAAATTATGTAAAATTTTCATGACTACTTGACTTAATGATAAAATAAAACAATTGATCCTAAATTAAATTAAAATTACATCCATCTAACTGAACATTAATATTTTTAATATCAGCAATAAAATTAACAACTTTTTCATCACCCTTCATAGGTGTAGTTAGTAACTCATGGATTAATTTAATTATCTTTGAAAAGTGAGTGCCTTCATGCATGGATTCAAGGATTTTCTAAGCATCTCTATGAGACTCTTGATTACCAATGTGGAGAAGGAATTCATCCTTAACACATTGAAAGATAATGGACATAACTTCCTACAATTTTTATTGAAATGCATCGGTAAGCTCATGGGTTACATGCCATCTAGAAGGAGATTTTTTAGTTTTGATGAAAATATTTCATAATTTTTGGGTTATAAATTTAGCTTTAACATGAATTTTTCATATATTATAGTTATTTCCCTTAAGCATTTGAGATTTATCTAAAAAAAAATGGGGTGAAACCATAGCTTTCCTTTAAACAAAACAGTAAACAAATGCTTAAAAAAAATATTTTAAATGAATTTTTGAATTATTTTTAAAATAAAGGGAATTGAACATGAAAATAAACTTAATTACATAATTTAGATGCCAAACAATATAAAAAATTGAATTAAAGTTTCACTAATATGGGTGTCAAAAGAGTCACACTCAAAATGCCCATTTAAACACTATTATTAAAAAAGATGTAAAAAATTTAATAGGAGGCTTAAAAATAAAAAATAGACCACTCCAATATATCCATAATGTTCCAAAACCTAGAGATCTACTGGCTACATGATTGTGTTTGTCAAAAGATGATTCACTAAGTGGAAAGTTGACAGAAGTTTGACATTAGGTAGGGGTTTACATGTGAGAAATTTGGCACATAACCCAAGATTGAAATTAAAATTAATTTAATTTGAAGTTAATTTTAAAAAAATTAAAAAAAGAAAAAAAAATAATATTAATGGGGATTTGAACACAAGACCTCCCTTATGACAAGCTTTTAACAAAATGAAAGCTACCAACCCTTCTAAGAGTTTACTTGAGATTTTATATGCACTAATTTAAATTTATATGTTTTTATTTGATTTATCAAAAATAAAAAAATTATAAATAAATATATTATGCGTATGTAAATAATATAAGTGAAAAAAAAATATTTTTTTAACTTTTTTGTAATTCTTTCTTTTTCCAAGGTGGGACCCATAGTTTGGAAAAAAGAAATCAATAAATAATTTATTTTTTATTTAATTTTTCAAAAACTATATGGATCTAAAAAACATACGTATAGATTTATAATGACACTCCTTTAGATGAATAAATTATCACAAAAAATTGAATAGGCCTTTAGAGACCTCCAAACTTTGCCAATCCTAATTTTTCTTATTGAAGATGAAGGAAACTTTAAAATTTAATTTTGGTTAAGAAATGAATTTTTCCAAGCTCCCAGTTTGTATAATGGTGCCTCACACATAAAAAATTCTATATATTTTATAAATGCTTCTTAAGATCTGCAAAAATCTTAACCTCCTTAAATATGCATAATATTGCTATTTATCAATAACTAGGCCTAAAATTGATTGAAAAAAATAATTTTTGAATTTCTTCTCCAGGCATGGGCCACACACCATGACAATGGAATTCCAATATTTGAATAAATTTATATATCAAATATTTATATTTAATTTAATATAATTTTCCTTCCAAGATTCTACACTCCACTGGCTCTGATTCCATGAAATATTTCATGTATACATATATGTAGCAATACAGAGGATGAGATCTAGAAGTGTAAATGAATAGGAAAAGCATATGAGACAAATTACATAGATTTTAAACTAAAAAAACCTCCAGGAGGTAAAAAAACTAGAGTGATATTCAATAATTGATAAACAAGAATAACCCCAATACAAATTCTTCTCCTTCTCACTTCACACAATGCTTTACAAAAATCACAAATTGAATATGATCAAAATAATTTCATATTCCCATGAATTCAAAATAGGGGTAAAATCCTATTTTATATTGAAATTCTAAGGGAGGTGATCATTGTAAAAATAATGGGTCCATCCATCCTGATAAAGTCATTTAATTAAATTTTAATAACTAATTAAATAATTATAACTTTATTATTTATTTTCATGAGGTTTTCACCTTGTGTTAATAAATAATATATTATTATTATTATTATTATTATTATTATTTAATAACTTTACCAAGGCCAAGGGTTAATAATCCTACTTAGGATTAAATAATCTAGCAAATTAAATCCACCATTAAATACATTTGGGCTCCTAACCTTAACCATTGCCTAACTACACATGGTTTAGAGTTAGTTGAAAAACTACAAATATAAGTGCCATGACCATTCTTTAACAAGATTTTAGGTGAAAATAAATAAAACTAAATTACTACTAGAGGTCTTCATAGCCAACACCAAATAAGATCCAATTTATAAGTGAACAAGAGAAGGTGTTGCCCCACGAAACATTAGCATCATCAAAAATCATATTTTCACAATACCAAGCACAAGCCTCCTCTCATGTTGATTGCAAGATAGAGTCACTATAGGAATGTAAATGGTGTTTTTGTCTTCCATTTGTAGATTTTTTTTAAAATCATTTCTCACCCTTGTAATTAGGCTTAGAATGTTAGTTGTAATTGAGTTGTTTTAGTTTATACACTAATAAGAGAAACTAATCATTTTATTTATAATCCTAGATTACATATTGACATGCCTAGTGGGACCTCGACACCCCACATTCATCATAGGAGTAATTTAGGACTCTTTAAAATAAAGAAAATCTCATTAATGACCTTGTTTTTATCTTTTTTTTCTTAACTTTGCTATGTTTTATGATTGATTGTAGAAATATGAATTTGTCCACTGCATATCAGTGAATCCAGAAGAAACATCAACAAAATAATTATTAAAAACTATGAAATCATTGTAAAAATGTGCAAAATTATCTTTGTTTCAGCCTTGATTTATAGAACTATGAATTTGGAATACTATTTTGTGAAATCATGTGTGTAAAATATGAATTCGTTCTATAATTTTCATCAATTTCTAACTTTTTCTACATAATAGTGAATTATGAACACTTAATAGTTAAATCGCTACTAGGATTTACAAAATTATTTTTTAATGTTTTTGATAGCAATAAAATCATCCAAAAAAATGGTGAAATCATGCAAGATAATAACAAAATAATTTTTCTTTGGTTTGTGTTTTCCTATGCAGGTTTTCATAGTTGTGAAATTAGCATAGAGAAGTGCAAAATGATCTAACAAAATTGTAAAATCATTTAAAAACCAAATATAAAAATTACAAAGAAGAGTTTCAAAATTATAGACAAGAGTTATGAATTTTAAGAAAAAAATATGAAATCATCATGATGAGTTATGAAATTAGAAAATAAAATTGTGAAATAGGTAAAAATTGTGAAATCAACAAAGTTAACAATGAAATCATTCCAAAACTACAAAATCATTATTGTAAGTTCTCAATTTTTCTAATTTTTTATGATCTCCATAAAATTTAATACTTTCATAGTTTATCTTTACTTTGTAACTATGAAATCATTTTAGAGAGCAATATTTTAATGGTTTTTGAGCTAATTTTGTAGGTTGCCTTCACTATCTTTGCTCATTCAAATTACTAACAAGGTTTTGTAGGTTTTCTGAAGTGAGGTGAAACCAATTTTCATCCCCAAAATCACTCTGTCACATTTGAAATTTGGTGTTTTATAAACATTTTCACACTTAAATTTAGTATTTAAAACATTTGTAATTTTTTTTTTTCATTTCAAGTTTTTAGCAAAGCCTTCAAACATTTCCATTTTGGTGTTTAAAAAAAATTACTTTCACACTTTCAATTTCACATTTTATTTTTTAGCATTATTTATCAAAGTCATGAATATGCTCTCCCTTATTTAGGGTGACTTAGAAATGATACTAAGCTACTTGTTCATTGTATCCCAGAGTTCAAATCGTGTATGCTCTCCCCTCATTTTATTGAATGTGGGTGACTCGGGATCAAATTTATCCCTCTTTTATTTTTTTGGCCTCACAAGTGGGAGTTCATCACATCCTCTTAAGTTATTTAAGGGTGCATTGACCAAGGTTTTATTCTCTTAGCATCATACCAACCCTACTTATTTGGTGGGGTATACAAATAGAGTGTACTATTGATTGGTTAAATGGTTAAGCAATTAACCTAACCAACCAAATAGGGTCTCAAAGTATGCAACATTATAGACATCACACTCCATTTATCAATTGATATATGGAGTGGTTATGAAAGGGAAAAGATCCTTTCATAACATGCTAGATAATTTTTCATCCACTTTATGGATATTATATTATGCTTAAGTGTTCTTTGGCACTTGTGGATCATCTAGAAAATCTAATTCAAAATTTTTAGATTAATTGACCCCACTTATCAAGGATTATTCTACCAATGCTAAGTTGATTTTGTGCTATAATTTCCATGGAATGTACAAGTTATTAAGAGATATGGGGATAAAAGATCTACCTTCATGCACTTTTATTTATTTAATTAACACTTAATTCCTCTTAAGAACTTGTATATTTATGCAAACCTTATGTCAGTTATTGAGATAGGAGCGTATGATTGTGTGCTTATTTTGTGTAATTGAGTCAAAAACCATTCATGTAAATAAACAATTATGATACCAAAACAATTTATATGCACACACATTCACACCAAGAAATTTTATGTTACCCAAATTTGGAGAAATCATTTCCCTGAGTCTGAAGACTTAATAAAATCATTTATGCCTTAAATTCTAAAAGAAATTATTATTCTAGTTGCTTTAGTATAGACCATTGTTTATTTAAAAATTCAAGTCTCTCAAACCATGTTTGAAATCCTTCTTTCAACGTTTTAACCTAAAGGCAATTGGTTTACGTTTGAGTCTTGCCTACAACTTGGTCTTGAGTTGTTCACCTTTTTGTGATTAGATTGTGTAACTTAGATCAATTTTTAGTTTGGTTTAAGACCATTTCAAAAGTATGAATTACTTTTTAAATCAAGACCATGTTTTGCCTTGTTTCCAAGTTTCATGTAGACTAGGTGTGCCTTTTATTTCATGCCAAGATTGTCAGGCTTAAGAGTAACTTCAAATTTATGCTTAGACCAAGTTTGTTTCCAAGACCGATTTCATGCCAAAACTAAACCATGCCCATCTCATTTCAAACCTAAACACAATTCCATTCCAATTTAATGCCAAACCTAGACCAAGTCTATTACAATTCAAATCATTTCCTAAACTAAATTCACATGTGCCAAGTTCCAATTCCAAACTGACCAAAGCCTGAGACCACTTTTAAATTCATCTTTTTGAAACATCTAGTATTTTGACCAAATTTGAATGGCCATGCTAGATTTTGGGTTCTTTATGAACCCATATTCCAAAATAATCCATATTTAGGTTCATTTTGAACCCACATTCCAATCCAATAAGGATTCATATTTGAACCCACGTACAAATCATGGGCTATAAAAAACAAAGTAGGGTTTGTTTTAAACCCACATGCCTATTACTAATCCATTCTAATTCCCAATTAGATTTTTTTAAAACCCACATGCCACATTGCTTTTAAGTACCAAGAATACCCCATTTTGGGCATATTTCTTTTAAGTACCAAGCTCACCCTTCTTTGGGATAATTTCTTATCAAGTGCCCAGACTACCCTCTGTGGGCTAATTCTAACTACCAAGCCTAGCCATGACAATTATCATATGCCAAATCTACCCTTATTTGGGTCAATTACCAAGGTAATGTTCACCCTCTTTGGGGATGTGCCAATTATCGAGACCAATTACAAAGATTGAGGCCAAATTTTTCCTCTTTGGGCCCATTCCAATTTCATGGACCATAACTTTCAAACCAATCATGGACCCAAAGGGAAAGTTTACCCAATGAAACCTTGAGGGACACATTTTACGAATTTCTCATAAAAAACATGATTAAATATACATACCATTAGTATTTTGATCAAAATACTCCCAAACCTTATTGGTACTAAACATATAAATATTGTGAGTATCACAAGATTCAAGGCCATTCACTTAACAATTCTTGGATTTAGGTTTTATGTAAAAGATTTGACTGACAATGGACACATTAAAATAGAACCAAATATATCCAAGTTTGATATTATAAAAATAAGAATAAGCTAAGGCCAAGACAACCAATAAATTCTCAATATTTTTATTGAAACACATTTGAATGATGAGTTAACGTGTGATAAATCACCCTTTGACCATTTCCATATCTTTGAGGAGCCTCAATTTGACACGACAATATTTGTTGAGTCACCATTTAACCATTCCCTTATCCTTGATGAGCCTCACTTTGACAAGTCAATCTTTGTTGAGTCACCCTTCATCCATTATCCTATCTTTTAGGAGCCTCACTTTAATAAGCCAGTCTTTATTGAACCATTTTTAGATGAGCCTTTTTTAAAGAACCTATTGTTAAATCAAAGGTGATTATTTGTCCATTAAGAAACATTCAACATGGCATCTTTATAGACATATATACTTCCAACATGGTTTCCATTTCTAAACCAACCTTATGTTTAACAATTACATCAGAAGTAGAATCAACATCAGTCTCAACATTAGATTCAGATCCACTTGATTCTAAATAAAATTTAGCATTGACATAAGTTCTCCTAGTATCCTCTACGAGTATTTTTATTTCTTTTACCATTACACTTTTCATTTACACCAATCAACATAGCCATTATACTAACAATCCACCTCCCATAAGCATCAATTAGGACTGAAAGAATCACACATTACTGAACTGCATCCATGGTGACATACCAATTATAAAAAATCAAGGGGACTGAGACCAAATTCATGTAGAAGAATAATCTCCTTGTGAAACCTTATTATAGGTGATAATAAACAATTAAAGTTTAAACTCATCATCTTTTAGTGAAGCCTTTTTTGAGTCACTAGAATAAAATCAAAGTTAAAAGTCAATGCTCCTTAGTGAAAATTTATCAAAGGCACTATTGGATAATCAAGACAAATTTGTTGGTGAAAACCTCTTTAAGGTGCCAATAGCTGAGCATAATAATTCCTCATTTCTTGATGAAAACATTAGTGAATATAATATTAACATAACTGACAATCTACATCATAATCATATTACAACATTTCTTAGGCCTAAACAACAAATAAAAGTATGGTCTTATCGATAACATGTTTATAAGTATTTGGCCCCACCAAAACCCAAATTATGTGAAATATAGAATCAAAAACATTATGTGTAACTAAAATTTTTGATCTTTATTTGTTACCCAACCATTATACATTCCATTATGATCTATTTATTCATTCAAGACCTATATCCCATTCCCAAATTATACCTTTTATCCAATGCCTATATTTATTTACTATTATTGGTTATACTTTCCTTCATCTAGGCTATGAAGACATATTGCCTATAAATTTAGATGAAATAGAATCAATTACTATCAAAGATCACAACAACATTATTAGAATTTACATTAGTAGCAGGTTCTTAATAACACAACTATTTAGAAGGGGTGTGGGCTAGTAATCTAAAATTTGACTATTCTAGTGGTACCTAATGCTAATCATGACATGTATATATTAATTAGTAGGTAAAACATAATCTTGCCTTTACATTTTCCTTGCCTTAGCATTATTCATAACTTTACCATTTTCTTATTCCCAACCTATTATTACCTAGTCAAATTTCTCACTATAGGGTGAACTACAGTGGATTGAGGTCCATTTAGACTATGTAAGAAGTGATCAATATTTTTTGAGGTCATATTAGCCACCCTTACTTCCATGCTCTTACCTTTTTTCAATCAATCTAAGCCACACTCTTATTGTTTTGTGAGTAACGTAGGTCAACACTCTCACTAATTTATGAGTTAACCCATTTTATATCACATAATCCTCTATTGAGTTGAGATACCAAAAAACCCTAAATATTTAAAATTGGTTTACAATCTCCTAGAGAGTTACAGATCCCTAAAATTCAAAAACATTTGTCTTATCCTAAACCTAGTCAAAATTCCTCAATCCATCCACTTTGGGTCACCTTAGTCATAAAGTCAAATATTTTTAGAAACCATTAGGATGTGACCTTCCAAAATATACTCTATAGGGAAAATTCATGGTTTGTTCCCATTCACAATTTTAGGCCAAGTATATTTTGGGGTGTGCACTTCCCTTTGCATGCATCTTTACTTAGGGGCACCATCCAATTCACACTTTTAAGCCAAGCTCACAAATTTTGGTTTGCTAGGGTAAATCAAATCATGCAACTTATACTAGGATATCTTATCCCCACATGTCATTCCATAACACATAGACTTGCTTTTGGCACCATATGTTTATTATTCCATTAAGTATTCACATGTAGGTATTGACTTGGTTGATGATAAGATGCTTTCTATTACTTTTATTTTTAAGCTTTATGTGTGTTTATTTCCTTAGTTTTTTGTTTATTTATTTTCTTGTTTATTTGATTTCATTATTTTTATCTTGGATCAATGTATATGCATTAATAGGGTGATTCATTTTACATTGTACTTAAGTCCATACAGATTCATATGTCAACATTTTCATCATGGTTTTATCATTAGTGTGTTTTTTTCAATTGTATATTGGATTGGGAGTCAATACTTACACTTAATGGAATCCAATATTACCATAATTTGTTTATAATTATGGTGAATAATGTCATGTGATATATCAAATAAAGGACAAGTGATCTTACTAAAAAATGGTGCCACAATAATTCCCCTTGTTCACTTAGCAAATCATCCCATTTTCCTTGATCAAAATAAAATAATTGACCATTCTGGTTGTATCAATGCTAATAATGACAACCATCTTTGCATTGGAAGATACAACTAAATCATCTACATTGATCAATTCTTATTCTTCTATTCTATTCCTCACTCAATTTTCTCCTACTTCTAGGAGAACTATAATGGCCTAAGGTCCATTTAGACTATGTAAATACTGAATGGATACCTGATGTATCTTGGGTTATCTCAACGATCACCATTATCACCATTTATACCATTATTTCTCATTGGGTTCTTCCAATAATATCTTTAATCAATTTTTGAATCATCATATGTCTGGTTGTTTGTAACTTCTTCAGTCTTTCAAAAGTTATTAGACCATTGACCTACATTTACACCAAATCATATTTAATCTATATAATAGGTTATATCTATGATTTATTATTTATAATCCACCCTAATGAGGCAAAATAAATTTATCAAGATCATATCCACCCTACTGGGGAAAAATCATTATTTAATTTAGACCACCCTCTAGGGCATGAACCTGTACCTATTGGATCATAACAGCCTATAATTATCAACACATTAATCCTCTTTTTAACATTAGAAATAAACATCTGAAAAAATTAGATCAATTAGATTAATCTAATTCATGGGTTAGTTTATTTCTTGTTCTTGCTTCTTTTCTAGGGACCATCCATCAATCTTATGTTTCAACCACTCCTTTGAGGGGGCTTCATAGGCTTCCCAAAATTTATTTAGAGCATCATTTTTAAATCACTATCTAAATATTTATTCTTTATGAATTTTTCATTCTTTGAAAATATGTTATGGTGTATATGTCTCATAATGCCTTCTCGAACAAGGGAAAAATATAGACACTCCTTTTTAGCCAATTCTGTGTCTAAGCAAACATCAAACTAATTTCTAACAAACTATGCATATTCATAAGAGATTTTTAGATAGATAACCAATGAGAATATTATGTTTTTAGAAGATATAATGGTGAGAATGTGATCATGTAATGAAGATAAATAGAGTGTGTGGAGTCAAAGAGGTCAAAGTGTCTGACGTTTAGTGTTTTAAAAACTGAGCTAGATCAATGGTGCATATGTATTCCAAAGTATAAGGAAGCAAAAAGATGAGATCAAGTGATTTATGTTTAATGATAAGTAGAGGTAAATTCCATGCCTCTTTTAAATATATAATGACACACAAGAGCTCAAGATCAAATATCAATGGATGTGTTTTAAAGTTGAAATTTTAAAGTTTGGAAGCTTTCAAGGATATAACAGAGCAAATGATCCTATCAGAGTTTGATCAAAAGGTTGCATTTTAAATTTGATAAATTTGAATGAGGATCATTGGATCATGGTACAAAAATTAAGATCAATTTTTAGTATTTAAAAATATGTTCATCTCAATGGTCAAGTGATGGAACATATAAGAAAGATGAATTATATGACAGAGAATAATATAGATAATTGTGATTGATCTAAATCATGTTTTATGACATGTGCATAAAAAATAGAGCCTTACATATGATAAATATAGTAACAGATAGATAATTATGTTGGTGGCGCATGAATTAAATAAGTTTGAAACTTGTAGGAGCATGATGTGTTAATGACCAAGGGTGAATACAAAGCTATGTGAGACCTAGATCCAATGCATATATACATCATCTATAAAATTCACTAAGGGCTAACAAAGTGTAGAAAAAAATGAATTGAGAGGGAGAGAGAAAGAGAGGAAGAGAGATGTAGAGAAGAGTATGAGTAATTGTAGAACAATTTTGTAATAAAAAATTCGATTCATTATGAATCAATTTTGTAATCTAGAGTTGTAGCTCCATAATTTATTTGATTGGTAGGTGCCATCAGAAAAGTTGAGTTAGTACTCAGTTAGGTCATTTGTGCTTCCTTATGGTAGGTGATCTTAAATAAGGGGATTGGTATCTCCTTAAGGTCAGTGCCCTTAAACATTATAACCGATGATGTTCTTGATTGTGAGGCTAGATTAGAACAATAGTTTTTAGTAGCTATTCTCATGATGGTTTTTCTCATATTGAGTTTTCTACATACATCTAGTTTTATACATGTGTGTGTGTGTGTGTGTGTGTGTGTGTGTGTGTGTGTGTGTGTGTGTGTGTGTGTGTGTGTGTGTGTGTGTGTGATCTCTACATATCCTTTCTAAATTTTATTAGAAGGGATTAAAGGAATTATTTTAATAAATCTACTAATTCACCCCCCTCTTAGTAGATAGTTGTGTTTCAACAATTGGTATCAGAGCCTTAGTTCCTTAGAAGAAGCTTAATCAACTCAGGTAGATCTTGGATGGTGAATACAAATGGCTAGTTAAGAAATCTCTTCCTAAAATAAAGTACATCTCTTTGATAGATAAAACTATGCATTTTAGAGAATTAGAATAGAAGCATATTTATCTTCATTAGGGTTTTATCTATGGATGTTTGTTGTAAATGGATATAAGTCCTACTGATCAGGCTATAAAAAAGGCATATAAGAGAAATGCCAAGGCAAATAATGCTATCTTTTATGATTATCTAACTTAGAGTTTGTCAAAGTGATGCATTGCCAAAATGCATAGGATATCTGGAACAAGTTGAAGAGCATATATGAAGGTGATGATAAGGTAATATAGGTCAAGCTAAAAACATACAAATACAATCTTGAAAGTCTTAAAATGAATGAAGAAGAGAAAATTGTAGACTACCTCCTCAGAGTAGATGAAATAGTCAATGTAACTAGAGGCCTTAGGGAAGAGATGAAATATTTGGTCATTATCAAAAAGGTTCTAAGATCTTTGCCATCAAGGTATGAATCTAAAATATTTCTAATAGATGAAGAAAGAGATCTAGATAAGCTCATTATAGATGAGTTGTATGGAACCTTCATAGTTTATGATATGAGAATTGGAGAAGCAGATACTTTCAAGAGAGAAGCTGCATTCAAAGCATCTAAAGAAGTAAAAGCAGAAGCACCTACATTCTAATATGAAAAGACTAATGAAGAAGAAGCCAAATTTGTCAAAAAATTAAGAAGAGAATCTATAAAGTATAAAGGTAAGTTAACCTTTAAATGATTTAACTATGGTAAGGTAGGACATTTTAATATTAAATAACCTTATAACAAAAAATATAATTTTGAGCAAGAAGAGGATATTAAAAAGATGAAACCTCACTACTCCAAGAAGAAGAAGTTATTTAAAAATAATAAGGGATTATACATAAAAGAATATAGTGATTCATTGGATGAGTGTGATATCTCAAATCATGACCATGATTGTGCCTTTGTGGCTAAGGGAAGTGAACCCCTATTCATGACATTAGAATCAACTTCTATGGATCAAGAAGAATAAGAAGTTTAAGACTCAAATGAAGAAGAGGAAGGAGAAGTAGATTTAGAGGGTGAAATCATTTGTGATCTAAATGAAAATGAAAATGAAAAGTTGAGAAAGGAGAACTTAAAGCTTAAGAAGTAGGCAAAAAATGAGATCGAAAAATTATCCAATAGTCTTGAAAAATTTGATTAGATGGTAGTTAGCCTAAAGACATAAGTTTAAGAGGATTAAATAATAGAAGATGTATTCAAATTTGAACTAGAGTCTAAATATGATGAATGCTTGAAGTTAGAAGAAAAGATAATAGCTTTAAGGAAAGAACTTTAAAAATCTAAAGAACAAATAGACAAAAGTTTAAAGTTGATAGGAGGTTCAAAAATTCTTGATGAGTTAATCAACTCTCAAAAGCCATCAAAAGAAATAATTAGTCTTGGTTTTGAAAAAGGGAAAAGTCCCATAACTAGTACATCTACAAACTTATATGACACTTCAAAGTAGAAGGAAAATCAAGAACAAGAAATGAAAAATCTTGCAATAATGCATCCAAAGATATAAAGAAAGACATAAGCATAATAAATGTGAAGAAAGATGAAGGAGAAAAAAAACTTGAAGAAAAGAAGAAGAACAATAAGTCAATCTATACAAACTCAAGGAAGGTGCAAAACATAAAGGTAGCTGATGCAGATGGTTACATAAGGGTGAGAAACTTAAAGAAGCAAGAATTAAGAAGATTTCCTCATCCTGTAGAAAGAAATTCTATGACCAAGTATTCCTCATTTTTCTACGGTTATTTTTATACCTATAATTAGTTTGGTCATAGGGATAGTGAATGTAGAGTTATACCTAAAGGGAGAATAAACTTTTAAAGTAAAAATTCATTTTCCCCCTTGTTAGATACAAATTCAATATGCTATAATTACAATAATTTTGGTTACATAGCTAGACAACGTAGAATAAAATTTGTAAGATCAAAAATTAAAAATTGAAAATAAAGGCATGCCTCCTAGTCTGAAAAAAGGTTCACAACTATTTCAAAAGGGAAAAAATAATCCAAATAAGAATTCTAAGGATGTGTGGAAAGTGAAAGATCAAAAATTTGCATAATCTATGATTACTCAAACTACACTCCATGCCAAGGAATATAATTTGTGGGTAATAGATAGTGGTTTCTCATAACACATGACTAGTGAAAAGAGAAAGTTCATAAAATTGAGAAAATGTAAGGATCTATTAGCTTGGGAGATAATACTGTAATAAAGATTTGTGGTAAAATAACCTTGAATATAAATGGAAAAATGCCTACACATGATGTCCTTTATGTTTAAGTATTGAAATAAAATCTGCTAAGTGTCAGCCAAATGTGTGATAATAGACATAAGGTCACATTTAATGCAAAAGGATACAAGATAAGGGGACTAGAAGACTAGTTGTAGAAGGGAAGAGAACTAAAAGAAATATCTCTAATCTTAGTGAAGTGAATGGTAATAACTTCTTGATAAGAAAGGTTGATGAGAATTGGTTAGGGCATAGAATAATGGGTCATGTCAATTTTGATAACCTAGACAAGGTGAGCCCAAATGTGTGTGTTAGACATATGCCTAAGATAACTAAAAATGTATACACTAATTTCAAGTCAAGCAAGCAAGGGTCAGATTTCAAACAAAGGAGTGTGCAAATAAAAATCCTTTAGAATTAGTTCATATTGATCTTTGTGGTCCTACTAAGACAAAATGATATAAAGGATAAATATGCTTCATGTTTCTAGTAGATGATTACTCAAGAATGACATGGGTAGCCTTTTTGAATGATAATTGTCAGGCATTTGAAAGATTCAAAATATTTAGGGCCATGGTAGAATATGAGATTAGACAAAAAATCAAATGCTTAAGATCTGATAGAGGTAGAGAATTCACCTCAAATGAGGTCATAGAGTACTGTGAGAAGCATATAATCAAAAGTAATTAATCTACAATAAGGACTCCACAACAGAATGGATTTATTGAGAGAAAGAATATAATAGCTAAGGAGATGGCTAGAAAAATGCCAAAAGAGGCCAAGTTACCTGATGGATACTAGAGAGAAGCATTAAAAATAAAAATATATATCTTGGATAGAGTTCATCCAAGGGTAAACAATGATAAAACCCCCTATGAACTATGGTATGGAAAACCTACCTCTATTAAGTATTTTAGAGTGTTTGGAAGCAAAGGCTACATTAGAAGAAAAGAATACAAATTAAGAAGCTTTGAATCAAGATGTGATGAATGAATAGTTCTTGGTTATTCCACCCAAAGTAAAGCCTACATATGTTACAATAAAATCCTATAAAAGATTGTATAGACAATCAATGTCAAGGTTGATGAAGGCTTGAAACATGTTAAACCTGATAAAGACATCTATGAAGAGGAATTAGAGTATGAAGAGGAAGTAGCTAATGATGAACTTAAGGAAGTAAATGAAAATCCACCTGCAAGATTTGTTTAAAAGGATCATCCTATAGAATAGATCATTGTTAATAAAAATAAATGAGTTTAGATAAGGAGAAGAGTTACAATGAATAAGGAATAAGTAAGTTTTACTCTAATGTTTTAAATTGAGCCTAAGAACTATGTTGAAGCTAACAAGGATGATAATTGGATAAAAGCCATGAAATAATAATCAAGACAAATTGAAAAGAATAAAACTTGGGAATTAGTTCCAAGACATTCAAACAATAATATGATAGGTGCAAAGTGGGTCTTTAGAAACAAACTCAATGAGGATGGAACTATTATAAGGAATAAGGTCAGATTGGTGTACAAAGGATATGCAAAAGTTAAAGGGATAGATTTTGAGGAAACATTTACTCCAATTGCTAGATCAGAAGCCATAAGAATTTTTCTAGCATTCTTTGTTTATAATAAATTCAAAGTCTATCAAATGGATGTTAAGTCTACTTTCTTAAATGGGAACCTAGAAGAGGAAGTCTACATAGAACAACCTGAAGGTTTTTAACTATCAGATTAAGAAGTTTATATTTGTGAAAAAAAGCTCTGTATGGTCTAAAATAGGCACCTAGAGCATGGCATTCAAGATTAGACTAGTACTTACAACAACAGGGATTTAATAAAGGATGTATAGATAATAATCTATACTTCAAATTAGAAGGTGAGCATATGTTAATTATTGTTTTATATTTAGATGATATCATTTTGGTGGTAGAAACAAAAAAATGTGCAAATAATTTGTTTCTCAAATGTAAAATGAGTTTGAGATGTCTATACTTTCAGAAATTTCTTTCTTCCTTGGTCTATAGATAACACAAACTGATGAAGGGATAGTTATATCCCAAACCAAGTATGCAAAGGAAATGCTCAAGTAGTTTGGAATAGAAGATAGCAAACCAGTAGGTACTCCCATGATTATTGGTTATAAGTTGAGAAAAAATGATGAGTTCCTTGATGCCAATTAGACTTTGTATAGATTAATGATAGGTAGCTTGTTATACCTAATTACATTAAGGGCATATATCATGCAATCAATGTGCATGGTTACAATATTTCAAGCTACTCCTAAAGAATCACATGTCAATACATTGAAAATAATCTTTAGATATATCAAGAGTATAATTGACTATGGCCTATGGTATCCTAAAGATGAATATTTTACTTTGATAACATATAGAGATGCTGATTAGGCATGAGGTGTGGATGATAGAAGAAGCACTAGTGGTGGTGCATTTTTCCTTGGAAAGAAACTTGCTTCATGGATGAGAAAAAATCAAGAGTTAGTTACTCTTTATATAGTAGATGCAGAATATGTTACAGCAATGGCATGTTGCCCTCAAGTCTTATGGATGAAGAAAACAATTAAAGACATCAAGGTATAATACAAATAACTTATATCTATTCCTTGTGAAAATATTCTATTAATATATCAAAAAATCTAGTGATGTATTCCATAAATAAGCACATATCAATCAAGTAGCACTTCTTAAGATAAAAGGTTACAGATCAAGAGGTCATAATGGTATCTATGCCAACACAGGATCAAATTATGGACATATTCACCAACTTCTTCCCAAGGAATAATTTGAGTATATAAGGTATAAATTGGGAGTGGTGAATTTTACATCACATCACTAGATCCTATTAAAGTGTATGAGTCCAGGGGGAGGACCCTAGAAACTTTGTTAATCCCTAGAATAAGAGAAAAAAGGAAAATTAGGTATGCATATTTTTGTAAATTTCTAATGAGTTGATGGTTGTAGATTCCTATAAAAACTCCTTTATCTAATAAAGGGGGATAAAAATCTAGACAAATAGTGAGAGAGTTGGAGTCCCTTTGCCATTGATATCAAAGGGGGATAAAAAGTGCAAATAATCTCTATAAAAACTTTATGTTAATCAAAGAAGGAGCTGAGCATGTGTCCAAGTTGAGTTTTGGCAAGTGTTACATTACATAAGTGGGAGAAAGTTTTATTTGAGTAGATTCATCTCATTTTTATTAGAAGCTAATGCAAGAATAATCGATGCATGAAGCTGAGCATGTACTACAAGACCAGAGCATTAATTTTGCCATCAATGACAAAGGGGGATATTGTTGGCAATATGATTGTCATTGATGGAAAAAGGGATATAGTTAGCACAATGGATGTTATTGATGTCAAGAGGATCAGTCATAGGCAAGAGTGATGAAGAGAAGAACATATTTTATAATTGCACAAGTTGTAATATTATCATATAAATTTGTCATGATTTTACAAAGACCATTTCTATACATTTACAAAGAAATTGATAGAAGATATGTTATGGGTTTTAAAAGTGCATATCATATATACAGTCTACAAGTTTAGATGAAGGGAAATGATCCCAAAAAAGATTTATTTTATCTCTTGAATATTACTAGGGTTTCTCATTAAAACCCTAAGGTTTTTAGTCATGGTGTTCATAGTCATTTCTATTTTTATGTTGACTAGATATAGGTAGGAACCGATTATTTAAGTTACAACTTAAGCCTTTCTTGTTATTGTGTAATCAACCCCTTTGACTTCAGAATTATTGGCTTAGATTAGTGATCAAATAATTTAATATTTCCTAAGTCCTTGACTTAAGACTTGTTTGAGATTGATCAATGGCTAGTGATAAATTTTAAAATGAAGATCCAACGATATGAAACAAAGTCAATATGTCAAAGGTACCTAAGAGTGAACATGATAGTGCCAAGTATTATAAGCATATTGAATGATAATATGTAGAAGGAATGCATGAGTTATAAGTGTCAAAATCATAAGGATTGATAGTAAAGTGCTCAGAAGACATGTACTAGTTCCAAGTGTTACAAGCGCATGGACTAATAATATGTAGAAGACATGTAGGAGTGTCAAGTGTCATAAAATTGAGCACTAACAATAAAGAGTAGAAGGCACATGAGGGTGCCAAGTGTCACACTCATAAGATCTTATGAAAGATAGAACCAATGAGCATATTAAGTTATCAGAAGATCTAATGGTGAGTGTGTGATCATGTAATGAAGATTAATGGAGCATATGGATTCAAAGAGGTCAAAGTGTTTGATGTTTAGCATGTTAAAGACCAAGATATATGGATGGTGCATATGTATTCCAAAGTATAAGGAAGTAGCGAGATGAGATCAAGTGATCAATGTTAAATGATTAAAAAAGGTAAAGTCCATGCTAATTTTGAAGATCTAATAACATGAAGGAACTTAGGATCAAAGATTAACAGATGCATTTTAAAGTTGAAATGTTAAAGTTCATAAGCTTGTAAGGATCTAATGGAATACATGATCCTATCAGAGCTTGATCTAGTGGTTGAATTTTAAAGTTGAGACATTTGAATGAGGATCATTGGATCATGGCATGAAACTTAAGATCAATGGTCAGTATTTAAAGATATGTTTATATTAATGGTCAAGTGATAGAACATACAAGAAAAATACATTATATGACACATAAAATGATATAGATGACTATGATCAATCTAAATTGTGTAATATGGCATGTGCATAAAAAATAGAGCCTTACATCTAATAAATATAGTAAAATATAGGGAAATATGGTGTTGGTGCATGAATTCAAGAAATGATAAAATTGTAGGATTGTGATGTGTTAATTACCAAGAGTGAACATAGAGCTATGTGAGACCTAGATTTAAGCATATATACATCATCTAGAAAATACACTAAAGGTTGATAAAGTGTAGAATAATGTTGAACTGAGAGGGAGATAGAAAAAGAGGAAGAGAGATGCAAAGCAGAGTATGAACAATTATAGAATAAGTCTATAACAAAGAAATAGATTCATTTATAAATCAAATTTGTAATCTAGAATTGTAGCTCTGTAATAGATCTAATTGGTAGGTACCATCAGAAGAGCTAAGTTGGTTCTCAATTAAGGAGTTGATTCTTCCTTAGAGTAGGTGATCTTAAATCATGGGATTAGTGTCTCCTTAGGGTCAATGCCCTTAAACATTATAACCAGTGGAATAGTAGAGTTTAACATCTATTCTCATGGTGGTTTTTACCATATTGGGTTTTCCATGTACATCTAGTGTTGTGTGTGTGTGTGTGTGTGTGTGTGTGTGTGTGTGTGTGTGTGTGTGTGTGTGTGTGTGTGTGTGTGTGTGTGTGTGTGTGTGTGTGTGTGTGTGTGTGTGTGTGTGTGTGTGTGTGTGTGTGTGTGTGTGTGTGTGCGTGTGCGTGTGCGTGTGCGTGTGCGTGTGCGTGTGCGTGTGCGTGTGTGTGTGTGTGTGTGTGTGTGTGTGTGTGTGTGTGTGTGTGTGTGTGTGTGTGTACACATCCTTTCTAAATTAAATTAAAAAGGATTAAATGACTAATTTTAATCAATATATTGATTCACATGCTCTAATTAGATATTTTTGTTCCATTAAGACTAAACCCTATGCATTGGTATTGATATCTCTCAAGTATTCTTCACCTACAAGCATATTATCCTTGCATAAGTAGGCCACTTGAATTGGATTCATAGACTGGTTACTTTGGAAGAGCTAAAAGAGACACCTATAATTATTTTCATGGATAATTTTGGCATTAGAAGAGTAAAATAAGTATTGATATTTCCTTTTCTATAGTTTAGAACTCCTATTTAGGCTCTGCAACACATATTATGCCCAAAAACCCATAAACTTGCATTTTCAAGAAGTGATCATATAGTTTCTATACCATTAGGTGTGATGGAAATGAGCCCCTCTAAGATGTAAACATGATCTAAGTATTATAAAATAAAGTCATGAGTGTTTGAATGAATTTTTCATTAAATCTCTCTAGTTGAGTCACTATTAGGGTTTAAGGGAGGTTTACGAGTGTTTCAGGGTCTTAGGGATGGTTCATAGAGATCAGATCTTGGATCTCTAAACCAATTATGACAAATTCAAGACAATAAGCCTCCACACCTTCCTTAAAGTGTTGAGATCCCCAAGAATATCATCATATCTATGATGAGCATGGGAATATGCTCTTTATGGGAGAAACATACTGACTGAGAAACTCCTGTGTCTCTATAGGCAAAATGATCCACTATATATAATCCTCATAAGATTCAAATTATCTAAAGGGATTCTAGACACTATGATATCCTTCCCTAAGAAGGTTAAAAGCATTCTTACTTCCCAAATTATTCTCTACTTCATGTTTTCATGACACATTCATAGTGGAGGCTATATATTAGTTTATCTATTGACATGAAAATTGAACATTGGCCTAAATATTGGGGTTGTGAGCCAAACTTGTACTATATACAACCTTAATGTCACATTATAGGTCCTATGGAGTAGCACCATTGTCATAATTATTCTATTTGACTTCCTTTTAGAACACATAGTCATCTATCTTAACACTTGTGCTTATCTACCTACAAAAATAGTCATACAATTCACTTGGGTGGATACTAGAGGATATTTTTAGATTTTTCAAAACTCATTCTCCCTCTCAACTTATTTATGCACACAAATAATCCAAATCTCCTTAATTTTGATCTCAAATTGACCCTTTTAGGCCTATTCCATACAGTTTAACTCCAACACATGCCAACCAATGAGTCATTGTGATGCTTAAAAGACCTTAGGAGAGCTTAAAAGTCATTACATCTGCAAAATACCTCATATATATGGGTTTTGAGGCTAAACTCCACCATTGAGTCACTTTTAGGGTTTGTGAAGGGTTTGAGATGTCTACCATCTTAATGATGGTTCATAGTGTATGTACATCCAAACCAAAAAAAAATGCCATGAATCTATAGTGCACTAACCTTATCTTATTACATGAATATATTAGGTTTACATGTAAGGGGTGTGTGGAGATATGAATTTTGGAAGGTGACACTAGGGTTGTTTGCAGGAAATTCTAAGTGGTTATCTTCTTATGTTTCATTCATTAATGTTAGCCCCCAAATTCCAACCAATATTTCATGAATATTTAATCAATATGGAGACTTAAAATTACCTAAGTTCTTTTGCCCTAAGCATGTTTATGGTGGAGAGGGTGAGCATTTGAAGGTGACCATCAAATTAACTATGCATAGGGTGAGTGGCTTGAGCAGGTTTTGAAGACACATGTAATACTTTCCTCACTTATTTGAATTTTAAACCTCCTTATCAGGTCTTATACATCTTCATACACCTCAAATTTACCATTAAACTTGTTTTAAGAGCTTGAAATAATATTGAGATGGAAGTAAGGTCTATAAACAAGCTTGTGTGACTGTCTGTATTGGCCTATATATAAGTTAATTAACTATAGTTATGAGTGTTAGACCCTTTGGAAGAAGTTTTAGGACCTTATCCATCATTTTACATTAAAATTAAACCTCCTATGGATTCCAAACTATCTACAAAAACTACATGTCATGGATGCACCTTTCAACCCATAGAACAACTGTCACATATAGGGCTTGGTCTTAGACAAAATGATGGGTATACCCACTATTTTTTTAGCCCAAGTAAAGGAATGGGTAATTTTAATTAGTCATGATGACCATTTTTTCTAAATTTTGAGACTTATCTATGCCTATAAAGGCCTTAAACCATCATTTTGGCTTAGACTAGCAGTAAACTGACTATTGACTATGTGACTAGGCATGAAAATTTTGAGTATGTCCTTCTCCATTATTTTTTGAGGTGTTTATAGTAAGTAAGTGTCTGTCATGTGACCTAGGGATAAGATCATGCTTAGATGATAATTTTAAAACATATCCTTCTTTTCATACCACCCCTTATTGAAGCTTAGGGCTTATGCATGAGTATGTATGTGTAATCTCAAGCCTACATTGATGATCCTCTATCTTCTTAGATGTGATAAAATTAAAGTGTTATATTATTCAATAGTATTTAATTTTAATTTCTTGTATTAACATTGCCTTTTATCCCAGGATAAATGAAGATAGTAATATACATCAGCAATGTCACATGTATTAACTTGTTAGTATGACTATCTATAGGAGTTTGGTTATCAAGCATGTATGAGAAGAAGGTGGTATGAAATCATTTGAAACTCCTATGTGATAGGATCACATTATCATTAACTTATTTAGGAGGCAACTCCCATCATACTCACACCAATCCTCATGCCTTTGAATGGTCTACATAGTGCCTTTTTTGGAGATTGTACTATAGTATGCCTAAAAGGGCTGGTTGGAGGTGGTCATTTGCCTTCTCAGTTCACAACATGACCATGTATGGAAAATATACTATGATATAATATATCTT
This sequence comes from Torreya grandis, assembly GCA_037957365.1. Taxonomy (NCBI): domain Eukaryota; kingdom Viridiplantae; phylum Streptophyta; class Pinopsida; order Cupressales; family Taxaceae; genus Torreya; species Torreya grandis. The sequence goes on along the minus strand of JARHVA010006558.1, from coordinate 34,281 downwards.
GATGGTTCCAAGGGAGTATGAAGGTTTGTTGACATGATATAGACTTGAAAATAAGGGTGGAAGAGTGAATGAAGATGACTGTGGGGGAATGAGGGTGAAACATAGACAATAGGTTTAGAATAGAGTGTGAATGGTAGTGGAAGCTATGAGAAATGATAAGGATATGAAAATGGTGTGAAATGGAGAGTAATAATCTTTCTAAAACCATCGACATGAACCTTATATACCTTTACACATATACCTAAGCAAACATGGAACTTTGGAGAATAAATGAAGCATACACAACCCTAAAGTGAATCCTAGGAAACTCAGAAAAACCTTAGTCTTTGAAAAAGACCTTAAACTCTATTAAAAGTGATTGTGTGGGTTTGGAGACAAGGAGGATGGTTTCTAGGCTTGTGAGGCTACCTTAGGGGTTGTAAAAGTTTCTTATAAGGCTATGATAACACCCTACTATGACTCAAACAACCTATTATAAGTTTTGTAGTTGTATTTGAGGTTCTGTAGATGCCATTGAGCCACACATAGTGTTCACCATTTAGTGGTTTTGAATTATTCACACTTCCTTCCTCCTTGAGATATTATAAGGTAAAAAGAGGCCATTAGACCTCGAACATGAGAAAGAAGGCATTAGAAACCTTAAAATACTCTATAAACTCTTTAACTCAGTCAACAACTTCTAGAGAAATACTTAAACACCCTATTCATTATCCCAAACTAAATGTAGGCTACACATATAATATAGTATTGAAGGTTTTATAATTCTATGAGCTCCCACATGTGAGGCACATGTTGAAAATGCTATGATAGGATCCTTTAATACTCCTTTCATTGGTTTGAGTAGGCAAGCTAAGAAGACTTGAAAATCATTCAATCCAACTTGGCCTATGTAGATGGGAATGACATACAAATTCCTTATGTTCTTAAGGAATGTTCATAAAGCTTTTGAGACCAATCCCAAGACAAATTCCCATGGGTGGAAGTTGCCTAAGTATAATTTCTATGGTTATGAGCTTGGGCCCATATTCCCTCTTCTCTGTATGGTACACACATAAACCTAAGAATCTCTCTGAGTTTGATAATGAGCTTGAGGGATAAATGGGAAGGTTTTGAGCTTCCATGGCACTAAAAACCATTTATTCCTTCTCCATTTGATATTTTTGACCTCCTTCAAAACCATGACCCCACCTGAGTTGGTCCATACTGTACGGATCCATACCACTTGAGAAACCTCTAAAACCTATAAATTTTCTATATTTATTCTTGTTTCAAACCTAAAGACATCATTAACAAGTGTTGTGGAGGGAAAAGAGGGGTCATGTGACACTTTTAACCTAATGGTATAAATTGAAGGAGTTTAAAAGCCACTATTTAACATGTGTGGGGTGCATTTGGGGGATTTAAGCATTGACCATGATGGTAATGGATTTAATGAGTTATGAAATGGTCTAATAATGGTATAATGAAGCTTATGGAGTCTATTTAAGGCATGGGAAGTGATTTATTAGTCTATCAGGGCTAGATTAGGTCTAATTATGACCAAAAACATTGACTTTGGCACACATATATAACCTTAAAGAGTCATATCACTTATATATCATGTCAATATATTATAAAAGACCTTTATTATTTATTGAAAAATTAAAATAGACCCTAAGACACTTTTCATGATGTTCTTTAAAGGATTTGAAGTGAACATTCCTCATGTTATTAGATTGATCAGAGATGCTCCTAAATTCTTACTAGATTATCTTCTCAATTTACCTTCACCATGACATATTTAAATTTTTTGAGCTTCATAAATGTAATACAAGGCCATTTAAAATTATTTATCATCATGAAAATACTTAATTCAAGTTGGAAAGGAGATATTAAGACTGACAAAGCAAAGCTATAACATGACAAGATAATGGACTGCTTGAACAACCCTCCAAACTCACAAGGAAAAGATGAAATCATGAGACTAATTATAGATCAAGACTCAAGGAATTAAGTTGACCCATTTCTAGTTTTGGGAGTAGATAATGGTCAACATTTTTAGTGACTTAGCTAGCTTGACTAGCCTATTGGTCAAAGAACTCAATTTTTTTTGAACATGTTCTTGATGGCTTAACAAATAGAACTTGACTACATATGAACCATTCCTTATACCTTGCATACTTTGGATTAAATGAAACACAATAAATCAACAAATAATAAATAGGAAAGATAGACACAATGACCAAAAATAAGACCAAGCAACAAACATTAAGCATGTGCAAGAACACTTAAGGGAAAAAGATAAACACTAGCTATTAATGTACAAGAGGAACATGATGAAGATTAGTAATAGAATTTGAGGAAAATACCATTGAAAGGGTGGGGAGATAATAAACATTTAATCTATAAATTTGAAAGGAATGACTTTCCTTGTAACTGGTGATGATGTAAGTTCCATTCCAAAGGTTATCAATCTTGGAGTGGTTTCTTGGCTTTGCACGATCATCATCCCACTTGAGGAATACATATTCTTGTTAGAATGTTATATATGAATCCATTTTATCAAATGATTTCTTAAATTTGTGCTTATTTGACCACATGACATGCATGGAACTATCCCTTGTCTCTTCTAATTATCTTATCTCATCCATTCTAACTTACATTGAATCATCCTCCAAGAGCTCAAGTTAGTGAGCAAGCTCTAGGGTAGGAAGTTCAAAGGAAATATGTAGTATTTCCTCTCTACCATAGACAAAGAGGTATGGAAAGTGTCTAGTATACCTCTTAAGTGTAAATATATCTACCCATAAGGTAGTTCTCAACCTTGTATGGCACTCTCTTTGACTGTCCTTCATGGCTATCTTCATGATCCTTATCAAGTTCATGTTTATGGACTCTACTAGCCCATTTCCTTGTGGGTAATAATTAAATGAACACTTGATTTATATTACATGGATAAGGGCTCACTCACATAACTTATCACTTCTTAATGGTAAGGAATTATCAGATATGATTGTTGAAGGTACACCAAATTTGGTCACAAGATTATCATAAAAATCCAAAACTAAGTTCTCATTGGCCTCCTTCAGTGCAACAACCTCCTCCCACCTTGTGAAGTAGTCAGTGTCTATTATGACCCACTTATTTCCAAAAATGGAAGGGGGATGGATACTTCTTATGAAGTCTAACCTCTACCACATGAAGGGCTGCTCAACTTGGATTAGTTGCAAGGGAAGGGAAACTAACTTATATTTGTGAGTGAACAGGGAACACTTTGAACACTTTCTAACCCAAGTATGAACATATATAAATAATTTAGGAAAAATTTATCCATATTTTATTATTTTAAAGGTTATGGTATTATCAAAAAATTTCCCACTAGTAGGTCCATCATGAAATTGCTCAAGTAGCTTGTCAACTTGGCTTGATTCAACACATCTCAAAATCATGCCTCAGACATCCTTCTTAAAGAGCGATCCATTTTTAAATACATAGGGTAGGGTATGAATTATAAAATTTCTCATTTTAATCCTATTTAAGCCCATAGGACATTGGCCTATTTGAAGGAATTTAACCACATCATTGGACTAGCTGAGAGCCGTGGTATTTGTAGCTACCTACTAACTATCATGGACTACCAACATTATATATTTATATTCCTTCACTTATAATACATGATTATAAAATATAACTATACCTATAATTAAATTGGTAACTCTCACCTCAATTTCATATTCCATACACTTTTTTACCCATACAACTCTCTTCTCAATCAAATCTCTGTTAAGTATAAACTCTTTGATGCTTGGGTGCACTACCATAATTATGACGTTGTTGTTAGACACCATGTGCCTAAACTTATTAAATATTCTCATGATATAAATTACATGCTTCTTAAAAAAATTATATATTTCCTCATATCCTTCTAATTCTTGACTAAATAAGGCAATTGGTTATTCTAGGCCTTCATCATTCTACTACATAAGCATAATAGAAATTACATCTGATGTGTAGAATGAATACAAGAAAAAATATTTGATAAAGTCAAGGTTAAGGAGTGTGGGGGATTGAGATATGACTTGGTTTATGGCCTCAAATATCCTCTTCCATTCCTCAATCCATGTTAACTCTTTATGCTTCTTAATTATGTGAGTAATAGGCTTAACTAATTCTACAAAACCTGGGATAAACCTCGTTATAAAGTTGATATTTCATAAGAAGATCTACAAACCTTTCTTGTGGTTGGGTAAGGATAATATTGATTCAAATCTCTTAGGGTTTATAGAGAGACCATACTTTGACACCACATGCCCTAATAATCTACCTTCATAAATAGCACAGATGACTTTATTGGGATTCAAGGACACTCCAAACTACCTGCACTTATCAAAGACCAAATTTAAATGTTCCATGTGATTTGTTGGATCCTTTGAGAACATAGTGATGTAATCAAGATATATGAGCACCATCTCATTAATCAACCCCTAAAAGGCAACATCAATTTCCCTTTATAAATTTTCCCCTGCATTTGATAGTCCAAAGGGAATTTTCATATATGCATAGGTTCCCCACTTTGTAGTGAAGGTAGTCTTATGTCTATCTTCCTTATTAACTAATATTTGATTTTATCTATATTAACCATAAAACAAATAAAAAATTTGAGAGCCTAAAACCTTATGAAGTATCTGATCCATGGAGGGTAGTGGATAGTGGCCTCTCAAAGACACCTTATTAAGGCTTCTAAAATTAACACATAGGTGTATATATCTATTTTTATTCCTCATTAGAACAAGGTTTTCCACCGATGAGGAATTATTAATGGGGATTATGATCTTAGATTTAATCAATATGAACAACTCTCTTCTCATGAGCTCTTCCACCTTAGGGTTGACTGGTCTTTGCTTCTGCCTTACCAATTTTGAATTTTTCTCCAACTCTATGGTGTGTTGGGATAACTTGGGGTGAAAGGATTTTAGATCATGGTATTACCATGCAAAAACATCAACATTATCCTGGGACAAGGCTATGAAGACATCTCTCTCTTTTTTTGTGTTTAATTTTCCCAACTTAAGCAATTTATCCTTAAAGATGACTATCTTCTCATAATGTTATTCTTTAATTGAGATACTCACATTATCCCTTATTAGTTGATAAATTTAATTGAATATGTTTTCTAATGTCACTAATACCTTGGGAAATTTCTTAGTATTTAATTACATTATTTGATCATCAAATTAATGTTGTAACTTACCTTGATCAATATGACAAAATTCTTCCTCATGCATGAGAAAGCAAGCAATCTACTCATCACCGTGAAAGACCCACCAAATCACCTCATTGTAAAGTATTAATGGACTAAATAAAACATTTATTTATGATTATCATTGAGTGCCCTTGACTCCATCAACAATGTCATATTGAGCACCAATAGCTGTAAGTCTATTTACATGGTGATTGGACTCCCTTAATATATAATGAATGTCAAATGCTAAGAAGTCCTCTAAGAGGTCCCCTATTCAGTGCTTGTAGGCCTTTAAAAGATTATTCTTAATTACACTAACACCCCTCACTTACTAAACTACTAGATCACTATCACCTTTCACTTATAAAAGTTTGATGCCTCTCTTCCTTGCCTCTTATAGCCCATATATGAGGGCTTCATATACTTCTATGTTTGAAGTACAACTAAATTGGAACCTCACTACTGAGTAGTAATTCTAATTTGAAGGGGAAACAAGAATGATTCTATCCCCACTCTAATTTTTTAACCTTGATCCATCAAATAACAAAGTCCATATGCCATCATGCTCTTGAGTTAGGCTTATGAGACTAGGAGCAACAACTCCTTCCTTATGCATGTAGTATACACCTAGGCCTACCTCATTAATAGTCTTTTAGGGATCAAAACCATAGTTGTCAACTACCCATTCATCAAGGATTATATTCAATATGCCTTTAAGATGATCCTTGGGTACTTACTCATGGATATTCTCATCCTCATCTAGTATAGTGAAATTTACGTTAGAGAGGTTGGGCATATAGGGTTTTAAGTGGAACATAAAACTAGGTTCAGGCCTAATAGTGACCCTTTTCCCATATATATTCCTAAAGACCATGTATAACTAGTCAAATGAAAGGTATCCCCCAATATTTGTAGTGAAAAACCTAGATACACATAGGGTAAAGTATGTAGGTAGATCACCAACCATGACATCTTGTGAGATAATGCAATTTAGGCTACTAACATAATTTTGATATATTTTAAGACACCTACTATCTTTATGGGGGACCCATATAATTTAAAGACTCCTTTCTCATTAGGTTCATATTTGAGCTTTAGTTTATCAGCTATGGCCTTTGGCATGACTGAGGTTGAGGCACCACTATCTATCATGCAATTGTGGATAAGATAATATCATATTATGACTGATAAGTAGAATGGAGGTGTCTTAACTACCTTGAGAGTTTGAAATTCACTAGGTTGACTATTTTTAGCATAAATTTCACTCACCTTATTAACTTTCTTGTTTATGAGAGAGAGCTGAGAGATCTTGTTGAAAAAGGTCCTTTTACCCTAGAATGAGTAGAGAACCCCACATAAGAATGATAACATTATATTTATTCATGTAGTCCATAATGTTAAAGGGAGAATTGACACTCTTGGGTTGTAACTTAGAAATGGAGGCATCACTTGTGGCTTGAGTGACTTATGGAATGAATGGAATCTTCTATTACTACCCATGTGTTTGAGATGTATACTATGTTGGAGAGGTTTTGTTAAGTGTAATTTGAGTGGTAGGCTATTGAGTTACTTGAGGATGTGTTGGAGTGGTTTTAGATTGCCCCAAGTTGTCATCAATCATCCTCCTCTTAGTCCTTGTGTGAGATGCAATTGAATCATCTAGATTTAGTATATTCTACCTCAAGTTTGCTTCTACTTGCTCAAAAGTGTGTTCACCTTCTTATAAGTTTGCAAAGGTGGTCTCAGTAGGTGTTTTATTCACACTCCCTACTTATTGGCTTGGTATTTTCACTGGTGCCATGAAGGACATATCACCATGAGGTATTAGAGGACCCTTTTATGGAGGCATGGTGTCATGAGTAGGACCCTATTACATATAAGAATTTTGATATGTTTCCCCACTTTTAGACATCACCATCTCACTTGATTTCCCTCATAGAGCAAACCATTTACCTTCTTGTGCAATGTTATTTTATGTTAGCACTAATGCCCTTAAAATACTCATAACATTGGGGTTATAGCTATTGTAAAGTCTATCTTGACTGAACTACCCTTGGCCTTATTGTTTGGGTGGATAAGGGGGTTTATTATAGGGATAAGATGGATATGGAGCCTGATATGGGGGTTAATAGGGTATATAATAAGTATGTTTTTATGTCTTTAAGTCTACCAACTTGTTATTTTAAGATTGAAGTAACCCCTCAATATTATGAAGACTATCTACTTGGATACCATTAGATTGATCTTGAATATTTGGAGTTGGTAATGGAGAAATAGTATGGGAATTAGGTTGGATCTTAGGAAATAGGGGCATGAGGGGTCTAGGAGTCAGCTTTCCTACTTATATCAAACAATTTTCTTCTCTTATGGATATTTCATATGCCTCTAATAATGTGGTCCCACCCATGGACTATATCATTATATCAATATCAAAATTCAAGGCCCTTAATTAGTATAGAAAGGCATAATTGAGTTTAGGATTGAAAATTATAGGGATCTTATCCCAAGTATTTTGAAATCTATAGTTAAAATCAACCATAGATTCCTAGGGTCCCCTTTTAATTGAGGTGAGCTGCTCAACTAGTGACAAATGATCACTTCTATCTTAAAAATGTTTAAAAATGCACTCACCAAATTCATCCCAATTGTTTATGGAGGTAGGAGTAATACCTATATACAATTGAAGATCTTTGCCTCTCAAGGAAGTTACTAAGAGTCTCATCCCTACATTTTCTTGAGTGATGTTGTGTATTGAGCACAAGTTGGCTATATTGGCTATGTGTTCCATAGGAGTGGTGGAGTTTTCCCTTATGAAGTATAAGAAAAGTTTCAAAGAAAAAAATAGGATATCATCAAATTATTTTAGGTTTAAATAGATACCACCATTAAAGGGTACAAATGCTTGCATTCTAGGCCTTACCATTGGGATTAAAGGACTTACAGTAGGCTATATATAGACATAATTGGTAAAATTGAGAGACTTAGGAGAATTGGGGGGTGTGGGGTTTGGGTTAAATATAGGAACCCTCTTTATCCTTTTAATATCTAAATATAGATCAACAAATTCAATCTACTTACCTTTTGGAGTTAACCTAGTGGACACCTTTTACATGAAATTGCCTTCCAATCTTCCACTGACTATTCTTCACGCTCTAGATATCCTCCAACATTGTAAATATTTTAAAATTAGGTCTCTAAGACAATTTATATATGGTCCCATCGATCATGACAAAACTTTTAGGTAACTAGGTTAAACCCTTGCTAAAGAAAGATTGTTCACATCCACCTCAAACCTAGACTAACATTAGAGTGACATTAAGCTATGGGATACATTATATACAAGTCAAACCTCTAGTTTTGATATGGATAGATCCTATAATTTATCATTTCAATTCTCTCTCTAATATCTAACATTTTGTAAGGAAAAGGGAAAATAGATAAGAACTGATAAAAGAACCTACTCTAAAGTGGTGATGCACCAATGATCGAAAATCCTCTCTAAGTCTGCCCTTAGAAACCCACTAATGAAATTGATGAATATTTAAAATGATAAAACTTATTTATGATGTTATAATCATGAATATTTCATATGGATGTTGAGTAAGAGTTATATAACTTGAAGGATAAAGGCCTGTATCAGTAAAAGACACTATTTACTTATTACACTTCAAGAATACCTCTACTTGCCAAAACTTCATATAACCTACAATAGAATAGAAGCCTTAAGTTAGGTGAATGAAATGACATAAATATGATAGAATAATACATACATTATAAAAATAAAAATCTCATGAAGCACACTAGCTTTCAATAGAAAATTTTTAGTATTCTCTTATTGATTTAAAGGAGTACAAGGAAATTTTGGCAGAGCTTTGCTATACCCAGTCGAGGGATCCCCAAAAAATTAATCAATGCCTATTTAAATATAAGTTTTGGAAGAGAATATATAATATTACAAGCATGGGAGAGGTCATGAATGATGCCAATATGGTGTATGGTAGTTAGAACAGGCATATTCCTCCTCAAGCATTTACACTCCTTTAATGAGTCCACTTTGGCATTAAGATCAAGCATAGAGGTTGTTAATCCAAAATTTGAATTAATTTAGGCCTTAAAAATTCTTAAAATAGGCAAATATTCTTTTTAATGATAGTTAAACAATGCAAATGGAGTGTGGATAGGTCTCCTAGAGTTGTTGGGTAGCCTCTCCTTCAATGTGCATGCAAAATTATCACCTAAATTGCCTCTAACTTGTCATAATAGCCTTTGATTTGGATATGATCTCCTAGATGAAAATTATCAATGCCTCAAGGTGACTCATAAATTTCATAATGTTTCTCCAAACCCACTAGAGTATTCTACTTTCAAGATAAGTAGACCTATTCTACTTACCCTTCATATTTTCGCTCATATTCATTACTTGAATGATCAAATAGCTAAAATAGGATCCCAACTAATCTGAGAAGACTTAGTTCATTATTAGATAACCCACATGCATTTATATTTATATCTCTCAAGTTTGCTTCACCTTCAAACACATTAGCCTTGTATGACCAGGCCCCTTTAACTAGATTCATAGACTGGCATCTTAGGAAGAGCTAATAGAGACACCTATAGTCAATTTCATGGATAAATTTGAAATTGGAGGAGTAAAATAAGTCTTGATATTTCCTTTTATATATTTTGGAACTCCTAGTTAGACTTTGATACACATCTTATGCCCATAACCCTACAAAATTGCATTTTTAGGAAGTGACCGTATAGTTTCCATACCTCAGGTCTGAAGGACATGAGCCCCTCTAAGATGGAAAAATGATCAAAGTGTTATAAAAAAAATCCTAATTGTTTAAATGAATTTTTCATTAAGCCTTTCTAGTTGAGTCATTATTAGGGTTTAAAGGAGGTTTATGAGTGTTTAGGGTTCTTAAGGATAGTTTATAGAGATTATATCTTGGATATTTGAATAAATTATGTCAAATTATATCCAATAAGCCTACCTACCTTGAATGAAGTGTTGGAATCCGTAGGCACATAATCTAAGCTATGATGAACATGTGAATACACTCTTTATGGGATACACATACTCAATTAGTAACTCTGATGTGTTTGTAGGAAAAATAATCCACTATAAATACTCATTCTAAGATTCAAATTAACTAAAGGGATTCTAAACACTATGATAGCCTTCCCAAATAAGGTTAAAATAATTTTTACTTCCCAAATTATTCTTAGCTTCAATTTTTGATGACAGAGTCATAATGGAGGATATAGATTGGTCTATTTATAGACATGAAATTTGAACATTATCCTAAATCCTAGGGATATGATCTACTATTTCACTATATAAAAACTTAATATCACCTTATAGGTCCTACATAATAGCACCATTGGCATACTTAGGTCATGTGACTCCTTTTAAAAACACACAGTCATCTATATTAACATATGTGCTTATTTGCCTATTGAACTAGTCATGCAAGTCACATGGGTGGATAGTAGAGGACTTGTTCAGATGCTAAAAGACTCATTATCCATCCTCAACTTCATTGTGCACACAAACAATACCAATCTCCTTGATTTTTAGTTCAAATTGATAATTCTAGGTCTATTCCATACAATTTGACTCCTACACATGCCAACCAATGAGTCAATGTGATGCTCAGATGACCTTATGAGACCTAAAAGGTCTTTTCATGGTCAAACTACCTCATTTAGATGGGTTTAGAGGCCAAACTCCATTATCAAATCACTTCTAGGGTTTGTGCATGTTTTGAGATTTCCATCATCTTAACAATGGTGAATAGCATATGGATGTCCAAACTTAAAAAAATGTGGTGAATCTATAGTGAAATAACCTCCTCATCTTCCATGAATGGCTTGGGTTTCCATGAAAATGGTGTATGGAGATGAACTTTGGAAGGTGATACTAGGGTTGTTTGTAGGCAATTCTGAGTCGTAATCTTATTAAGGTTCATTTATAAAGGTTATCCCCCAACTACCAACTAATATTTCATGAATATTTATTCCATATTGGGAGTTAAAATTCCTTAAAATCTTTGGCCTTGAGTATGTATGTGGTGGAGTGGGTGAACATTTGAAGGTGAGTATTGAATTGACTATATATAGGTTGAGTGTATCAAGTAGGGTTGAAGACACATGGACCATTTTACTCACTTATTTACATTTTAAACATCCATAGTAGGTCTTAAACATATTCATAGACCTCAAATTAACCATTAAACTTGTTGTAATATCTTGAAAGAATCTTGAGATGGTAGTAGGGTCTATAAGTAGGCTTGTATGACTATCTACATTGGTCTATCTCTAAGGTAATTGACTATAGTTATGAGTTTTAGACACTTTGGAGGAATTATAAGGACCTTATACATAATTTTTCATTGAAACAAAACCTCTGATGGATCCCAAACTATTTGTAGACTCTACATGGCATGGATGTACCTTTCAACCCACAAAATAACTTTCACAGATAAGGATTGGATTGAGACAAAATAGTGGGGATACACACTATTTTCCTAGCCCAAGTAAAGGCATGGGTACTTTTAATTTGTCATGATGACCATTTTTACTAAATTTAGAGACTTAGACATGCCTATAAGGGCCTAAAACCATCATTTTGGCTTAGACTAGTAGTAAACTGATCATTAACCTTGTGATCAGGCATGAAAATTATGAGTATGGCCTTCTCCATTATTTCTTGAGGTGTATATGATAATTAGGTGTCCATAATGTTCCATATGGATATTATCATGCTCAAATTATTATTTTTAAATATTTACTTCTTTGCATACATCCCCCTATTCAGGTTTAGAGCTCATGCCTAAGTATGTTTGTGTAATCTCAAGCTTGTGTTGATGCTCCTCTACCTTTTTAGATGTGATAACCATCAAGTGTTACCTTATAAAATAGTATTAATTTTTAACTTTATTGTATTAACATTACCTTTTATCATAGTTAATATGAATACATTAATATACATTACCAATGTCACATGTATTCACTTGCAAGTATAACTATTTATAGGGGTTTGGTTATCAAGCTTGTATGAGAAGAAGGTGGTCTGCAATCACTTAAAACTCCTATTTGAAATTATAAAATTATAATTAAATTATTTAGGATGAACGTCCCCTCATACTCAAACCAATCCTCATGCCTTTTAATGGTTTATATAGTGCCTTTTTTGGAGACTAGTATAGTAGGCCTAAAAGGGCTAGTTGTAGGTGGTTATTTGCTTTCTTAGTTCACCACATGAACATGTATGAAAAACATCCTATGATATCATTAATATTTATGGTTTAAATGGAGTATATAGGTATATTAACATGATATAGACTTGGAAGGAAGGGTGGAAGAGTGAATGAAGTTGATTGCAGGGGGGATTAGGGTGAAACATGGACATCAAGGTTATAATATAGTATGAATGGTAGTTGAAACCATGAATGGTGTGAAATGGAGTATAAGAACCTTTATAAAAACATACACATTAAACTTTAAAATATTTAAACATATACCTAAGAAAACATGGAACTTTAGAGGCATAAATGAAGCACACATAGCCCTAACGTGAAACCAAGGAAACTCAAAAAAACCTTAATCTTTGTAGAAGACCTTAAACTCTGCTAAAAGTGACTGTGTGGGTTTGGAGACAAGGAAGATGGTTTTTAGGCTTGTGATGCCACCATGGGGGTTGGAAAAGTTATTCATATGGCTATTATGACACCCCACTATGGCTCCAACACCCTATTACATGTTTTTGAGTTGTATTTGAGGTTTTATATATGTCATTGAGCCACACATTGTGTTCAAAACACAATGGTTTTAAAGTATGCACAAGCCATTTATCATTGAGATATTATGAGGTGAAAAGAGGCCATTATACCTCCAAACTGATAAATAAGTCATTATAAACCTTGAAACATTCTATCAACTCTTCAACTTAGTTAACAACTTTTAGAAAAACACTTAAAAAACCTATTCATTATCCCAAGCTGATTGTAGGATGTACACATGATCTAGTATTGAAGGTTATCTAATTATAAGAGATCACACATGTGATTAAAGTGTTGAAAATTCTATGACATGATCCTTTAAGACCCAATAAAATAACTTTAATCATTAATTTGAGTAGGCAAGTCAGGAATCCTTAAAAACTGTTCAATCTAATTGGCATGTGCAGATGGGAATGACATACAACTTCCTTAAGTTATTAAGGAATGTTCATAATTTTTGTGAGACCAATCCAAAAATAAATTACCATGGGTGGAATCTTCCTAATTTTACTTTCTTTGGTTATGAGCTTGGGCCCCCATTATCTTTCTTTTGTACAATACAAGCATAAACCCGTGGAGATATCTGAGTTTGCTAAAGATCTCAAGGGATAAATGGGATGGTTTTGAGATTATATGGCATTAAAAAACACTAATTTATTCTCCATTTGACATTTTTAACCTCCTCCAAAACCATGACCCCACCCGAGTTAGATCATATTGTACAGATCTGTACCGCATATGAAACCTCTGTAACCTACAACTTTTCTACATTTTTTCTTGTTTCAAACCTAAAGACATCATTATCAGGTGTTGTGAAGGGAATATATGGGTTATTTGACACTTGTAACTTGATGGTATGAATTGAGGGAGTTGAAAAGTCATTACTTAGCATGTATGGGGCTGATTTGGGGGATTTAGGCATTGACCATGATGGTAATGGATTTAATGATGTATGAAATAGTCTAGTAATGGTATAATGAAGCTTATGGAGTCTATTTAAGGTGTGGGAAGTGACTTAATGGTCTATCAAGGTTAGAATAGGTCTCATTATGACCAAAAGCATTGACTTCAACACACATATATAACCTTAAAGAGGCATATCACTTAAATATCATGTAAATATCTTATAAAAGACGTTTATGACTCATTAGAGATTTAAAATAGAGCATAATACACCTTTAATGATTCTTTTAAAGGCTTGTAAGTGAATATACCTCATGTTATTAGATAGATCAGAGATGCTCCTAAATTCTTACTAGACTATCTTCTCAATTTACCTTCACCATGGCATCTTTCAACACTTGGATCTCCATCAAAGTAATATAAGGCCATATAATATGCTTTATCATCATGAAAATAATTTATTCAACTTGTAAAGGAGATATGAATATTTAAAAATTAAATCTATAACATGTTAGGATAATGGACTATTTGAATGATCCTCGAAACTCACAAGGACAAGATGTAATCATGAGACTAATGATAGATGAGGACTTAAGGCATTAGGTTGATCCATTTATAGGTCTAGGACTAGAGAGTGGTCAAAATTTCCTTCATAAATGCATAATTAAATCTATCATTAAATGTATTTAGACTCCCAACATTAACCCTATCTTAACTACACATGGGTTAGAGTTCATTGAAAAACTATAAATATAAGTGTCATGACCATTCTTCAACAAGATTATAGGTCAAAAGAAATAATTACAAATTATTATATAGAGGTATCCATATCCAACACAAGCCAAGAGCCAATTACCAAGTAAATAAGAGCAGGTGCTTCCCATGAAGCATTATTATTGTCAAAAATCATTTGTTCACAATAATGAACACAAGACTTCTCTCATATTGATTGCAAGATAGAGTCATTCTAGGAAGGTAAATGGAGGTTTTATATTCTATTTATAGATTTATTTATTTTTTAATCTTTGCTTACCCTAGTACTTAGGCTTAGAATGTTAGTTATCATTGTGTTGTTTTGGTTTATCACTAATAAAAGAAAGTAATAATTGTCTTCATAATCCTAAGTTACATTACCAATATTTTGCATTATCATAATAATATTCTTAGTCATATAATTGTGGAATGTTGTGTTTCTCATTGTTTATATATGTATAAGTAAATCCAACTACACTATCGTATGTTGGTAAATTTATGAATGTATTTTTGTTTTCAATGTGTTTTATAATGTATTTATACTAAATTATTATTGGTTTTTGTTTGCTCTTTATTTATGGACTCACATTCTCTAATGATTATCTAATGATTATAACCACTGCAGCTTCATGTTTGAATGTGATAAAATCATAGTCTTTGCCAAATGTTCCCCCATTACTTTCATACATGATTTTATCAATTTTGCATTGCATTGATCCAAGGTAGGTTTAATTTTAAATGTGATGAAACATGTGTTTAACTCAATTGTTATTATCAGGTCAATAAATCCATTAGAACATTTAGGATAAATAATATTATTCAAATGTTGTTTGTCATACCCCAGATAATGAAGAAGTGTCATGATACATTTATTGGCCTCATGATATAAGGCAATCTCGACATGTGAAAATTTATTTCCATCAATATGGAGACTAAGAATCAAAAGATGTAGATATGATGAATGATTTTTAATTGCCTTTTTTGGAACCATATTAGCCTTATTTGGTGTATCTCACTTTTGATTATTCTATGTAAGAAAACCTTTATTTGAAGATGTTATCTTACTTAATTTGAGTTTCTTTGTTAAACTGGGCTTTTTTTGTTTGCTATTATAGTTACTACTATTTTTGGATTTGTGATATTTGTATTTTAGCTTTATTTAACCTTTCTTGGTCATTATATTCTCTTTATAAAATTTATTATTAAAATTATTTTATTGCAATTAGTCCCTTTTGTTCTGATTATTTAATAATGCCTTATTCCCATTGTGTTGTTTTTTTGGTTTGTACTTGTTCAAGAGGAGATGTGATATTAACTATAACATTTTGAAGCTTGAGAGTATCTTTAAACTTGTCTTCAAGTGATGCAACCATTAGATATAGAGTGTGAATTTGTTCTTACTTTTTCTATGAATTAGTACTGTAAAAAGTATCAGTATTATTATTATGTTTATTATATTTGAATATAGCTTTTAATTTATCCTTATAATATTATGTCTCCATAATAGTATCTTATTTATTCCTTTTTACTATGTATAAATGATGTTGATATTTTCCAACTCTCATAGGTGTGAGTAGAGTATGCGATAAGTATTCCTATGGATCAACAAGATTGAAATTTAGATTACAAAACTTATAATCTATTGAATCTTACATATCATTATCATCACTATCATACCCATCTATAATTACGCAATTAGGATCTTTGAATAAGCCAACAAGGGGTGATCTGGTATTTTATCCTCTTATTATATAGTGAATGGTAATGATTTTCATGTATCTTCTTGAGTGTTTGTTATAGGTGATTTATCATGTTCTACAATTGACTCACCTACTTCATAGGTATGTATTCAATATAGTGTGATGGGTTGTGTAGACATATAATATAGTTACCATCAAATTAAGATTGGGTCATTTTATAATATCTATAAGGTGTATAATCTGATGGAAGAGTATATTCATATCCATAATTTATAAATTTTATACATCAATGGAATGTATAATGTATAACTTACACAACATGAATCCAAGGTCCCCCCAAACATAAATTGTAGTACAATATGTTGAACATGATTTGAAAAATAGTGATCACTATTTTGGGGCCTAATAGTAAATCCAACGTGATAACTTTGATTACTTGAAAAAGAGTATTATCAAAGATCATAATATTTTGTTATAATTTTTGAATATTATTCATATTGATGCCCAATTTATGAAAGATAATAGAGATAAAAATATACACTTTTAAATCATTGTCAACCAAAACATGTTTGATGACCTTTCCATGTATCTAAACTTGAATGAATAGTGGAAGATCTTTCTCTATGATGTTTTGATGAGATAAATATTCATTATTAAAGGTGATGAACTTGTTTACATCCTTGATTTATTTATGATAGAAGAAAATGATGTTGGGTTATTAACAAATATTTGTATCACACAAAGCATCATATACGATGTCTTACTAAACTGTTGATAATTTTAATAACTCCAAAATATAAATTTTAGCAGGTGTGTTCCTAAGTTGATTGATAATATAATTTCATTTAGATTAATTTTATTTCCTTATGGGAGGTCTACCTTAGCATATGAGGTATTCAGCTTCATATAGTGTTGATGGTATGGACATTGGAATATAATATGAGCCTTGTATGAAAAATTGGAACATAATAGTGATTAAGATAAATTTGAGGCCTAGGAGTAGGAGGGAAAAGATGAGTCATACATGGCCTTTCATGATTATTAGTGACAAGTAATAGCTTAAATAATATATTGTAATAATATGGATTGAGGAATGCTTGATAATATATATGATGTATTTTAGCCTTTTTATGATGTTTGGATTTTATCAATGTACATATATAATGAATCTAAATAATATTTTAGAAATTAAGAAATAAATTAATGCTAAATTTCGAAATATGTAAACAAAAATCATTCATTATCATCATTATTTAAATTTGGAACATTGAAATTTACATCAATGATTAAAGGTACAACTAGTCAACTTGTTTACTTTATAGGCTCTCAGATATAATTATCCTAGTCATAACATAGTGAATATTTAATAGAACTCTATAATTATAAAATATTCCACCATATCATATCTACAATATCCTATCTCTATAGTACATTTGTGATTAACTTACCAAGGATAACCACTTACTAGTACACTACAATAAAAAATGGTTAAAGGCTTCCAATGGATAAAAAACAATTCCCTAGGCATTTTTGATATATCATGAAGTATGAAGAAGATAATATATATAGTATTGTCTAATGTCTAGAGTATTATGGATATACCCCTCATTCTATGGCTCACGTAAAATTGATGACCACTTTGACTAGATTGATAACTCCTATGAGTTTTAAAACTACTAGAACATAGTTTCTAGGAAAATAAGAAAGAAATTTAAATTGAAAGATAATTATAAGAAAAGATTTTTGTGTGAAAGAAACAAGAATTAAATATGAATCCTTGAGGTCAAATATAATTTATATTTATTGTCTAAAAATCATGAATTCTAAAACCATAGAACAAAATTGAAAAGGGAAAAATAATTCTCAAAATAAATGTAAAGGTCCACCAATATGTTTTACCTTATTTTTGATTAAAAAAATAAATGCAGTGTGTTATAATAGGTGTAAAACTAATATATCAAAACACCAAATATGTGCATTAATTAACAATTCTAATTTTAAAAAATGATAAATATGGAAAACTATTATTTTTAGAAAACACTAAGAAGAAATCAACTTAGCTCAGATTGGGGTTTCAATTAATTTATCTAAGTGGATAAAAGTGGAAAGAAATGACTATGCATGCTAAAAATTAGGAACATAATCTAAAAATTATTTTATATGGGTTCATTGTAAGTAGATGATAGTGTAGGGCATTCATGTATGTTAACCATGGACTTGTCCTAATTGATCATGCTTAATGACTAACAAGAAAAATATAGAAATGAAGTATACTTTTAAATAGGATTATTATAGGAGAAAAAAGGGTAGGCCATTCAAATTCAATGACCATGGAATTTTACTAGTTGACTGTGATAACAAAATGATCATTACACCTTTTTCAACCATGTCTAATGAATAATATGAGATATCACAATTTGTATTATACTACATAAAAAAATTATTTCTCTTCTTTTGTCTTTGAAACACTGAGGGAACTTTGATAGCTTAAAAACTTGAAAAATAGAAGGGAGTGTAATGGGTGAAGCTGATTTCAATCACCCCCTTGATGGCTGACTGATTCCTACATATCCAATACTCTAAGGAGGGAAATTAAGCCTACATAGTTCTCCCACCTAGAGTGATTATGTAATTTTCTCCTTGACTATATGCATGCAACTAAAAATATGGATTTGATACTTGATAATAATTTAACTTGCTTTAAGGTAATTTTGGTTTAGTTTATGGTTACTCTTTGTAAGTGATATTGAATTTGGAAATAATAGGGCATATTTTCTCAATGTGCAATAATGTGTAACCTTGAACCAAGTGAATAGCCAATGGAGATAATGAATGAACTTTTATGTGTATTTATAGGCAAACCTTTTGATTATTTAATTTAATCAACTTTATGAAACATGTGGGAAGACCCAAAATAATGATTTGAATTTCATAAACTAGTCATTAATTGGCATGGAACATAAGCATCCAATGTGGATAGAGTGTAGTAAAACTCCTGTCTACCTAGCGTGGACCTATCCCAAAGATCAAGGACACTTGTCCTGAGATGGAGATAACCTGAGGGTGCTAATTTGATCATTAAAATTTAGAATTTATTTGTAGTAGTGAAAATGAACAAAAGGTTGAGCCTATATATAGATAAAAGGCTTAGAGTATTGGTGAATAATAATCATGTATGTAGGCACAAGTCATGTGGTTTAGGATGTATTAAGAATTAACATTATCAATTACATGTGACCATATTTATGTGTCTATAGTTAGAAAAGATAACTAGTAATCCATGATAATTTTCAATATATATATGAATGAGACACAACAATAATTAGAAGCATGTACAAGGCATTGAGATACCCATGAATCTCTAGATAGTGAGTCATCATTTGAGAAATTAGTCTTATAACCAATGTATTTCATATATTGGTGGACTTTAGGCTCTTGTGATTGTATAGAAGTCATAAGAGCTTAAAAATGAAACAATGTTTAGGTAGTTTTATGAAATTGTACTTATTCTCTCTTGCCTTAGGTGAAAACCTTGGTTTTTCCTTTGGTTTTTATTAAAAATAATTTATTTTTGAATTTTTTCCTTTGAAAAACTAATATCTCTTATGAATATAACCACGTGACCTTAATGTCTAAATTTTAAGCATTAATGTATAATAAAAGGGATTGATTTATTTTGATATATCCATTATTAGGTATGATAATAATAAGATTTGAATTATATTTAGACCGACTCTAGTAAGCAATATAACAAAACCAAGGCATTATCTAGCAATACCATCATGTCCCATAATAACTATGGAGTTGTATGCTAAATGATCACAATCAATTCCAATACTATAGACAAATTTTTGAGTGCATATGCTCAAGATTGACCCATAACCAATCGTTATGTAATTTATTTTATTATTATATATACATGCACATATGAATACATTCCCCTCATATTAATTATAAATTAGGATATAATTATCACTAAACAAAATATTAATAGATGTCTTATTTTCCTTGATTAAATCAAATACTCTAATAGAGCCATCAAGTGGATTTTTTCCATAGTCTACTTACACATTTTTTTAATTTGGTTTGTCTATCATATGGACATTGTAGTTGTCATTTGACCAATCTTTGTGACTTAATGGATTTATTGATGCATTTGAATTATTAATTGCTCCACTCAATTAAATTTTATTATTTTCAATGAGATCTTAAATTTTACGGTTAAAATTCACATAATAATTTGTAGAATATACTTGTAATCTATGATAACTAAAAAATGCACTTGAGTCATAGGATTGAGGTAAGGGTCTTAAAGGATACCAATCTATTATAGGAGGTAAGGTAATAATACCGCATTCAAGTAAATTTTTTAGTATTTATTATGGGCACTTTTAAACTTATAAAAGCAATAATGCCACCTTTGTTCAGTGAATATGAGCCTTTGAGGTTTATTTATAACTTTTACTTCATTTTTATGATCATACTTTATTAGAAACATATCATTCTTATTTTTGGTCTTAAATCTTAACTTGTTTTGAAATGTTAAAGCATTGAAAGAATATTTAAGGATATATATAACTAAGAAATTGATTTCACATTCTCTAACATCAAGATACATCTCCTAAAAACAAGTAAAATAATTAAAAATGACATTTTATGTAATAATTAGAAGCAAACTGTTACAAAATAGTCTTTGAATCTCATTATTAGGTGGCTCAAAACTCATATTAGTAACCATAGTCTTAAATCAAAGCATAATATATGTAATTTAATCATTGGATTCTTGTCCAATTTTGGATAATTCCAAATATTTAACCTTTTGAGTAATATTGATTTGAAAATGAGCAATAAATCATCAATTAGACTTACGAACGAATATATAGATCCAATTGGAAGAGTATAAAACAAACTAAGTGAATAATAATTCAATATTCTTGGAAATAACTTAATTAATAGTTATTAATAATGAGAAATATCTAAGGAAGAGGTATATGATACCCTAATATGATGTAAATAATCTCCATTTCCATTGAAAAATTCAAAATTTGTAACTTTAAATCCCATTTTAAAGGGATATACAAGCTCTTCATTTCATTAATTTTTTTTAAGAGAATATATTTAGATGTGATCCTAATTTTTATTTTTTAATACTCTTGAGAAATTATTTTAATTTAATTTTGTAAGCTAGATGATGAATGCATCATAGTATTTTTAGGTTTTGTATAGAAATAGATTTAAATAAGTAGAACATATTGGAATAGAATAATTTTTCAAAATACAATGGTTAATAACATTTGAATAAATTAAAATAAAATAATGAGAAAGTGATTATTAAAACATAGGAGGAATAATTACACTTTTAGTATTTTGAGACATGTAAAAAGTGATAGAACCATGCTATAAAATTGAAGGCGTATATACATAATATTTTTAACCTTTATCATTTTATAATGATTTCTCATTTGTAATTACCTATAAATTTTTAATATATATGAGTACATGCCTTAAAGGGTGCACTAGGAAAGGGTGGGAAGAGTGATGGTGCTTCACAAGACACATTTTTATTTAGTATATCATGCCTATATCCACTATAGTTCCCTCATACTTGATCCCCTAAGAAATATTCCTCTTTATAATCCTTAGATATAACAAGACCCATATTTTATGACTACATCAGTGTGGATTGATGTAGTTTTTATTGATTCCCACCAAATTTTAAACTAAGTCAGCCCAATTTGATGTAGTCTGAAAGTTACGATAGATGCCTCATAACTAAGTCTTACCTTGAATACAACCTATCGAGTCTTAATATTCCCCTTGGACAATGGTTATTTGAAATATATTATTTTGGTTGTAAGGATCACAAATGTTGAATTAAGATATAAGATAAAATGACTCCTATTACATCTAAGATTTTTCCCTCCAAGATAAGATCTAAGAAATGACATCTTCAAATGTAGACTTAAGAATAATTGTGAGAATCCAAAATACAAAAATGAATGTTCCTCTCTTTTGGATTGAAATTTTGGATTTTATTTATAGTGGTGGGTGATCCTAACCATTAAGAAAGTTTTAGCCAATGCCATCGGCCAACCTCTATGAATTTAAAAATATAACAGTTTAACCTCAAACTAGGTCGACTAGGGATGATTTAGTTGCAAAACATATACTGTAACTTTCAAAATAAATTGACATGGCCTAAATTAGTTTTAAATTTGGTGAGAATCAATAAATAATACATTGAGATGTAATTATATAGTCATAAAATATGGTTCTTGGTCTAGTTAGGTGTTAATTAGGCGGAAGAGTGCTTAAGGGATCAAGTATGAGGGAACTGTAGTAGATATAATAATGATAGAGTAAATAAAAATGTTTCACTTGATGTACCATTAATGTACCCACCCCTCTCCTAGTGTACCCTTTAAGCCATACACTCAGAGAGATTGAAACTTGATAGGTCACTACAAGTGATAAAACATCAGTAAATGATAAAGGTTAAAAATATTATGTATATAGAAGGAACTTTATTAGAAAAAGAAACATGTTAAGATCTAGAAAAAGTTTAAGGAGTAGAATCAATAAATTTTGAGAAGGATGAGTATTAGAGATAACAAAAGTAATATTAAAATATTGTTGATGCAAGTCTATGGGTAGGCTCCATCAAGTGATAGGATAAGCCCACTAATTTTAGGATCTCATGAAAAGGACTCATAGCATGAGTTGTAGTTCGTGGAATAGATTGATAATTGATGTGGCCCAAAACCCATTTGTGAGATTTATATTTGTTCTACCAAGTGTATACCTATAAATAACCAAGATCGATATTTATGATAAATATATGTCACAATAGTCTGATCATTATAAAAAATTGAAAAGAGAGGAAAGGGTAGAGAAAAAATAAGGTTTCATATTTCTACTTAGATATTATTTTGTTAAATAAAAAATTTATAAAATATAATGTAAAGAACCAACATTAATAAAATATACCATTCACTAAAATTTGAGTAACATGGTGTAAGATTATGGGTATTAATAAGTTATGAGTGAATGTGAGTAGCATCTATTTATAATATAAATTAACCACAAAGAGCATCAATAACACATTCATCTATAGCAACTTGATGAAGATCAAAGTCCACTATAAAAAATAATAAATTTGCACATCCATCTACAACAATAAGAGATCAGAGATTAACTAAAAAAATGGTTATAATACTAAAATACTAAATATGACCTAATCATAAGAAACCATATAAATATCATTTAGTTATCACTTAAATTAAGAAATATATAAAATCAACGTAAATTGAGAAATGAGAATACAATTTTTTTTTGTTAGAGTAGGTTTTCATGTTTGCTAGGTTCTATAGCTAGTTTTAATATTTTTATTAGTTTGTCCTTTTGTCTATTTATCCTACATTGGTTAGTTTGTATTTCTTCTTGTCTTTCCTTACCTATTTATGCAAGGCCTCTCCTTTGTAATAAGCAAGTTATTTTCTAGATATTATATGATATTGCCTTTATCTTTGTATATCATCTTTGTAGATATTAAAAATCTTATTGTGATGATTTTTTGGTTAATGCTTTAGATATCTTGCATGGAATAATTTTTTTGATATTCCTTTCATGGTATCAGAGTAGGTTGTGTTGCAACCATCCATTTACGAGTTTGCTGCTACAAGGGTTTTCCTATATATCAAAATTTATTCTTGATGAAGTGGAGGTGTTTTGTATAGATTTGAGATATAATTATTTTGGCCATTTTCTAGGACATAAATATCTTTGGATGTACCATTATGTACTTATTTTGATAGACCCATGTTTAAATTTGTTTTAGAAGTATTTAAGGTAATTTGGGCATTTTTTTGATAGTTTCAGGTCGTTCATGCATCAAAATCCAAATATTAAAGCATAGGGGCATAAAAATATGATTTTTATGTCCTTAAAATTTTCTTATAATTAACCAAGATCAATATATGTAACCTTTATATTGGAAAACTTGTTTTTTGGTTTGTTAGTGTATACGTACTACCTGTATAGTTTTTTCTCACCATAGGTGGTATTAATCTATTTTTAATATATGAAACTTGGTACAGTTAGATAATAGTAAAAAATTTACCCTCATACTAGTTAAAATCATTTTGGATCAGGACATATAGCTCTTTTATCATTTTAAAAATCATTATAGCATTTTGTATTATCATCTAGATAGGCATATGATTTTGTACTATTTTGAGGTTGTATGATTTGAAAAGTGAGATATGATTATTGGAGAGCATATTATTTTTAATATAATTTTATCCTATAATAATAAGTACCAATAATAACTAGGCTTTAACACCTTTTGAGACATCATAATAGAGCTCGATGAACCAGTTCTTCTAGATCTTGTAAAGAGTTTTTTTGAAGCTAAGCAATAAGCGAAGTGGTAAAACATTTTTTTGGGTGGGCCATTATTACATGGGAGGTCTTGGGATAAAATACCACTAACCAAATTTTACTAAAGTGGTAAATCATTTTTTGGTCCTTAGTGCATTTAACTTTGGTGTAACCATTATTATTTTGACCCATTAATGATAAATTTGTAAAGCCCATAACTATTGAATTGTAATTTGAAATTGAGTTTTATTTTTTTAAAAAGTGTATGTTTTAAAATTATGCATACATTGGTATCAATTTTTTTGTAAAAATTCACTATTATTATAAAGTGCCAAATTAAGAGGGGGGCTCAATACAAATCTTTTGGGGGTTGTCTCGATGCCAATTTGTGTACCCTTTTGCATTCTTTTGCTCTTTAGTGATTTACTAGAATGACATATTATTATAGTTTAGATCATTATGAGCCTTTAAATATACATAATTACCATACATGTAGACCTATAATGAAATAATCATTATATCCAAAGGATTATGGGCCCTAATTACTAAAGTTAACCATAATTCACTAGAAAATATGAAAAATTTAAGCACCAATGCAAATTTGATGAGTGTATGTATTTGATAGGGACTTATGTGACTGATAGTATTTGGTTTAATTTTGATGGATTTGACTCTCATTTCAAACTATGGGCTAAACTAAAGGATCTATTTGAGAAAGTAGATCACATGAGAGCCATGTAACTTGAAGTCGAGGTCATTTCTCTTAGTACTAAAGATTTGACATATATTGTAGACTATCTTACTAAATACAAGCACTTGTTGACAAAATTGAAGGGGAGTGGATGAGATAATAAAGATGAATAATGTGTTTACCTAATTCTCTCCAAGTTGAAAGGATCATTCCAAATCTTTTTTCTACCTTTTTTTAGCATGAATGCCTTAGGTGCCACATTCCAAATGCCTAACTTAGAGTTATTTTGTGAAAAACTTACTAGGGAAGATTCCAAATTTTCTACCATTAAGTCTCCCACCTCTAAAAAAATATTAGTAACATCTAATCCTAAGGGAAAGGTAAAATTAAAGAGTAAACCCAAGGACACTCTGACTCCATCACAAAGTGCCCCTAAACCCAATAAATATAAAACAAAAGAGTCTTCTAAATACAAGAATAAGTTTAGCCACTCATGCTCCTTTTATGGGGGGAATGGTCATGAACAATCTATTGGAGATCTAGACTGCACCCTAGCTAGAAATAGTAGTGTTCAGGTCCTACTTCCAAATCTAGCTCAATATGGGATTGACCCCAGGCTATGGGTATCCTATAATGGGGTCAAACCTTTAGGATTTTTAATGATGATAGCTCCTTTGATGCATCATTTTAGCTCATTCCAACTACTAAAACCTAATAATGACAAAGGAAAAGGGAAAGAGAGAGATAAAATTGAAATGGAAACCTAAGTTAAATATGGTGATGCACCTAATTTATGGTTGATCCACCTTACTTAACTTTTAGAAAACTAATGAAATAAGTAAAAGACCATATCTAAGATTCAAAATATCTATCATACATTAGTGTTTCATGAAGAGGCTCACCAAATGATCTAATCTAAGGGAAATGATGGAGAGGTCTAGAGTAAGACACTGACCAATCACAATATCCACATGTGAACTTCAATCAAGAGATGTAGAACACTAAACATGACCTACATAACAAGATGAACTAGTAACTAGGTGAGATCATAATTTAACAAGGGAGAATCCTCTACCATATATTCAAATATGATATATACACACTATACCATAATAATGAAATGTAAAATGGTCTTGTATTCATCTTGAGAGGTTATAAGCTCCATCTTGGTAGAGTTTGGTCATGCCCAAGAGAGGGAGTAGAGAAAATAAGAGAGGAACCATTTATTGGCTCAAAAGCCTCTATATATAGCAGAAAAAAGAAATAGAGATGGGAACAATGCACTAGAGAATGGATAAAACATCATCATGATTAATAAGTGAGGGCGTAGCTCATTGATTTCCTTCAACATGCGTGTCTTGATCAACAAATGGACCTATTTTATCCCACTAGTCCTCGAGCTCCTCTCATTGGCTGAAAGTGTCTTATTAGAGACAAGGGTTTATTCCATAATGACTAATTCTATTTGAGTGGAATAAATTCCCTTAACTACTTCTCCCACTACCAGTTCACCACCTTAGAACCCTAAGTCCCCTTGATGTGCTCATGAGGATCAAAACCTTGAATCTTGAAACTGAGAGGGTCATGCTAATGAATGGTGGTTTGTACCTTCTTTGTTGATGATGGAGCCACATGGATATATGAAACACTTTTGAATTAACCACATATCTTCTCCATTTCCATGTTTGGATCATAGGTCCCACCTATAGATGGAAAAACAATCTAAGATCATTGATATTCCCATAGTTGTCCATATTAAAATAGACCTCTAGACCATAGCTTCTTTTGGACTCCCATTATGTCTAAAAAGAGCCATCAATATTTGTTAGAGCTGAGAGTTAACCATACCCAAGTCATTATTTATAAATGGTAAACATATCCACAAAAATGAACCTTTTAATCTATAAAAATGTCAAACCAGAGGTCCATATTAAGCTCCAATGGTGGTCCTTTATATTCCTTATATCTGACTACACCACTTTGACTACTCTATAGTATTTGAATGAGCTTTAATGTCATCAAGATAACCCTAAAAAACCTAGTTTCTCTTGGTCAAAAATGGATTGTCAACCTTAGTCAAGAGTCCTAGGCTCACCTTTGCTCTAATTGGCCATCAAAATCTAACTCAGCTTGTTGACATATTGACTCATCTTTCTCCATTTATTTTTATCTATACAAATGCCTGTGAGTCATTGATCCTCTACTATTTGAATTTGATATTGACACTTGTCATTTATGAATTTACTCTTGAGATTTACTTACCCCTTTGATCTCTGCTTGCTATTAGATTTGATTGTATGATGTAATTCAGATTATTAGATAAATTGAGACCCACTACTTTAACCCCAATAATTAGTTTATAGAGCTTAAAATTGACATCCCATGGACCATATTTGACATCTCATTGAATGTATTTTATGTCCCATATATTGTTAAATTTAAGCATAGATAGATTTTTATAGTGTCTTTATTTTGATATTAGCACAAACCTCTTATGTTTTAGGTCTAACTTTGAAGGTCTATAACTTGAAGCATAAAATTCATAGAGGCACTAAATTTTTAGGAAATGTTATTGAGACCAATAGTAAAAAATCCATTTGATCTGTTGGTCTTAAGAGCCTTCTAAGCATGTATATAAAATGCTCAAGTTGACTAATCCATTCTTTTCTGTATATTGTCTTGATGATGGTCTAGTTCATTTGGCTAATTATGCAAAACTTAGCAAAATATGATTGATGAGCTGACTTTCAACATGAATAATTATTATGTGCTTTAATGGATGACCTGAAACTTAGTGCGTAGTAACTACGAACCAAGATAAACAAACCCATATGATTTTTTTATCCTAAAATTGTTACATATGCAAGATATCAATATGCTCACTTGGCTCTATTGAGCTCGTTGAAAATTGGCTAAGTATGGAAACTTAGTGAAATTTGACTGAGAGCCCAAATTTGGATCTTTATATATTTTGATGCACTTTTGTGGGTGACCTAAAAATTATTGCATATATGCTTGGGACTAATGTAAATAAACCCATATGATCAATTATCCTTGACTCATCCACATGTGGAAGTTATGATGTCAACAAAATGCCTACTTAGAATTTCTTTCACTAGATTCATGATGTCTAAATGAACATAATGAAGAACTAGATGAATGTTATGCACTTTCCTACTTATTCTAGGAACTCTTGACGTCCCATAGGGTATTTATAACACTTTAGACCTATCCCAAAGTCATTTGATCCATTTATTTATCAAACCATGCAAGAGATTCATATGTGGGCCAAAAATGGCTAACGTCTTTGGTGACTCATAGGGGTTGCAAGCCTATCCATGTAAAAGACCCTAGACCATATGCTTAGTGCAATACATTGGGCATGGAGTCTATTAGCTATCTCCAACACTGGCTGCCAATCCTACTCTAACCTCTTTTGAAATAAGCATAAAGGACCAAAAAAATAACAAAACAAGACAGAGTTCCCAAGACACTTATTGAATGGAAACTACCCTACTAAAAAAAATTAGACAATAAAAAAATGTGCCAAAAATTACACTTAGAGGAATTTAAACAAAACTAATCTAATATATACAACCTAAAACTATTTGTACCTTTCTTCCTAGATCAAAATGAAAGTTTGACAATTTTCTTGCCTCATGAAATGAAGAACTAAATGAGGCATACAACTCTTTGACCTTTGGCCTTGATACCTACTTCTTCTTTATTGCAACTGTCACCTTCTTTGGCATGATACTTAATGAGAACCAAGCAGACCTAAATAGGTCAGCTATGTGCATCCAAATAGTCTTAATTTCCTCATATGGATTCTCAACTATAGCCTCTAATAGTAGTTAAAAAAAGTATGCCTCTTTGGTTTCCATGGTGTCTTCAATAATTTTGGGCTTCTTCTTTTATTCAAGTTCTTCAGGCTCATCAATGAGCTCTACATATTCTACCTTATCTTAGTTTTTTTCCCCCATGGGAAATTATTTGTCCACCTTCTCAAGCACTTGGTCCTCAACTTGACGAAGATATTCAAGCTCTTGAAAGAGCTTCATTTATAATTACAAATCATCTTTGTCCTCCTTATCATTTAGAGCCACCACTTCTTTAGTCTTCTCTTCTTGATACATGAGGTCATCAATATGGTGTTATTCATGATCTAAAGCATTAATGGAATCTTTAGAATATCCCACCTGTTGCACTATCTCATCATCCAAATCTACCATCTTAAAATCACCAATCTCACTCATGAAATCATGGTAAAACTACTACCAATGGTCTTCTTATTTAGGAATTCTCTCTACCTCAGCAATAGTGCTATGTGATTTATCCCCATGGATACCTTTTAAAGAAAGATGAGCTTGTACTTGATCTATATCAGCTACCATAAGGTATTGAAAAAAATCTTGATCTTAAATAACTAATATCTGAATAATAGGTTCTTGGAAAGTAACCTCTTGATGCACATTTGAGACCTCTTCCTATTGAATCTCGTCTCCAACCTACACTTATTATTGTAGCTTATCCTCTTTAAGATTATGTAATATTGAGACATGCTTGTTGCCAAGGGGTGTCTAAATACTGATCTCCTCTTTTGATTCTAACAATCCATCATTATCAATTATGAGTTCAACATGGAGTTCACCACATACCTCTTGAAGGAGTGACATATGATGTTCTTGGGATGACTCCAAGAGAGATGAGACATATGTGACACCTCCTTGGTTCAACTACTTGTATTTGATAGTCATGTCCTCATCTTTATTTTGCATGCTAATTTGGATGTATTTTCAAGGTGGAAATGACCTAGATTCTCGAGGAGGGAGGGATGGGGATTGAATGACCTTAGATTTGCTTAACTAAATTGCTTGTTTCTAAGTTGGGAAAGATAAAGGTTCTAATTTGACCTTTTGATTCTAGTTTTCCTCCTCTTTCCTTGTCCTTATCTCCAATTTTTTGATCTTCTTATCTATATTATCTTAGAATATCTTCTCTTTAAGGTGGTCAATAGATTTTTGAAGATAAGGAATATAAGAAGATTTTTGAAGAGTGATGAGAGAGTTTTGTAGAGGTCTAGATCCTCCTTTATCTTGGGTCCTCAAATCTAAATTTTTCTTAGTTTTCCAACCCCATGAATTTACCACTGTGTTCCAGTTTAAAACCTTGAAGGACTTTATAAGGAGTTCTTGAGGAAAGATGGAGTCTTGGTCCCATATAGAAGGCTATTCCAAAACAACCTATTTCTTTCTTTGACAACTCTCTTTGATAGATTTTGAAGAAGGAAAGGTCTGAGGAACATATGAGGAACTTGGAATACTCAAAGGATCACTTGGAATGGTCTCCTAAGGAGGAATGGGTGGCATATAAGAAATATTAGGTGGTGTATATTTAGGCACATAAGGTTAGTAAGGTTGGACCTACTATTCATTAAGGCCTTTTATCTTTTCCTCAAATTTTTGAATGTAACAACCTACATCCATCATCTCACCTATGAGATTGTTCTAGTTTTCTCTCTCAATAGGTTCCCATCCTTCTTTTATTTATTGTAATGACTATCTCACATGATGGATGTGGTGAGTAGGGATATCTTAGCCATAATAATTTTGTGAACACAACTTTGGTGCATGCTTGTTAAGGCTTATTAAAGTCTACTTAAGTGTTGGTATAGATGACTCATGATAAGGCTGATGAGGAGCAATATTATGATGATCTTGCTATTCATATGGAAGATTAGGGTAATAATTTTGCATATATGACTGAAATAGGTCCTCATGTTATTGGTGGGGATCATGAGTAAGGTAAGAGCTATTCCATTGATAACAAGGATCATGAGAAACTTTCCAAGGTTCCTCATGGATTTGATAGAAATCTTGGTAAGGTTGATTAGGCTTGTATGGATTATTAGGGTCATATTGTGAGTACTGATAAGGAGGTGGGTAATAAGGATATTCACCATAGGTATTAATATTAACCCCATATGTCAAATGAGATATAATAAATGGTTAGAAACTTCATTGAGACATACCTGGTCTATTCATAACCAAAAACTTTGATCTAGAGTCACCATTGGTGCTATTTTTATTGCTTCCAAAAGATGATCAGAGGAAAGACACACCAATATATTTCCACTCTTTTAGACCTTAGTACCACCAAGCATGAAAAAAATATTAGAGGTCTATATTTCACCCTATTTTGAAGGATTAGTGTTCAATTCATACTTCCAAATCTAGCTCAACATGAGACTGACCCTAGGCTATGGGTATCTTATAATGGGGTCAAATCTCTAGTATTTTTAATGAGGCTAGCTTCTATGATGTATAATTTTAGCTCATTCCCACTATTAAAACCTACTAATGAAAGAGGAAAAGTAGGGGGAAGAGATAAACTTGAAAGGGAAACCTAAGTTAAAGATGGTGATGCACCTAATTTATGGTTGATCCACCCTACTCGACTCTTAGAACATTAATAAAAAAAGTAAAAGACTAGATCTAGTATTCTAAATATCTATCATACATTATTATTTTATGAAGAGTTTTAAAAAATGATCTATGTTGAGGGAAATGATAAGAGGTATACAGCAAGACACTAACCAGTCATAGTATCCACATGCAGGCTTCAATCAAGAGATGCAGAACACTAAACATGACCTGTATAACAAGATGAACTAGTAACTAGGTGAGATCACAATTTGACAAGGGAGAAGCCTCTACCACATATAAAAATATAACATGTACACACTATACTATAATAATGAAATATAAAATAATATTCAATTCATCTTGAGAGGTTACAAGTTCCATATTAGTAGAGTTTGGCTATGCCCAAGAGAGGGAGCAGAGAAAATATAGAGAGGATCTATTTTTTGTGTCAAAAGCCTCTATATATAGAAAAAAAGAGAAATGAAGATGGTAAACATGTGTTAGAGAGTGGAAAAAAGATAATCATGATCAGTAAGTGAGGTGGTAGCTTATTAATTGCCTTCTACATATGTGTCTTGATCAATAGATGGACTTATTTTGTCCCAATAGTCCCTGAGCTCCTCTTATTGGTTGAGAGTGTCCTAATAGAGACAAGGGTTTATTACATGATGAATAATTTTGTTAGAGTGGAATCAATGACCTTAACTACTTCTCCCACTACCATTTCACCACCTTGGGACCTTAAATACACTTGATCTGCTCATGAGGATTAAAACCTCAAATCTGGAAACTGACAGTGTCATGCTATGAATGGTTTTTTGTACCTACTTTTTTGATGGTAGAGCCATGTGGATAGATGAAACATTTTTGCATTAACCCCTAGATCATAGGTCCCACCTATAGATGGAAAAATAATCTAAGGTCATTAGTTTTCCCATAGTTATCCATATTAATGTAGACCTATAGACTATAGCCTTTTTGGATTCCCATTAGGTTTAAAAGGCCCATCAATATTCGTAGGAGCTGAGAATTCACCATACCTAGGTATTTATTTAGAAATGGTGAACATCACCATAAGAATGAACCTTATAATCCATAAAAATGTTGAACCAAAGGTCCATATTAAGCTCCAATGGTGGTCCTTTATATTCCTTATATCTAACTGCATCACTTTGACCGCTCTATGGTGTTTGAATGAACTTCAATAGCATTAGGATGACCTTGAAAAACCTAGTTGATATTGGTGAAAAAAGGAGTCTCAACCTCAGTCAAAAGTCTTTGGCTTAGCTTTGCTCTAATGGCCATCAAAATCTGACTTGGCTTGTTGACATATTGACTCATCTTACCCCATTGATTTCGATCTGTATGAATGCCCATGAGTCATTGATCCTCTACCAGTTTAATCACTATTGACATTTTTCATGCATGAATTTAATCTTAGGATTTAATTACCCCTTTGACCTCCCCTTTCCATTAGATATAAATGTATGATGTAATGTAGACTGTTAGATCAACTAAGACCCACTGTTTGAACACCAACAATTAGTGTATGAAGCTTAAAATTGACATCCCATAGACTATATTTGACATCTTACATAATGTATTTGACATCCCATAGACCATCAAATTTAAGCATAAATATATTTTTACAGTGTCTTTAATTTGATGTTAGTGAAAATGTCTTATGTTACAGTTCTAACTTTGAAGGCCTATAGCTTGAAGCGTAAAAGTCATGGAGGCACCAAATTTTTAGATGTTTTTGAGGCCAAAAATAATGAACCCATTTGATCCACTAGTCCTAGGATCCTTCTAAGTGTGTCTAAAAAATTCTCAAATTTATTGGTCCATTATTTCTCACATGACATGTTGATGACAGTCTAGTTCATTTGGCTAAGTATGGGAAGCCTAGCAAAATCTTACTAAGGATCCAACTTTGAACATGAATAACTTCTATTACCCTTTAGCGGATGACTTTAAAACTAGCACGTAGTAACTAGGGACCAAGATGAACAAACCCATATGAATTTTTTATATAAAAACTATCACACATGTGAGATATGGCCTTGTCAATATGCTCACTTGGTTCTATCGAGCTCCTTGTAATTTGTCTAAGTATGGAAACTTAGTGACTTTTGATTGAGAGGTCAATTTTGGATCTTTATATCTTTTGATGCACTTCGGAAGGTGACCTAAAACTTGGTGTATATGTTATTGGTACTAATTTTAACAAACCCATATGATCAATTCTCCTTGACTCATCCACACATGGAAATTATGATGTTAGTAATGTGCCTACTTAGAA
Source organism: Torreya grandis (assembly GCA_037957365.1). Lineage (NCBI taxonomy): Eukaryota > Viridiplantae > Streptophyta > Pinopsida > Cupressales > Taxaceae > Torreya > Torreya grandis. The sequence continues at coordinate 120 of JARHVA010006558.1, read as the reverse complement.
TTTTTGCCACTAGTCTGAAGATGTCTAGATGAACACAATGAATAACCAAATGAATATCTATGCACTTCCATACTTATTCTAGGAACTCTTGACATCCCATAGGGTATTTTTAACACTTTA
>JARHVA010006557.1:850000-877500 GCA_037957365.1 Torreya grandis | reverse complement strand
AATATTAATATATAAAATAATGAAAAACCTAAAAAATATAAAAATCCTAGAACAAGCTACTATTTTCATAGGAAGACTTAGAGGTTGGGTTTACTAAATGTTTAACCATTTTTAGAATTAAGGGTAGATATAATATCCTAATTAAGTAAGGACAATACTATTATAAGGAGCATGCCAATTAAATTAATTAATAAATATAAAAATATTATGATAAAATGTTGGATATGTCAAATATATAAAATACCAAGCCAAATAGTAATTTGATTTCAAAATCACAAAGAAGAGATAATACTTATCTTATTGAACTATGCACATGTGGTTTTCAGAAGTTCAGGTGTGTAAACAATAAGGTTGATGATTGGGAATGATATGTTAGATTATATAAATTATAATTATATCAACCTAGACATTAACATCATTTTCAAGACACTATTGTCATAACTTTTAACCAATTTCGATGCTTCTGTCCTGTATGGACTAATAACTAATTTATAGAATTTCCACCAGTACCTATTTGGTCTTTTTTTTTCCTTCCTTCCTGAATATCTGGATCTCATGCATAGGTTTTAATATCATAATATAGATTAGAACCCTATCTCTTCCAATTAGGGCATGTGATATTAAAAAATAACGGTTAGTGAGCTCAAGTGAAGTCACGTTGACCTCAAAGACCTATTTGTCAATGAGCACTACCTACTGATGACCCCATAAAATGGCTCATTATATCCACAAAATAACATCTTTTTTGTTACATAGGAAGTAGATCTAAATGTAGTTTCTAAACATATGGTTTATTTAGAATAAAATATCAAGTATATATCATAGTATTGTATTTAGAATCCATTGTTATCTATTGGTTAGTTATTTCTAATTATTATTGAAATAAATCTATCAATGAGTGCATACAAAATTCATACTAAGCTAAGAATGATCCAAAGTATGAAGAGTAACCATTCAAGAATAATGTTAGAGCATTGTTAGAGTCTTCTATAATGGATCCAACATTCTAGTCAAGTTACAAGGTTTCTACATCAGCTATGGAACACATCATAAACTCCTATAGGTTTATTATAGAAATTATAGATTACAACATTATTGCTATAGTAGCTATAGATTACAATAGGCTTGATACAATAGCTAAAGATTATAATAGGCTTGCAATGGACTAGCTATAGAGACATTATACCAACTAAAGATCATCTATAGATTACATCATACCATCTATATATTAGCTATGGATTACATCATCCAATTATAGATTTTAGTAGGCTTTCTATGGATTTTAATATGCTTACTATGAATTTTAGCAAGTTGCTATAGATTTCAACAAAACTACTACAGACTTCAACAAAACTACTACAGACTTGTTTGGAAAGTATTTATAAATTTATTTTAATGTTTTAGATATCATGAATAATGCTTTCCATTTAGATTATTTATATATATAGATTTCTATGTATATATTTTCCATTATAGATTGTATTCAAATATAGGTTTATGTAATTTTATTCTAATAAACATCTCTCTCCCTATTTGGTGGGGATCGAGATTATGTTGTAATATATATTATTATTGGAATAAATATCTCTCTCCATATTTTATGGAGATTGATATAGGATAGAGTATCATAGTTGTTACTCATAAATAAGGTGTTGGTTGGAAGCATGAAATTATAAATGAAACCTTGCACACCAAAATAAATAATCAATCAATATGTTTTTCCTTCCATTATTCTGAGCACTCCATCTAAGACTTGTATTCTGAATAAATCCTCCCAAGGAATGAGTTGGCCACTCATTCTAAGGAAGATGGATCAATGTATTTGTGTTTATTTTTTTATTCTATAATTTCCTCTGTACTATAAATTCTTATTTTATTTCATTGTTTTTGTAAACATTTTTTTTGTATAGTTTGTTTTAAACCTATAGGTATTTTGTGTGTTTGTTATTTATTTTTAATTCAACAATTTACATTCTACAAGTGTGATTTACTTTCTGTATGTGTGCTTTGATTTTTTCAAGTGTGATTTTCAATTACTACAAGTGTGAAGTGTGATAGAAGGAACCATTTTCCAAAGATCTCTTTCTCCTATTGCATACAACCTTCTCACATCAGCCCTTGATTGACAATATTAAATGAAGGGGATTGATGACACCCATCACCTACATAGCCATTACTACAAATAAGGCCTCAGATAGGTGTAGTTATCATTGTATGTGGGCATGTGTGTGAATAATTATGTAATATGATATGTGAGTGTATGTAGTGATATAGATTTCAACTTGAAAAATATCATTCATGGGCTACTCTTTAGATGTTTGAGGCATGTAGGAAGATTGAAGCTATGATAAATTTATAAATAGGAAAGAATAAGGTAGTATTTAATGCTTGATAAGTACTTTTACTTCATAATTGCTAGATGAATGCTTCATAATTACTTGATGATAATTAATGTTAACTTACTTATATTTATACCATTCATTTTTAAAAGAGTCTCATGGAGGGTTAATTAGGACACTATGGCCGACCCTTATGTATGATCCTCAACAATGTGATTATATCTCATCTTCCTTATCTTTTAGGTCAAAGACATTAGATCTTACTTTGTTTACCACACCATTAGGTTTCCATATTATGTGATCCTTAAATTCATAACCCTATTTGATTTCCTAGTTCCTTTTTCAAACTTAAGTTGTATGTCTAGGTCACCCTATTAAACTATCTTGAGCCTCTACATTGTATCAATTTTTAAAGCATCTATACAATCTCCTCCAATGACTAGTCTCAGAGTCCATGAAGTAGTGGAATAGAAAGTTGTATCTTGTGAGGTACATGGGGAAACCATGCATGTTGGAGGAGGTTGGATGCGAGTATAAAATGAGGTTGGAAAATGGGAGTGAAAGAGGCTTCAATAATGGGAAGGGGAGCTAAAAATGGGTCATGTAGGTCTAAATTTGATCTATGTCATATGCACCATGGGTCCAATAACACTAGGATGACCTATTATTACCCTCACGGAAAATATGGACCTAGTTAAAGTGATTTTAGAAGGACCTAGAGTATATGAAATTGAGGCCCAAGGGGTATCCACCATTGGTGTGGAGATGAGATGTCAAGGAGGAAGAGAATAAATTATAAAATTATATGTTATATTAGAGGGAATAAAGGGACCAAATGCATAATATGGATTAATGGTATCAATACGAAGAGTGGGACTAGGGGAAATTATCCTTACACTTAAATCAATACCAAAAATTAGGATGGTGACCTAAATAGTAGCACTTTAGGTGGGATAAATCTTATTAGAGGGTGTTAGTGTGTCATGCCTAGTATAAAATTGGGTAATTCCCAAAGTTGGTGGATTACCAAGATAAGAAACAACAAAATTTAAAGTGGAAGTGGAATATATAAGACATCTATAATAAATAAGGGATCACAAAGTAACCTAGGTGAGCATCAGTCCAGATGGTGATGTAAATGCCTATGAAGTTGGCACATTAGAACTAAGTGTTTCAAGATTAGGGTTAAATATGATTAATCTATAGATGATTTGTATTGGGAATCAATTTCATTCCCAATGTAAATTATAGGCATGGGGATGGGTCTCTTTACTTGATCTACTTACACTAGTGAAGTGGCCACATTTGATGAATTATAAAAGGAAACCAAAGGGATAATTTTAAAGATGATTTCCTTCTATATTTTATTTATCATAGGCATGTTATCTAGTGGGATGAGTTTTCTAGGTTCTCCTCTAAGACTTTCCCTCTTTACCCCTTAGAGTCCCATTGTCTTGTAGGTTTATAATTATATATTACCTCATTATCATCTATAGGGTTTCGGTATAATTTGTCATCATTATGAGGCTCATGATGTTAGGTGATATTGAGTCAAGCCATCAATGCTTATAAATGTCTATGGACTCTTACCTAAGGATCCCATTATTTATCATCATGGAATTACAATGCATTGAAATATAGAATGTGAGTATACATATAAATTATTCTAGGGAAGCTCTTATATTGTTTTTGGTTGATTCTAATAGGTAAGTATGGTTATTTATTTTATCTCTTACTAACGAAGAGACCTACTACCCCATGGACATATTCGTATAATATTTCTAGTTCGATCATCTTTTCTATCATGTAATTGGGTAGTATTAATGGGGCTAGATGAATCCCTTAGAAATTTATTAAAATAAAGTGTTGATAATAATAATAGGCTCCAATGGTCATAATTGATGACCTTGTTTCATCTAATACCTTGGGCATTCTTCCTCCATTGATGAAAAATATAAGGGTGAATGGAAATAATTGTAGATATCCTCAATGTGAACTTTGATGTGGTGGATATACATCTAGAAAACAACCACATGTACTGGGGGATTGGAGGGTTTCTATTTAGGAAATGAAGGGTGATTGAATGGAACTTTGTGTATTAATCATATATAAAGTAATACATCATGTATAATTTTCCCCCATTATGAGCATGAGCACCTATTAGGCCTCTAAATATTATAATTACCCTCATGGTAGGGATCTATTTCTCATCTATAATCAAACTAAGGATAGGCACCCAAAACTTGTTGGCATGCATTATGTCACTGATAACATAAATCCTATTGAGTAAAAGCATCCCAAATCTAACAATTTCTTTGAATTTTTAAGTACTATAGGAGATAATTTCCTCTTATTTTACGTAATAATAAAAAATTTCAGCCTAATCCTTTAGGGTATCGATAATATCATGTGTCTCTATCCATTATTTTGACATTCATTTTAGCATGTACTAACATTATAGGCTCATATCTCAACTCACCTCTCTTGAAAGGAGATTTGTGGGAATATTGCTAAGGTTTATATCTACTTGTTCTAGGTTCACTGATTTTCATTTAGTGGGTCATTGGGACCATTCCATTTCAAATGGCCTTTGTTGGTTCTCCTACTCCTAACTTTTATTTCAATGGGTTTTGGGTACTTGAATAGTGTAAGAGATACTATGTTTTTTTTTTCATTCAAATCAGTTTCGTGGAATGTTGATAGTGACAAGGTATGAATTCATTCATTCATTAATTCCTTAGATTGAAAGAAACAAAATAGATAACCTTGCATTTAAAACTTCCCAATTACAAATCAGCATTTAGGGTTTTGTTCTAATGAGTTTAAGGATTATTTTTCATTTGTTCATTCCATTTATTTAATATTCAATAGTGGATTTACGTAGTGGAAATTAAATGTAATATATTTAGATAGACATCCATTTGAATTGCATTCATTCAAAACCTAGAAAAATAACTAATTTAAATAAAATCAAAAGAGGGGTTAAAGGAAAATAAAACTATATCCCGCAATGATGAATACAAATTCAATATCACAATCGTATGAGATTTAAAAATTAACCTTTGATATAACTAAATTATGAACAATGAAATTCAAATACAATACAAGCCTTTGATGGGAGTAAACAAGAAAGGAACAACCACAACCATTGTATACATTCACAAATTGAAGAGTAAACACTTCCAGGATTTCTATTTATCAATATTAATCATTTGACAATCACAATTGGAGTTCATTACAGTCATTCTCCCCAAAAAAATTTAACATCATTATAGGAAAGGAGTTGAGTTAGAGAAAATAAAGAAAAAATACAAAAAATGAAATGTATGATTGACCCAATCTCTTGTGTGGGGAGAAAATTCCCACCCTTTGAGAGGAAAATGTCAGAAATATATAGCAATTAGCCTTCTAAAAGGGAGAAATTTTCCATCCAAAACATCCAAATACCACTATGAATGCCCCAACTACCTCTTCATCATCCCATTCCCATCACTTTCACTATTCATCCTATAAAATAAACCAAATTGAAGTCAAAAAAGTGAATTAACAAGAATGAATAATGCACTAGCATAGAAAAATATGAACATGTTCTAAAATATGAGGAATTAAGAAAAATTAAATACATTGTTATGCTTGGGATGGAGTCACCTTCTTAGTAACATGAATGGTTTCAATTTTTGACACTTGAATTAAAAATTATCATAAAAATGAAAGGTAGGTCCAAAAACACCCATGTAGACATGTTCAAGATTTTTGTCACATCGGGTTATGTTTTTAAGTTAATTTTTCAAAAGAAAACCCTCTAGTTCTAATTGGGCTTTGAAAGCTTGAATAAAACCAAGGGAAACTTTTAAGTTATTCCATGACCAAATCAGGGATTTTTGAAATACTTTGGATTACATTTTTGGTGGGAAAAATAAATGGATGGGCCTAGACCCTTGAAATTAACTATAAGATACTCATTGGTAGTTTGATAATCTAATTGAATTTTAAACTTGCATAACACATTCAATGGTTGATAGGGTTTTGGGGGGCCAAGGCAAGCATAAATAAGCATGAGGGTTTTATGGGGTTAAATCCCTGATTAACAAAGTATTGAGGGTTCAGGATCCTTGATGACCTAAGTTGGGTGTAACACCTAAATATCAATACCAAATTTCAAATAAAGGTCCAAATACCTAGTTGGGGTTCAAAACCCCTATTACAATAAAATAAATGAATCCATAACCAATATTGACCTAATTGGGATCTAAATCCTTAAATGCACTAAGATTTTTCCTACCTAGAACCTAGACATGGTCAGGCTTAAAATATTTATTAACATTATTATAAATAAACACCACCACCACCACCCCCACCCTCTAAGACCTATTTAGATTTTGAACTTTGATTATAATTAAAATTACTTGAAAACATCCCCAAAGACCTATTCAGGCTCTAAAAACCTAAATAGATATAGGGTCTTAAAATTTTGAAACCTTAGGCAAATTCATTCTTGAAAAGTCTAAAATGATCTATCCAAAGGCAAAAATTACAATATGTACCTAATCATAGGATTTTTAAGTTTTTACATCTAACTTAGCAAGATTTTGTAAGTACAATGAAAGGGTATGAGAGTCATTTTAGGAGGATGTTTAAAGCACACAACTTTATTGAATGAGCCTAGTGGAAAATATGGAGCACATTTATGAGTTATAAAGGGAACAAAAACCAAAATCACCCATTGTGGAAAAATAAGAGACCTGAGTAAGTTAGAGAATGCTTGGTTTATAGATTTGGCAAGTGGGATAATTATCCTCAAAATACATTTTTTATCAGAGGGTAAAATAATAAACTTATTCACATGAGTGTGTTAAAAAAGAGGGGATAGGTATCAAAGGTAAAAAAAAGTAAAGAAACCAAATTGACCCCATGAAGTAGTTTCATGGAGATGAGAAAGAAGGAAAGAAATAATTTTATGCAAGCATAATTGAAACAAAACTCTACTTCAGTTCCATGTGTTATGTATGAAACTTTATCATTTAAACTTGGTTGTCACAATGGGATAAGTTTCAGCTTCCCAAAGGGAACAAAAATTGATATGACCTCTTAGATTAGGATAAGAGGGTTTGTAAATCTAAGAGAACCAAGCTTCAAATACAAACTAGGATGTCAAAACTCCACTTTCATGCTAAGTGTAAAATACAAAGTAAACTCACACTAACATGGTATATCTGATGGTGATAGTTTTGAGTCTAGGTTTGGCATGAAAATAAAGAAGTATCACCAAGACAAATTATGGTGTTGAGACTAATAGACTGTGAGTAAAATTGGGAGAAAATGAAAAGCAAAAAATAGAGGTTCACTGATTATTGGAAGAATTATGACGTGTTGTGTAAGAAAATAAAATGGAGACTCTGTTGTAAAATACTAGTAAGTATTTTGAAATGATATAAATGCGTATACAAACATGAGATATTTGATCAAGACTACACATGCAACATGAATGGATTTAAGAAAGGAGAAGATGGAAGTGAGTAAAAGATCAAATTAGACATTCTCATTGACTAGGTGTGTGAAAATGAGTTGATTTACTACTTCTTAGAACCTACAAGGACTAGCTACTATGGATCTGATCATCAAGATAGTGAATCCTACCTTAAAAATACTTACCTAGACATTAATTTACTGCCAAATAGGCATCCATAGCCCCAATGGAGTTGACTTTTATACCACTCAAGGCCTTGTTCTACTGTCAGGCAAGCATCCATAGCCCTGGTAGAGATTACATTAATCACCTAGAAGAGAGTTTTTAAGATATTAATTTTGATTTTTTTTTCTTGTCTTGATTTATATTTTCTATTTTTTGTTTAGCATCTCAATTTTGGGTTGGGGACCACTGGTAGAAATTAAAAAGAAAAATTATATATTTTCCACCTTAGATCTTCATTGTATCAATCTCATCTAGCCAAACCTAGAAACCATTAATATGTGAACTTTTTGTTGGGTTTCAAGACAATGTATTCATTGACTAGATAGTTTTTCCTAAACTTAACCCAAATCAAAAAAATTCAAAATACACATGATATCCATACCTTTGAAACTAATTCATACTAAGAATCTAAGGCTATAAACTACTCAGAGTACTTATGCACTAGAATGTCACTCGTGTTACCTACATACATGACTTTTGTTCTTAAATATTTTAACAAATAAGGGAATCCACTAATCAAAATAAGCAGGCCAAGATAAAAAAGACAAACAATGAGGCTAAATGATTATTTAAATTTGAGAAAAGTAGGAAAATATAACTAAACTAACAACAAAGTAGGAAAGAAAACATGAAAAAAATAGGAAAGGGAAAGAGAAAGTGATTAGATGAACATGGTAGGATAATTCAACACTATAAGTAGTGTTTGAGGAACTATCTATTGATAAAAATGGGACATTCTCACCATTTATATACCTTTGATAGAATGCATTCTTGTTCAATATTTCTAATATTTGGTAGGGACCCAACCATAGGGAATCAAACTCACCATGTTGTCCCTTTTTCTTGTGAACCTTATCCCGTAGAAGGACTAGATCAAATATCATGCAGGCTTTCACTTTTACTCGATTGTTAAACCAATATTTGACAAATTCTTAGTGTTGATAAAATACTATAGGGTTGCATCATTTTTTCCTCAAGTTATATCGTATTAAGTAGGCGAGTTTTATTTTATTGTCATTTTTCAGGTAATCTCTCATGAACTATAACATAGGGATTCTGACATTGATTGAAAAAAAGGGGTATTGGTTGTACACAAGATGATTTGATGATGTTTCTAAGGCTAATTTTATCCTAGTCCTATTAGACCAAAATACAAACTTTAGAACATTTTGTCATTCCCAAAGGTTATTTGTCAATATCTTCTTAGTTACATCAATTAATTATTTATTATTTGACTCTACTATACCATTACCTTATGGACAATAATTGGAAGAGAATTTTAGGATTACCTAGTTTTCATAAGCCCATTTATTAAATTGAAGAGATGAGAAATCTATACCATTATCACATACCATAGTAGCAAGCATCTCAAACTTGGTGATGATATGTTTATAGAGGAATTTGATTACCACATCGGTTGTGTTATTCTTTCATGCTTTAGATTTAGTTTAATGGGTACAATAATCAACTACCATAAGGATGAACTTGTGTCCTACTGAGAAGTTATCATTGATGGCACCAAAGAAGTATATTACCCACTTTGTGAATTTTATTACCTTGATAACTGATTACAATGGCATGGAAGGGTTACATCCTCTATAGATAGAAAATTGACAAGTATGATAGCTTTGAGAATGAGCATAATTAAAAACATGCGGCCAATAATACCCTACCCTATGTATCTGATGAGATGTATCACTCTCTAAACTATGACTAGTTCCATACTTCCCACGAAAATCATTGAGTACTCTAGTTTATTCTTGATTGTTCATGTACCTTAGATACATATTTTCATGAATCTTTATGTATATAAAAACTAATTTTATCATGAAGTTTATTATTTTTAACCATATGGATCTTCTCTTAGTTTAATTTAGATGACTTGGGCACTCATTTTTTTACAAGTAATAGACCACATCTTGGTACTAGTAATCATTAATAATATCTTCCATAATGTATTTTTGGCAAACTATCTATGGATCTACTTCAGCCATGGCTTTACTGAGTCCTTGAACTCTTATGATCTTCATCATCTGGAGCTCTAGGTCAAAATATTGGATAATGGCCATCCACTTTCCACTTCATTAACCCAATTCATTTTTAATGAATGTAACCTTCATTGTTTGGTTGGGCAAAAATTCAAACACCTTTCTATAGAGAATGTAGTGTCTAAAATTTTTGACTACTTTGATTATGGCAAAATATTGTTTGTCAATCGCTAAATACATTAGTTCAACACTATAGAGTGGAGAGCTAATGAATGAGATAGGTCTCTCATGTCCAAATTATTTCTTCTGTGTTAAAATATAATCACTAGAGTGTTCAGAGGTGAATGAGTAGATGTGGAATGGTTATGTATAGTCAATACTAATTAACATCATTGTATTCATGATTATTTTATTGATTTGAGCAAAATCCTCTTGTGCTTCAGTCATTCATTCAATATTGGCATCCTTATTTAACATGTTATTTCATGGTCAAAATTTCTTTGTAAAACCTAAAATGAACTTCCTAATGAAGTTGATCTTCCCTAAGAATTACTTCATCATTTTTCGCTACCAAATAATGGTATTTTTAGAATTTCCTACACTGTTTCAAGGTCCACAGATATGCCTCACTTTGAGATGATGTGACATAGTAATTTAACCCAAATATAAACTTCTATGGGTTCATGGAGAATCCATTACTCTGCACTCTATAATACTAATCTTAAGTCTTTCATGTGATCTTCCTAATTCTTGGAAAATATAGTTAAATGTTCCATGTGCATGATTATGCATTTTATAATAATATTTTTAAATGCAATATTGATAGCATGTATAAAGGTGTCACCCACATTGATCAGGATAAATGGAATCCTATTACATATAAATTTACCCCACTTAGTTTTAAATGTCATTATGATCTTATCCTTGTAGTTGACTAATACTTGATTGTAGCCTAAATACTTGTCTAGGAATTACATTATTTATGAGCCATTCACTATCTGTATAACTTCATTTAGTGAAGGCAATGGTTAATTATCCTCATTTGAGGATTTTTTTCAAGTTGTGGAAGTCAGCACACAACGTTATCTCTATGCCTTTATGTATAACCAACATCAAATTTGAAACCCATGTAGATTTATTGATAGGTAAGATTATCCTTTATTTTAGTAGCTTTTACACTTCTTTGAATATTAGTGATTCTAGGATCAGATTGATAGTCTTTGCATTTAACAAAATGTTTTATCTCCTTGATTGGGAGGGGTAGTATGCATAATAGTGGACATGTTAAACACATATAAGTCCTCATATCTCCATGATAAAACATCCCATAATTCCTTTAAGGCTTAAACAAATTCTTGTTTTTCTCTTCTTTACATGTTATGCTTAGAAGCATATTTATTTATTTATTGGCATTACCTAAATTACAATGATGGTGCAACATACCTTTATTGGGGGCTGATTTTTTTTCTAACCTTGGTAGTCCATGTCAATTTGTCATTATAATGACACCATTCTTTTAGGTATATTGTTAGTTTAAATATTGACCACCCCTTCTTCATCTAATTCAAACTCTTCTCTGTTATATTCATTTATATCTGAGTTTTAAACACATCTATGTTGGTGATGAATTCATTAATATGATGATCATTATCTAATAAATTTAAGTTCTTAACATTATTAGAAATGGAAGGAGTAGAAAATAACCTAACTGATAAACTTCTCAACTTAGAGATGAATATAGGTTTCATGTTAATCATAGTTGTAGCCAATGCATCTATCATATAATTTCTTCTATGAGGAAGCATTTGAATATTGAATACATCAAAATCCTCTATCAAGTTCCACACTAAATGTGGTATCTAGATAAATGTTTGTCATTACAAGCATACTAACTTCTAATTTTCTTAACCACAAGTTTAGATTCACCAAGTACTTTAAGGTTCTTGACATTCATCCTTACTGAAAACAAGAGACCATAAACTAGTGCCTCATAATCAACTACGTTATTCATGTAACTAAATTTCATTTGAAATACAACCAAGTATGATTTTTGTTAGGGATTGATGAGATTTACACCAGCACCACATCCACTCTTGGACTTAGAACCATCAAATTTTAGTATCCATAGGTGATTTTCCACTCTATACTTTAGATTATGATGAACTCATATTGCTTCAACATTGATTTCTTCATTTATTTTATTAATGCCCAGTGGGCATAGATTTTGTTTATAGATTGATAGGGATATTTTGGATAAGTCCTAAATGGTATAAGTGAGTATATGGATGTCCATGATCATTTTTTATTATCACAAGAGCTTAAAAATTCCGTATATTCACTTAATCAACTCTTATTAAGTTTGTTGATTTATGACTCAGCCATAACTAAAGATGATAACAACTACTGGAAAATTTGGTTTACAATTAGATCAGCTAGTTTCACATCCTCACATATTGTGGTAACATTTAGTAATGAAATTATCTCATATCACAAAGGAGATCTTCATCATCTAGACGATATCTCTATCCAATTTTTTAACTTTCTTATATAGATAACATGTTGATAGATAACTTATTATAATCTTTCACCTCTTTCTCAACTGCATACACCTTGAGTTCAAAATCTTGTATAAAATTTCATTAGTTTTATTATTTTTAATCATGTGAGTTATATTGGGATAACATTAAGTTTGTATTTGATTAGGTATACCTTGCCATGGGAGATACGTGTGGGAGAAGTTGGTTTCCATGTAACTATTTAGTGTTCTAGATCGATCCCTACTTAGGAACATATCATAAGCATCAGGAATATCTACTACTTGAATGTCATTATAATTTTTATACCTTAAGACTAGAGGATAGATTCATGTTTATGTGATTTATCTCACCAACAAACTTGACATTTTATTTGTCTAACTAAACAACTTTCTTGTTTGACTTTCTAGGTGTCAAACCCAACTTCTAGTAAATGGCATAAGGCATCAAGTTACCAAAAGCACCTAAATCCACCAAACAATCATGCAAGTTTTTACTAAAAATTTAGACTGTTAGGAGGAAAGGAGGATTATTAGTTTTTTATTCATAAATTTCCATGTGAGCATTGACTGTTCTAGTTGTTTCTTTCCCTTTAAGAATGGATAATTATTTTAGCCACATGTCCTTTTGGTTTGAGATTTGAATCAAGTCAAACATCATGATATTGACCTTATATTTTTTAAAGTCATCTACAATATTATACCCTTATTTTTTTAGTTCTATTAGTATTTTAATTAGTGTGTGAGTAGAGTTATTATTTAGTTTATAAGACATTGAGGGTCCTTTAGGTAGAAATAGGTTGTTGTTTGATTTCATGTTAGGTAGAACATGAATGTTATTCAAAAGAGTAGTCATAGTTAATGGAATTTGAAGCTTACTCTTTAACTAGTAATTATTTCCCCTTTGTAATTATTCAAATGAATGGGCCTCATCTAGGTTGTCTTCGGGCTCATTATCACTCTCAAATGCAAACTTGTAAGTATCCAAGACTAGAGTTATACTAATGTTTCCTTCACCTTTATTAGAGATTTTATCAGGTGTAAGGATTAGCTCAAGATTGCCCATATCCTTATTGAATATGTTTGAGGTACAGATGAACTCTACATAATTAGTTTTAATGTGGCTAGTCATATTATATATCCTACACTAGGTGGGTAGTGTTAAATCATCCAAGTTTACTAGGTTGGAAGCACTATTATTTTTTCTGATTGTTGTTGCACACTTTTATTATTTTTCCTAATGTTATATTATTTATTTTTTCCATATAAGTTTATTTTTATTTTGTGTAGGGTTATTTTTTTATGGGTTGTTGTTTTCAAGCACTTGTCTTTGTAATTTGACCATATCATTTGTCAGCCTTTGAACCATGAACTATAACTTTTCTACTTCTAATTTCACTACCATTTTTTTAACTTCCTAATTTTAACAAGGTGTTGGTCATCAATGTATTAGCATTTATGAACATAGGAACAATGGGATATGCCTGTTTAGGATTGTTTTTAATAGTTGTTTAATTATTTAGAAATGATGGGATAGCCTATTGGTTTCTAGTAGAAGAAACATAACTACTATTGTTAGGCATGGTATTTGTGTTTTTATTTCCAATGGATAGAATTTATTGGTTATTTTCCTATAGTAAGACATGATTTAGAGGCACATAAGGCTGAGTGTTATACATAAAGTTTATGGGTGTTGGATAACACACTATATTATGGTTCTCATATAGGGCACCTAGGATTGGATTCAATAATGGTATATTATGTTGAAGAGTATGATTGATCATTGGGATCTAATTATAATCACCCAATCAGCCTAGTCAAGGCAAAGTACCAACTATGTAACCTTGTGGAACCATCTACTACTCAATGTTGATAGCCTCATTTCAAGCTATGGTGAATGATAAGAGCACTTTCAAGGTTATTCTAAGGAACATGGAAGTCATAGAGTCTAAAGTCATCAGGTATGCTTATATTATATTTATTTATGTTTTTCTATATGGGTCTTGAAACCTTTCATAAATATTGTGGAATCATTCATCATTGATGAAACTCACATGCTCATTCGACTTCCTATAGGTAGTAACAAAGTGGTGGTATAGGACAATCATATCAATGGGTACCATGAAATTATTGATAAAAATTATTCCAATATCATTCCAAGAATTTATGGATATGTTTGGCAAGCTTAGATACTAGGTGTAAGCAACCTTTCCCAAATATTAAGGAAATAGGTATAAATACACATCCTCATGTTGGATTTATGTTTGGATCAAGGCATCTTTAAATTCCTAAACATTCTCATCAACTATTTGAATCTTGTTAGGTTTGTATTTTGGGGATAATTTGTCAAGATTATTGGATAAATAATGATTAGTCCCTATAATGTTCACAAATAATCCACTTCCACCAAGTAAGTGGGATTAGCTTCCATTGTCAGGTTTTAAGGTGTGAAAAAAAGGTTGATAAACAAAGCTATAGGTGTAGGTGAGCTACTAGCTGAGTTGATTTGTTGTGTTTTTGGTTTTCATTTGTTTACCCTTGGATTTTTGTGTTTAGTGAGTTATAAAAACTCAAAATAAGCCCCTAAATACTTTGATCTCAAGGATATTTATCTGCTTTCCAATACATCTTTTGGACTACCCGAGCATGGTAAACACTCTTATGTTTTCAAGTTTAAAATTTTCCATTAAAATTTGATTTTTAGGTCCATGGATAGGTGACGACCCTCCTTCTAGAACCAATCCCATTAACATGTTTTTTAGCACATGCCAATGTTCTAGGATTGTCTCTTAACTCACCTCTCTTAAAAGGAGATTCATGGGAATATCCCTAGGGTTTATGTCTACCTTGTCTGGGAACATTGATATTCACTCAGTGGATCATTGTGACCATTCCATTTCAAGGGGAGTTTTATGGTTCTCCTACTCCTAACTTAAAACTTTTTTTCAATGGGTTTTGAGTACTTGAACAATGTAAAAGATAATGATTTTTTGTGTCATTCAAATGGGTTTTGTTTCATTTTGATAATGACAAGGTATGCATTCATTCATTCATTAGGTCCTTAGATTACATGAAACAAAACATACAAGCTTACATTTAAAACTTGCCCAATTATAAATCAACATTTAGGGTTTTATTCCAATGATTTTATGGTCATTTTTTCATTTATTCATTCCACTGATTTAATATTCAACAATGCATTTGCATGATGAAAAATATATTTAAGCAATCAAGATATACATTAATTTAGATTTAATTCATTCAAACCCTAGAAAAACATATGATTTAAATAGAATTAGAAGAGGGGGGAGAGGAAAATAAAATAAAGGCATGTAATGATGAAAACAAATTCAAGATCATGATCATATGATCTCTATAAACCAACATTTAATCTAACCAATGTATACATAATAATATTAAAATCTAATGTAATATTCTAAGGGCAATAAATAAGGAAAGAAAAATTGCAACCACTATATACATGTTTAAATTTAAGAGAAAATACTTCCAAGCTTTCTATTAATCAATATTCATCATTTTAACAATCATAGTTAGAGTTCATGATAGTCATTATTTCTAAATTTTTCTAGTTTAATAACAAGATAGGATTTGAAGGAGGGAAAATAAAGAAAAAAAATCATAAAATGAAATGTATGATTTACCCAATCTCATATGTGAGGATAAAAATCCATCCCTTTGAGAGTAAAATACAATCAATATATAGTAATTATTCTTCAAAAGGGGATCAATTTTGTATCCAAAACATTCATCTACCACAATGAATGCTCTAGCTATCTCTTCCTCTTCCCATTCCCATCACTTTCACTATTTATCCTCAAATATAGACCAAAATGAAGTAAAAAAATGGAATTAATAAGCTTGAATAGTATATTAACATAAAAAACATGAACATGTTTTAAACTAGGAGAAATTGACAAAAATTAAAGACATTATTGTGTCCAAGATGGAGTCACCTTCCCAATAACATGAATGGTTTGAATTTTCAACACATGGATCAAAAATTATAATAAAAAAGTGAGAATCAGGTCCAAAAACACCCTTGTAGACCTATTTAATAATTTTGGTACACCAGATTATGTTTTTAACATACTTTTTCAAAATTCTACTTTGTATTTCTAATTAGGATTTTGAAATCTTGAATAGAACTAATGACACTATTAAGTTTTTCCAAGACCAAACTGGGTATTATTAACTACTTTGAATTGTGTGTTTGGTATGGAAAAGGATTAGAGGGGGCCTAGACCCCTAAAATGCATTGTGGGATACTCATCATTGGTTTGGCATTCTAATTATGTTTTTAAACCACCATAGCATAGTCAATGGTTGATGGGGTTTTGGGAAGTAAAAATACCAAATATATAGGTATTATGGTTTTAGGGTAGCAAATACCCAATTAATAATGGAATGGGGTCTCTAGATCCCTGATAACCTAGTCAAGGCCTATATCTTAACTAACAATGTTTTCATTCAAAGAAAGGTCTTAAGACCTAGTCGAAGTTCAAGACCAAAACTACGAATAAATATATGAATCCCCCTTGAGTCTCGACCTATGAAGGATATAAATCACAAAATTCCCTAAGAATTCTCCCACCTAGTACCTAGACCTAATTAGGATTAAAATCCTAACTAACCTTACCAAAAAAAAAGATCCCTTGGAAGACCTATTCAGAGTTTGAACTCTAATTATACCTAAAATGCCACAAAAACATCCCCAAAGACATATTTGGTCTCTATAATCCTAATTATATCTAAGGGCCTAAAAATTTGAAACCTTAGGCAAATTCATTCTTGAAAAGTTTGAATAGAACTAGCCAAAGGCAAAAATGACAAGATAATTGGAATATTTTACAAGTTTTAACATGTGACTTAGCAAGATTTTTCAAGTATGATATGGGGGTCTAAGATTCATTTCAATAGGCAGAGAAAAACATAAAACTTTCTTGAATAAACCCAATAGATGTACTATCCCAAATAGGATATTAATCCACATACATAAAATTATGGAAAATCCAAACTCACAACACTTTTATTAATGGACTCCAAATTTAAATCCCACACTAATCAACACACATATTATCTTATTTTATTTGACAACACAACATAAAATTTTATTATAGGATTACAAGTATTACAAACATAGAATGAATTGCACTCACAATTCATTATCACACTCAACAAAAAGGAATACTACCAACTTACACAAAATATGAAATAAAACTAATCTCTCCACACAATACCAAATGGTATGTTGCATATACATTACATAAATTACTTAAAATAATACATATAAAGAGAATATCTCATACACACTTGGAATAACACACTTAAAAACACACCAAATCTGCAAATCTCTAATGAAGAGCAATTGTAATCTCTGAATGAGATCACCAAGAAGAACTATAGGGTTTTCATCCTTTGATCCTATAGCAGCATCTGTAAGTTTTCATCTATGAATCCTATATTGTAGATATAAGGTATTTCATCCTTGAATTCCAAAAGTTTGAATAACAAGGCTACAACATATAGAGGTTTTTGGTTCATTGATAAAAGATGTATTACAATGGAAATGAACCAACTCTTATAGCATTTTTCCAAGAGAGAAAACAAAGGATGTAATAGTGAGGAGAGAGAAAATAAGGTGTATAAATACTCATGGGTGTTCAAATTTCCATGAAGGATAGATATCATGCTTTAGTGTACCTCCCACTTCAAAAGTGTGTCCCCGATTTCATTAGTGTGTCTCCCGCTTCATGGAATGAGTAGAGATCATGCCTAAGTGCTCATACGAGGCCAAAATACTTTCCACCTCCCTCTTCTATCTTCTTTAAAGCATTAAAAAAATTGACCCACACACTTTGGTTCCAACTTTACCCTCTTTTGACCATTCCACATGCTTAATTAAGACAAAAGAGAAAATATGCACCACCTTTCACTATTCCACTAAAGTTACCCATGTGAAAGCATAAAGTAACTTTATTTTTTTGTCTATAATTGGGGTGGGATGTCATAATTCACTTATATGATTTTAAAATTCACTTGTGGGCCTTGCCACCTCATTCACAATCCACTCATTACTGAATCACTTGCCATGTCACTATGAATAGTGTTTCTGCCACCTCACTACTGCATCACCTACCATGTCACCATGAATAGTGATAATAAATACTACTCCATGAATAGTACCTATGAATAGTGTTGATGAATAGTTAATTGATGAATGGTGTCCCTATGAATAGTGATTTTGAATAGTGAATTCTAAAAAGTGTTGGAGGAATTATCCACTTTTCCCATAATATTAATTTTAGTGCAAAGGGGACATGACAAATCCCCCTCCCAAAAATTTCTTGCCCTTAGGAAATTACAAATTAATATGCTCTAGAACTATTGGAATAAGGTGTTGAATCCATCTATAGTGTCCATGCAGTCTTGCCCCTGTACCTGTCAAGTGATCCAATTTTTGCCAAAATGCACTGCAAGATGTACTATCACTAAAATTATTGCACAAATTATATAATTGGATTACTTCTTTGATAACCAACTTGTCCTTATATAGGTAAGTAGCAAAGAAATGTGCATGACTCACAACTTTGATAATGTAAACCTTTAGGAAACCCATAAATTAATGCATTATTATAATTTTCCATCTTTGGTTAAGAATAAGCAATGAAGACATAATTGGGTTAACTTTTCTACTCTAAACATTACCAAGATCCCAAATAAATATACAAAACTTTATACCATATTTATGTTGCACTACTATGATAAACATATGAACTTCCACAACTGAGTTATCATTCATAACATAATCAACACCAATGATTATGTACTTATCACAAAAATTCTTTTGTCCATTTCTAAAGATACTTCCTATTTCCCATATTCTAAGGTGTGGGTATCCTTGGTCAAAAATACCTATGCCCTTTCTTATATCAACATTGTGCCCAAGATGACCATGGTTATGTGAAAAATCATGTGTTAATCTATTTAGTAACAAACCCTGTGAAATCTTTCCAAACATCACATTCCCTTTGAGTTCTTCTTCATGCATCAAAATATTACCAACATGAATGAGATCATAATTTATTACCCTTTCACTCTTATAAAATGTGGTGAGGGTCCTTCAATGACATGATCATTTTCATTTTTAATAAATAAATGTATTAACCAAAAACCTGAGTTACATACTCTTAAACATACCATAATCATTTCCTTGATGTTTTGAAGCAGCCCTATCTATAATGGAATATCATCTCCATACAAGCATTGCTCATCACATAGGAGAAATATCATACCATAATTAGCTAGTAAGCTAGATGCTGAATTAAAACAAATATGTGGAAAATAAGTCCTTGTTAATCCACTTAGCATACCCTCGATGTTGTATGGAAGTTAATCATTGATCATAATGTCATATGCCTCTACCACTGCATTCATTGATTGGATGTCAGATTTATAACCAACTA
The DNA here is from genome assembly GCA_037957365.1 of Torreya grandis. Taxonomy (NCBI): domain Eukaryota; kingdom Viridiplantae; phylum Streptophyta; class Pinopsida; order Cupressales; family Taxaceae; genus Torreya; species Torreya grandis. Next base: position 857,464 of record JARHVA010006557.1, on the reverse strand, counting down.
AATGAATTTGTTTACGTGGACCTTGAATTTTCCCTTTGTTGTTTGCCTTAAGAGAACTATTTGATGCCTTGGTTCCCTACATTTGACCCATATGTTCTAACCATTGAATCTCATTATTATTCATGATATTTTTTTAATCTTAAATAAGATCAATATGGATTCTTCCCTTATTCCTTTGTGTGACATAATGAAATCATTAGTAACCATGATGTTGAATTTGGAAATTCTATCTAACAAATATTTCAAAATACCTTGTATATTCCATATAATTATGCATTGATAATTTTTAACCAAAGGATCCAAATGAAATTTTTTACCCTCATTATGATGATGACAAAACTGAAATGGATTAGTGATATCATCCCCATATCTAAATGCCAAAAAAATCAACTCCTCTTTATGCTCATTATCATGCATGATATAAAAATACTTGCCTAAAGTGGTATAGATCAGATTTGATATATCAAGTTCTCTTCATATATCCAATTATTTTTGCAGATCAACATTTCATCAACATAAATTCAATCATAATTTCTTACCTCTCTTCCTTTGAGATGAAAACTAGTGACTGAATAATATTATTTCTTGGAGTCTAATTCCATAGTGAACTCCATTCCGTGCAAGCTCCATGTTTTATTATTTTCTTTAAGACATATGATATAGAAGTCTTTGTAGATCTCTTGTCTTCCCAACATGATGACTAATGACCTTGCATTCATGATACTCCAAATTTGTAGTGTATCCTTCTTCATGAGTCCTTCATTTTGATTGTAACTTGAAACCCAAAATACCATAACACTCTTAGTCAAAAAATCTTGGAAAACAAAAAGATACTTAATATGCTTACCTAAATTTAGAATCAAGATTCTTTTAGGGATTATCTTCATTTGATCACAACTTATGATATTATTTTTCCACAAGTGATCTAAAATATTTAAACATGGAACCTTCACAATGTGGTTGGTGAGCACAACAAAATATTTGAAATCCTTCATAGACTTCCATTCATTGCAACATATACAGAACTCAATAATAATGCCAATGCCTATATATATTTTATCCCTTAATAGACTTCCTAGATCCCATGATTTTATTTGTGGATCCAAAAAATTGTATCCACCTCTACAAATTGTGTCTCTTACTCCCTCTCCATTCTTAGAGTGTTTCTTATGAAAACAAATCTGAAATGGCACCATATGAAATAATAAATCTAAAATCATGTCATGCCTTTGGATGATAGTAGAAAGTTCTTCCTCATGCCTTTGGTTGTAAATAGAATGTTCATCTACATACCTTTGTCTTTCAATGGTGTGTTCATAGATCTAATGATCATATTCTTTAGTTTATGAATTCTCATCATTAGTAGACTTAAGTTCAAAGGTGATTGTACAAACTTACAACTTAGAACTAACCAAATCATTCTCATTCTTATTTTTATCTTGAAAAATAGATAATGGCTTACCATTAGGAATCTTGAGAGGTTACTTTTTATCTTGATCTATCATTTCTTGTAGATCATTTTCTTCAAATTTCTATTCTTCCTATAAACAAAGCCCTTCCTCCATAATTTCCACACCATCATCTTTTAAGGTATGGAGCTCCTTTGCTACTTATTTAGGAATGCATTCATTAGAAAATAATAATACATTCTCCTCAAATATGAATCCATCCATGCTTCTACTTGGCACCTCAACTCTATTTTATAAATCCTCAAAATAAATTCTATTTTTCAAATCAATTAATATCTCACCATTTCTAAATTGGAGAGGTGGTGTAGAAATTGATGTATCTTCCTACAACTAGGGATATTCATGGATGACATGTGATGCCTCTATCTCCTCATTTTGTGCACTTAGATTCACAACCTCCTAAAGTTATGATTCTACTCTTTTTTCTAAATTAATTTATTGTGCCTTTTATACAACTATCACATTTTTATTCTTATATTATCCTATTCCAAACATCATGTCCAAATAATCAAAATATCTACTATCATAATCTTTCTATTTACTATCCAATATAGAATTCACTACTTCTTTTATCTTCACTAGAAATGTAGCCTCCTTCTTTTGAGATATTGTGGCTGGAAATGATTTTTGCCTGAACTGAGATATTATATCATCAAATTTTCTTTGATTCTCTTTAAATATCTGATCAATTTTTATTTGGTGTTGAATCATTCTTTCCCCCATCCTAAAAATATTCAAAAAATTTTTATAGGTTGGCAAGATCTAGGCTTTGATACCACTGTAATATCCCAAATAGGATATTAATCCACATATATAAAATTACTAAAAATCCAAAATCACAACAGTTATACTAATGGACTCAAAATTGAAATCCCACACTCATTGACACACATAATCTCTTATTGTAGTTGACAACATATAACACAAACTTGTATTATAGGATTACAAGTATTACAAACATATAATGAATTGCACTCATAATTCATTATCACTCTCAATAGAAAGGAACACTACCAACTTACATAAAATCTGCAATAACCCTAATATCTCCACATAATACCAAATGGTATGTTTCATATACATTACATAAACTACTAAACATAATACATATAAAGAGAATCTCTAACACACACTTGGAACAACACACTTACAAACACACCAAATCTGCAAATATCTGATGAATATCAAGTGTAATCTCTGAATGAGATGACCAAGTATAACTTTAGGGTTTAGTCATTTGATATTATAGCAACATCCATTGGTTTTCATCCATGAATCCTGTATTGGAGAGCCAAGGGATTTCATCCTTCAATTCCATAATTTTGAAGAACAAATCTACAAACATATAGTGGTTTTGGATGATTGATAAAAGATGCATTACAATGGAAATCAACCAAATCTTATAGCATTTTTCCAAGAGAGAAGACAAAGGATGTAATAGTGAAGAGAGAGAAAATGGGGTGCAGAAATCCTCATGGGTGGTTAAATTGTCATGAAAGACAAAGATATCATGCTTTAGTGTGCCTCCCAGTTCAAAAGTGTGTCCCCCATTTCATTAGTGTGTCTCTTACTTCATGGAATGAGTGAAGATCATGCCTAAGTGCTCATATGAGGTCAAAAGACTTTCCACCTCCCTCTTTTGTCTTCTTCAAAGCATCCAAACAATTACCTCACACACTTTGGCACCAACTTTACCCTCTTTTGACCATTCCACATGCTTAATTAAGATAAAAGAGCAAAAATTCACCACCTTTCACTATTCCACTAAAGTTACTCATGTGAAAGCATAAAGTAACTTTATTTTTGTCTCAAAGTGAGGTGGAATGTCATAATTCACTTCCATGATTTTAAAATTCACCTATGGGCCTTTCCACCTCATTCAAATCCACATCATTGCTGACTCACTTGCCATGTCACTATGAATAATTATAATGAATAGTGTTTCTACCACCTCACTACTGCATCACCTACCATGTCACCATGAATAGTGATCCATGAATAATACTTATGAATAGTGCTAATGAATAGTGACTTGATGAATGGTGTCCCTATGAATAGTGATTTTGAATAGTGACTTCTAAAAAGTGTTGGAGGAATTACCCAATTTTCCCACAATATTAATTTTAGTGTAAAGGGGACATGACAAAAAACAAGATGGATCATGTTTCAAAAGTCTAAATGGCATAGAAATCAAAATGACCCATCAGGGAAAATTGAAATACCTGAGTAAGCTAGATAACACCTAGTCCTAAGACTCGATAAGTGGGATAAATGTCTTGAAAATATGTTTATGATTAGAGGGTAAGACATGAAATTATCTAAACAAGTGTGGTCGATAGAGGGGATAGGTCTTAGAGTTATAAAATGAATATAAATTTAAGTGACCCCCTAAATCAGCTATAGGGCACTAAAATAGAGCTGGTAGGCAATAATTCCATGTGAGTATAAGTGAAACAAAACTCTACTTTGGGGCTATGTGTTATATTATATATTTTTTGGTTAGAAATTGCTTGTCATAATGGGAAAGGTTTTAAGATTCATAAGGTTACAAAAATCTAGATCAACTCCTACAGAAAGATAAGATATCAAGGAGAGCTAAGAAAGACAAGCTTCAAATAAAAATTGGGATGTCAAAACTCCACTTTCATGCTAGGTGTAAAATAAAAATTTGACTCGCAATGGTATATCCAATAGTGATGGTTTTAAGTCCCTATTTGGAGTGAAAATTAAGACAAATAACCAAGGAAAATTTTAATGATACCAATGGACCATGAGCACAAGTGCAAGCAAAACAAAAGGAAAAATGAGGTTCTTATTATGCAAGGAAAAATGCATTACATAATAGTTTCTCTGCTATAGTGGATATCAATTTCTAGAAGGTGATAATATATTTTGAAGGAGATGAAAAAAATTACATCTATTATATAATTTACATTATTATTTTAAATCATATCATTCCTTTATGAATACTTCATAAATAATTTGTGTAATAGATCCCCACAAGGAAATAGCTAAGGATTTGTAGTTACTTTATGAAGTTATTACTACTAGATATCCAAAAAGTACTATAATAAGTTAACCTCATCCTACATGGCATATATATTATTCGAGATACATTTCATCTCCTCCACATCCTTAAATACTTCATTATAATGTTTGTAATTTGTTATAGCTAGCATGAAAGTTGTATCCATGAACTCCTATGTGTGTCTTGAGTTCGATGGAGATTCTACCATGGTAGATACTAATGCAAAGAATATAGTCAATAATTTGAAGAGACATGATTTTTTTTAATCAATAATTCGATATTTTTATTTTTTAATTTGTGTGATCTCTTCTAGATTTGATTATATGGATAATTGAGTGGGAGTTTCACTCGAGGGAGATCTTATGCATATTTGAAAAGATATCTATATTTGATGTCAGTTAGAGTCAACATGCATGTGTATTAACTTTGATTTGAAGGATTTATTTAAATTAGCCACCCTTTTTCACTAATTTTATTATTTTAAACATCTATTTAGCATTAAATCTCATTGATGGAATTTTCGTTGTCCATGTGTCAACATTCAAAGTGTCCCAAAGTGACATGGTGGGTAGTTGGATCAATTATTTATTATGTGAAGTGGGTTGACAATTTGTCCATGTTCACATACGTGGCACTTGATATGGTAAAATAGTTTTCTAAGTGTGCTTGTTTTCTAACTTGGAATAAAAAATTGATTGAGAATACTTCATGTCAAGTGTAAACTTCTAGATGTATTCCCATATGTGTATGTACAAATAACAAGGCAGTTGTTGATTCAATGATACATAACACATATTATCATATTACTATCATTTTTAGATCCATATGGGTGTGGGAACATGGGGATCCAAGTGGTGACCTTTGATAATCCAAAGGGTCGCACATCATACAACTCTCTTTATTTTTAACAACTCATTATGCAATGTTGGATGAGATAAGTATGGAACTACTACATGGATATAAATTATTATATGAAACTTCCCACATTATACCATTTTATTTTTTGGATCATGTGCATAGTGGGATCATGGGAGTGTGAGATAAACAAGTGAAAAGTTAAGATTGGTAGAAGGGTCTCGCATTGTACTATTATATTTTTCATCATGGGATCATGGAATAATGGTATTTTCAAAGTTCACATAAAATATAATTTAGTTAAAATTATTAACAAAAATAAACAAGACAATATGTGAATTCCATGTCACAAATGAATGGAATAAAATGACATTATGGGAGTACGTCAATGTCAGACTCTGAGATCATGAAATTTCTCCACATTAATGCCATCATAACCAAAAAACATTAGTGCCAAGAAAAAAAATTAAGTATAAAACTTTAGGAAAATAAGATGGACTAAATTTACCATCCATATAGGTCCACAAAAAATATTATAATAATGTTTAATTTAAAAGGGGGTCTTTAAATGGATTCCATAAATATACATGGACTAAGGCCCACTAACTATCAATCATTATAATTGAGTTTGACCTTATAGAGAACAACACACAAATTTTAGTTTTTGAAATTGAATTTTTCATAAATTATAAAGATATATTTGGGTCCCCATTTATTAATTATAAGAGGGGTTTGTTCTCCACAAAAAATGGAGCCTATGTAAGGAAAACACCAGTTAAGTGTTTAGAACTCAGAATTTCTTGTTACACCTTAGAAAAATCAAATTAACTATGGAAAATAATTTCATATTATCAATAAAAAAAAACAAATATTTTGGATATGTTCAACACATAACATACTAAGTTTTAATTCATCAAAGGATTAAACATGTGAGGAAAAGTGACTTACCTAATTTTACCTTTGAGATTTTGATATGGCCTAGGAGTAACTTTCATGATTTGAAATTTTAAAAGGTGTTGTATTTTATTCATTTATTGGATAGGAAGGAAGGCTTAAACATTTCTCTAATACTATATAGGCTTATATATTCTTGACAAAGATATTTTTGGATCCACTATAGGTCTTTCTCCATTGTCATCTAGGTGTGAAAATCTGCGATGGAAGTTACTTGAATTACCCTTTTCATAGGATATGATATTTTGATTTTCTAGAGATATTAAAATTCTCTTTTGTTTTCTAATTTTTTACCCTACTTTTATTTACTTAAAGAGGGTTGGGAACTAGAGTACCCAAATTAAAGAGTTTAACATAAAAATTTATTTTTATAAATATTCTTCATTTTTTTGTTTTTTATACCTCAATGTAGTTCTTTGATGTATTTAAAGTGCAAAGTTAACCTCACTTTAGAAATAAAACAATTATTAATTCATATGATAATTCTCGAAACAATGACTCATTTTTTAATTTTATTAGGAAACAATCTCCCATGCTATGTTGATGTATTAGGGAAAAATAAAACATCCAGTTTTCAACTCTTTTACATTGTATTCAATTATTTATAATTAGATTAAAGCATCAAGAGTTGGATGGCCAAAGGGTAAAGAGATAAAAACTCAACCAATCAAATATTATAATATGGATGATAGGTTTTATTGTTTCACATAGTAGTTTCAATGGTTACTTATTGAAAACTTCAGAGATCAATGAAAACAAGCAAAAATCAACCAGACAAATCAAGAAGAACAACACAATAAAATATAAAAAAGGATAGAAAACAAATGGAAATGAAAACCATCTAAATATAAAAAAGACATACATTAATTCTAAGATAAAATTCATTATCATTCCATGATGTTTTTGGATGGCACACCTTAGAAGTAATGCTTGAATAAATATCCATTTATAAGTAGAGAAATGTCCTTCCCTTCTAAGTTGTTCAACCTGAAACCATTACATCCTAATATTCAATAGATATGATAAGGGCCAACCCATAGGGGATCTATTTTATAATTTTGTGCTATATTTTCAAGTGCATTTTCCCACATCACAACCAAATCTGATATTTGAAAATTCTTCACTTTAGATTTCTTGTCAAACCATCTTTTGACCATG
>JARHVA010006557.1:765000-845000 GCA_037957365.1 Torreya grandis | reverse complement strand
TGCACTAGGAAAGGGGTGGGCAAACCATTGGTGCTTCTCCAAATTGTTGTCCCCTATAGCACCACTTGATATTAATCTAACCTTCTCCTAAACACTTACCTAATCCTTGTCTCCTCTCTTGAACACTTCTCCAAGATTTTACCCCCTTCATTAGCCACTTCTTAAGCCTAAAATCATTTTTTATGGTTTACATTACACTGTCATACTCATCAACCATGTACTCAAATCGGTAAAACATAGTAAGGGTCTAGGTCAGCTCTTGGTTAACCTAAACCAAGACCTAATTTGTTTTATCAATAGTGATACAATGTTTATTGGACCGCCCATGTCGAAAAAAAATTTAGAAATGTTTAAGGATAGATTCATCTATATATACACATTCATTTTACCATTTACTAAAAAAACAAGATTTATTTATTAATTTCTACTTCTTTACAATATGTTCTTCCACCATTTTACTTGAGGAATTATAGATTAGGGTTTATACCTAGAGAAGAATATTTTGTTGTGTAAAAGTCATGGATGCTTTGGCCTTTCATAGTGATCCTTAAAAACCATAAAAACCAATTTCAAAACACATTTGGCCAAGGGAGAGATTGAGTCTCAAAGGATTCATCTTCAAGGTAAGTATCTCTAACTTTACTCCTCTATTTTAGTAGATAGAAGTAACATAAGTAATGGATTTTGAATATATTCCTCTTTCCATGCATTAGAGTTTTACCCATACATATATTAATTAGGATTATTCTATGCATGTTTCAATTTATGTATACTAACCCCCATTTTTTTCCACAAGCTTTGGTGTGAACTAGATTAGACTTTAATTGTTGTTTACTTTTATGAATATGAAATCATAGGACCTAGCTTGTGTTATTGCATAGTGTGTTTTTACTAGAGGCTTTAGAACCCTCTTCAATGATGTTATTGTGGTAAGATATCCATTGGTTAGGTCTAGTGGATCAATGTTGGTCATGACCTTTAATATATAATGTATCAACAATCAAAAGTGTAATTAGGATTTATCTTCTTTGAGATAAGATTGATTAATACATCAGTTTCATTTCCCTTTGCATACATTCTATTTAACCTAATGTGAACCAAACCATTGTCAGTTTTCTTTCACACTTTCATTTGTAATCATATTATATTTTTCTATTTTTGAAATATTATATCGAACCTATCAGTATATTTATTACATTATGTGCACATGTTTAACACACAGTCACTCCAAAATGACTCTATTATATTTGTGTAGTTATTCTCCAAATACAGGTTACTAGATCGATCAATTTGACATAATATTCTTTTTTATCCCAAGATTTGCATACATAGACAAACTAGTTGACTCTATTTTTCATTCTCTTCTATCAACATATAGGTTTACAAACATAATCAAGCCAGTCGACTCTGTTCACAACTTATTTTTAGTTCACAAGTTTTGTAAACTTTATCGAACCAGTCGACCCTATTAGCATAATTATGAATCACCATTTGAACATCATAACATAAATATTTGAAATCTAAACAGCCTTCAAACCCATAAAAGTTCATTTTGTGTCTCTCTATCATTTCAATTCTATTCTTTCATTAATATTTTTCACAAGTTTACAGTCTATAAAACTATATCCTTACAACAAATTGGGTTGACCTATTCAACATAGTTATGTAGTATCTCTTCCATCTAGAAGACATAAGCAACTTGTTCAAATATGTTTGCATAGATATTACTTCTATAGAATAATAATGACCCAGTCAACCTTATTCTATACTATTTACATATAGTATCACCTAAAATGACTCTGTACTCTTCTCAAATCAACTAATTATCTTATTTTTACTAGTAATTAATTCACCTTTCCTTTTTAATTACTTGCATGCTTAGAGTAGCAAACATAGATTAAATAGGTAGTTTTTCAAATTTCCAATTTAGTCACAATAATTTTATCTTTTGCACACACTTGTAAATCAGTTTACACTAAAAATCCATTAAAAATTTATCTTCCCAAGGTCTACCTACTTAGATTTCATCACCAAGGGGGAAGCCAACTTGGTTTTCTAGCCAAGTATAAACACATAGTTGATGGTATATATTAGCAAAGCACGTAACACCCTTATCATTTAAGGATTATGAATTTAATGGGTATGACCTAATACCAAGATAATACTATTACTAATATAGATCCATTTCAACCTAAATGTCCTGAAACCAACCTTAGATTGCTTTCTAGTTCATCGTTATAGCCAACTTCTCATCACATCAAAATTAAACTTCATTATAAGGTGATGCCAATGATGTTGATGTTTGTATTTATGGAAATTTTTCAAAATAGATGGATTTTTATGTGAGAAGATGAGGGGGAATGAATATCATTGATATGGGAGCCACATTTAGTTTTCAAGTTTGGGTAGCTGGTTTGGTTGTGTTTCTTAGTATGGAGCCAAAATTCATTGAATCATTAGGGTGGCCATTAGTTTTTGATAGGGATAAAACAAGGGAATTAGAATTTTTATGTAGTGTCATAAAGACAAGGTTGTTTAACATTTTTTGGATTCCTATAGTTGAAGTTGTAGAGGCAGTGGAGGAGGTGTTTCGTTTGGAGGTATTGGTTGAAAGTAGAAGAGTATGAGTTAACTCAGATCTAACATCTCTCTTTGATAACAATCTGCATCTTGTGGTTTTAGATGGGGATATTATTAAACAAATGGTGGAATTATTCATTTAGACTGAGCACAGGGAATGTCTAATTTTAGAAATTGATTCTCTTCTTTTAATACATTATCTAGTAATGCCATTCTCAAGTAAATATGGTTTGGAGTTTGTGCCCTTAGCATTTTTTAATCTTCTAAAAGATAGGTTTTATCTCTAATAAATTTCTCCTAAGAGGTTGAATAAGTGATTAAGTGGATTACACGAGGAGTGGTAACAGTTTTTTTTAAGAAGCCCCCATAGTGGAGAGAATAGAGGAAAAAAAAGATGGTGTAGGGGAGCTGCAAAAAACATTTGAAGATTTTAAATGTGATGTTTCTATTGCTTCAAGGTTAGACAAAGGTTTTGATTTAATCTATATAGATGTAGTGGAAAAGGTTCAGGGTCAAAAGGACCAAGATGCTCTACCTTTAAAGAAAGCTAAGGTATCATATTGAGGTATGATGGTTGATAGTGAGAGGAATGTAGTTTAAGTAATCATTCTAGAGTAATAGCCTAAATTTTGATTGGCTGGTTTTTGAAAAGGGACATGAACATTTTTTTTGGTTGTCTTAGGTTTTTATTCGGTTTATCTATATGTTGGTTCATAAATATAGTTCAAACTTATGGTATATAAGTTTGGTTTTGATGGTAAATGACTTACAAAAATTTATTTTTAGGCCATCCCTTTATACATTTATTTTTGCATCTATGTTCATGGGAAAAGCACCCTTTTTACCCTGATATCAATCTAAAAAAACACTTAGGATGACCAATTAGTTAGCATTTACTTTCTAGTTTCTACTTGTTATTTGATCATTGTATGTTATTTTGGAAAAACTTGCATTGGCTACCTTTGGTGTAAGGTTTATTTTATGTGTTCCAATTGGATCTGGTGTAGGGAAGCTGCAAAAAACATTTGAAGATTTTAAATGTGATGTTTCTTTTGCTTCAAGGTCAGACAAAGGTTTTGAATTAATCTATATAGATGTAGTGGAAAAGGTTCAGGGTGAAAAGGACCAAGATGCTCTACCTTTAAGGAAAGCTAAGGTATCATATTGAGGTATGATGGTTGATAGTGAGAGGAATGTAGTTTAAGTAATCATTCTAGAGTAATAGCCTAAATTTTGATTGGCTGGTTTTTTAAAAGGGACATGAACATTTTTTTTGGTTGTCTTAGGATTTTAGTCAATTTATCTATATGTTGGTTCATAAATATAGTTCAAACTTATGGTATATTAGTTTGGTTTTGATGGTAAATGAATTCCAAAAATTTATTGTTAAGCCATCCCTTTATGCATTTATTTTTGCATCTATGTTCATGGGAAAAGGACCCTTTTTACCCTGATATCAATCTAAAAAAACACTTAGGATGACCAATTAGTTAGCATTTACTTTCTAGTTTCTACTTGTTATTTGATAATTGTATGTTATTTTGTAAAAACTTGCATTGGCTACCTTTGGTGTAAGGTTTGTGTTATGTGTTCCAATTGGATCAATCACATTGATCAAATTGCTTGTGTGCTTAATTTAATTTTGCTTCAAAATTATCTCACAAAACCTTTTTTTAATTTCATAACATTATCATTTTGATTGACACAGTCTTTTACAAACTGTTTAGCCTTTTTGCCTCTAATACATAGTTGACCTATCTAACTATGTCTTCTTACCTTGATGTTCAACCCTTGTGTAAGTAGTATATAGTCGAGTTGTCTAACTATGTATTTTTTAATTCTTATCATGTTCCATATTTATTTATACACTATCAACCAATACAACTATGTATTCTCTTTATTTTGTTTTAATTTCATCCTTTACAACACATAGTCAACCAACTTGACCATGTCCTTTTATTTTTCTATTCTATGAATTTTCTTCACATACTTTATTGACCCAGTCAACTCTATACCTGTTGGATGATATTGTTCTCTATTTGGATAACTATATCCCTATTTTCCACTATTATTTCCTAATCTCATATCTTTTCATCAATCATCATGAAATCCCCTATCAAAATATTCTTAGATGGCTTGAATCCATTTAGACACTATATGGGCTCCTTTCTTCCTCTCTTTACCCCTGAAGGTGTTACTCACTCTTGTATTACCTCTTCACCTCCGTAATTTTTTAATTTCAACATGGTTCAAATCACTCCACAAGATGACATTGGTGGACCATATCCTTTTCATACATATCAAGACAATTTCCATTTTTAAACATCTAACCATAATGTGGGGTCAATTGACACAAGTATTTCTAATAACCCCATAGGGAATCCACCACCTAACAATCCTCCCCCTAATACCAATTCAAGGAATACTCCTAGAAACACCAACCCACCAATTGATATCATTTAGATTCTTGTACAGATAGTGCAAAAAATGAACGTAATGCAAACATCTAACACCTCCCAAATTATACAATTATGACATCATTTGATTGACATGGCTAACCAACCTCTTATTAATCTCCCTCAAAACAATTAAATTTTTATTCATCCACCTCTTAGAGATGTTATGGGGAATGTCATACCCCAACCTATCATACATAATAAGATGCTTAAACACATCTAAAATTAGCATTTAGCCCTTTTCATTATTTCTATTAATATTGGTAATATATATCCAACTATTAAATATGATGTGACAAAATACCCTGCATATTTTCTTAAGGCATTTAGAAATATTTATAAGGAGTAGATCCAAACTAATAATTTTGACACAAACAATAATTTAGTAAAAACTTTCACTAGTGATGTATTATAATGGTATAATCAGCTTTTGTAAAATTACATATGTCAACTAGAGAATTTAGTCAGTCATCTAGTTAAAGAGTTTAAATATAATGATCTTATTGAGAATTGCCTTAGCCATTTGATCAATGCTAAGCAATCTACCACCAAATCAGCTCTTGATTTTATCAAATGATGGAAATATTTGGCTCACCAAGACAATCACAACATGAATGATGATAATTTTTCTAAAATCTTTATAAAAACATTAACTCTTTCATTTAAATACATGATTCAAAATTTCACTCCCCAAACATTAAATGAAGATCTTGAACAAGCTAAATGTCAAGACTTATTAATGAAATAGTTTTAACCTAATACTAAATTCATTAATGAATATTTTCAACATTCAAATAATGTGATAATTGGTAATCTTCCTCATCCCAAACCAAGACTATCCAACATGGATAATCTCCAAGTTTCCCATCAACATCTTCATTCAGCCTTTGGGTAATCTAGTGATGCCCACCCACATATCACTTCAAACTTTGGGGCACCTTGCAATGCCCATCCTTGTATTCAATTACCCATTAGGTCATATTATGATTCCCATTGTCATTCTAAATTTATTAATAATAAACAAATTTAACTTCAACAAAACTTCTGAGACACATAGGCTTGTCTTTCAGATGCCCATGTTTGATATAGATGTTAGCATAGGTTTTTACTGTTATGTTTGTGTCATATTTTTGTAGGATATTTACATGGTTCTAACCCATGTATTTGTTTCTCTTTACCCGAACCTTGGTTCCTTATTTTGGTCTTTTGGTTTTTTTCTCATGAGTTGCACTGTAAAACCGTGGATAGCACCTAGTCTTCCTCATGAGTTTGTTTGCTCTTTATTTTGTTATTTATCAATAGCTTTTGTATACCCCGTGGGCTTTTATTTTATGATTTAAAGTTTAAGACCATGGATAGGACCAGGCCTTACTCACAAATGCCACCTTTCTCATTTCTTTCTCACATGCTTTGTGCACCCTCTTGGGTTTTCTCTTTTATGAGTTGTAATGTAAGACCATGGATAGGACTAGGCCTTACGCATAAAATCACTATCTTTATTTACTTCAATGTTCATTCTCTAGAATTTTTTAGCAATGGTTATAAGTTCATGATCCCCTATTCTCAGCTTTAGATTTTTCTTTTTTTGTAGATAAATCTTTCACAACAAACTATGTTAGCATTTTTCCCTATAGTTCAAATATTCTTATGATAAGGAATCACATGTCACTATCATTGTATCCCTTTCTCACTTTTGTCACATTTTTTTATATTTGAAGTAATTTAAATTATTTTATGTTTCACTCTCCTTGATTTCATTTCCTTTTAGTCCACTCTAGATGAACCAAGGTTGAAATGAAGATGTCACTTTTATTTTACCTAAATTAACAAGACACTTAGACACCATGATCTCTAGGTTATCTTTCTTAGAAACCAATTCAAAACTGTTCAAATGATAGTTATCTTTAGCACCCATGTTTTTTTTAAAACCATATGGAGGAATCCAAAAAACCATCAAAATTTAATGGCCAAATCATTTGAAACAAAAGACAAAGACACAAAAGGCAACATACAAAGTCAAATGTCAAAATCACACTAAAATATGTTATTAATAGAACATATTTAATCTCCAATCAAATCTAAAAATCCATAGTTGGCCTAATCATAGAGTCAAGGTCCATTGGGGTGTAGTAATCCAATAGATTAGGATAGGATAATTCAAAACAATCTATGGTACTACCTACTTTCTCACACAAGTACCTAGTATTCATAGTAGATCGATGGCTCTATAATGGGTTTTAAAGAACAAGGAATACATTATGGGAAGGAAGGTACCTTTTACTTTTCATTCTTATATCCTTCACGGGATTATATTCATACTTCATTTGATGACATAAAATTTGTGTGTCTGTGATAAGTTCTTCAGATACCTTAATGTCAAAAGTCCTCTTGTTTTGACAAACCTAATTCTAGTGTCTTGACTTTGATATAGAGTTCCAATACCTTGATTTTTAATTCATTTTCCTGTCCATGAATTTAATTTACCCCTTGATATGCAATTTTGATTCTAAATATATTTTCACATTTATTGTATATTTCCTCTTCTTCTCATATTAAAACATGATGACACTTATTTGTTTAAGTTTTATCTATCTTTAGAATAAAACAATATGTTTATGTGACTATGGATTAATTTCTTTTCACCATTGCTTTACATCTCTAGAATTGGTTTTCTTTATTTTACCATTTTACATTTTTGTATTATCTTTTTTTGGACACCTAAGTTCCTTTCTACTTTTTATACTTTTTTCCATTATCGAGTGAGATTGGCTTGTTACTTCTCAGTCATTAATGTCAGTTTCCCTTTTATGCACTTTTTTGATTGATGATTGAGTAAGGATTGTTAATTCTCACTCATCAATGTTGTTTTACCACTTTATTTTCCATATTTGTTAATTATTTTACATCGATGTTTGATTACCATTTTTGACATGTATCATTCGTTTGATATGTTGAGTTTGCCTTTCTTACTTAAGGTTTAATTGTTTGAGTTTTTATGTCTTTAGTAGCCTTAGATTTTTTGTTACCTAACTTACTCCAAATTTTGACTTGGTCATTTGGTCTTAACTTAGAATTTATCACCCCATCTTGCCAAATTTCTATGTCTCATCTACACCACATTACTTATCCATTATTTCCCATGTTTATTTGTTTTTTCTCTTTATTTTTGTATCTTTAGGTTTTTCCAAAGTAGTCTTTACGCCATCCACGATAAAAGAATATGAACATAATAGACAACCATAGAGAGATAAAATTAAGTCAAGATATGCATAAATTAATTTTATTTTTAGTTAATTTATTTTTAGCCATTTACTTTTAGTTATTTTATGCTTTAAAATAATGCAATTTATTTAGCTTCAACATTGTGTGTTACTATGTTCTTTTCTCAAAGAACCATGCCCTATTCCCCCTGAGTGACACATGATGAGATTTGAGTGGGGAATATGTATACACATAATATTTTAAAACTCTTATCAATTAGTAATGATTTATCTCTTTTAGTAACCCATCAAGTCTGAATTCTCTCTAAGTACAAGCTTTAAAGGGTGCATCAAGAAAGGGGTAGGCAGACCATTGGTGCTTCACATGATTGTTGTCCCCTATACCACCACTTGATATTGATCTAACCTTATTCTAGACACTTCCCTAAGCCTTGTATCCTCTCTAGAAAACTTTTCAAAGATTTTAACACCTTCATTTGCCCTTTCTTAAGCCTAAAACCCTTTTTGATAGTTTATGCTACACTGTTGGCCCCATTGAACCTATACTCAAATTGGTAATAAATATTAATGGATTAGGTTAACCTCATTGATTTAAACCAAGGATTAATTTGTTTTTATCAATAGAGATAAAAAATTAATTATGCCAACCCTATTGGCTAAACTTTTATAAAGGTCTAGAATTAGATTCAACTATATATACACATTCATTTCACCATTTCCTATAAATAACAAGAGTTAATTATTCATTTACGCTTCATTATAATATTATATTACACCATTATAATTGAGGAGTCACAGCTTAAGGTTTATACTTAGAGAAGAATCTTGTCTTGTAGAAAAGTCTTTAATGCTTTGGCCTTTCTTAGTTATATTAATAAACCACAACAACCTCTTGTGAACCACATTTAGCCAAGTGAGAGATTTAGTCTTGATGGATTCATCTTCAAGGTAAGTATATCTAACTTTACTCATCTATTTTAGTAGATAGAAGTATCATAAGTAATATATTTTGAATTTATTTCTATCTTCATGCATTAGAGGTTTACCTATACATTTCTTAATTAGGATTCTCCTATGCATGTATACATTTATGTTATTAAAACCCATTTTGTGCCATAAGCTTTCTTGAGAACTAAATTAGACTTTACTTCACTTGTTATTTAATTTTGTGAATATGAAAACATAGGACCTATCTAGGCTTATTGCATAGTGTTTCTTGACTATAGGCTTTGGAACCTTCTCTATTGATGTTATTGTGGTAAGATATCCCTTGGTTAGGTCTACTAGATCCATCTTGGTCATGACCTTGAATATCTAATTTATCAACAATTAGAAGTGTAAGTATGATTTATCTTCTCCAAACTAGGATTGATTAATTACTCAATTTAATTTCCTTTTGCATACACTTCTCATGCCAATAATGTCACATGATATTACCACATCTCATGATCCTAGTGCATCTCAAACACCTAAACATTCACATAATACTAATACAACCAACACTACTACTAATTAAAATAGTATTCAAAATAATAGATTATTATTACAAACTCATAACCAAATTGTTACTTTTCAAACTACTAATACAAATAAAATGATGCAAATACAATACCAATTATTTCATATCCAAAACCAATCTTAATCTACTCAATGGGGAATGCAAAATCCTAATTTCCCCTACCTCCCCTTAGAGATTCACGTTATAACCTTATACTACAACCCCCACTTATTAACAATACTATGAAACACTTAAAAAATGACCTCTTGTCCCTCAAATTAGAAACATCGACATAGGTGAAAAATTTACTACTATTACTTATAATGGGTATACAAATCTAGCTTTGCATTTGAAAAACTTTAGAAATCTATAAAAATATTGGGTTAAGGTTAATACCTTTTTTTCCAACAAATTCTTATCTAAATGTTTTTTAGGTGATACATTATATTGGTATAAGCAACTTAGTACTCATTCCATCACTAATTTTTAAGACCTCATCAATACTTTGGTCCAAGAATTACAAACTAGTGATCTTTCATAAAATAACATATCTCACTTTATCAACTATAAACAATTAGAATCCAAAATGGCATAAGTATTAATTAAATGATGGAAAGGATTATCTAATAAAATTGAGCATAATATCTCATATTAAAACCTATTCCACTTATTCATTAATTCTCTTCATCCTAAACTAAAATACCATGTTAGGACCCTTTCTCCAAAATACTTAGAAGAGGTTCTTGATCAAGCTAAATGACAAGATTTCCTTATATGCCAATTTAAACCTTCACACCCTTTCATTGGAACTTTCATGCTCATAAAAGCTAAAAATAGACATGAAACAAATGATGGTGTTATAGACAATTATGATTCCATACACACTATCCAAGCCATTGCTCCAAACAATGCCATGGAGCATAATCCTCCAATACCAAATAATAATTCCCATCCTAGTTCCATGTTTTTTCATGGAAATAATATGGATGTACACAAAATTCTTTCCTTAGTAGAAATTCAAAGGTGGCTTCCACAACCTTTCCCATGAGATCTTGATCCTACATGCCCTATCAAACATTGGTATGATCCTCATAAATTTTTTTGGTTTCATGAAAGTTAGGTTGTTCTCATGAAACTTGTCACCAATTACAAAACATTGCTATTGATTATCTCCTTGCTCCATATTTGATCAAAAATAATTTATACATAAATGACAATAAGATTATGAGATAATAACTAAGGATTGTGAAACTAAAACCAATAATGAAGCTTTAAATCAAACCAATGTTTATTTATCTATTTACAAGGATTCCCTTCCTAACCATCAAGATAACCATAATAAAATTCCTACTATAAAAAATATTGAAACTAAAGTAGATCCAAAAATCAACAATGATAATGTTATTAACATGAATAACATGAGGTGGCTAACGTCTTATATTGATCAATATCTAGCTTCCAACTACAACATTTTTTTTAAAATTCTACATTGTTCAACAATCTTACCCATCCCATCTCACATAATTGGGGCATGTCAAACCAAAAATCACACAAATAACAACATCAAAAACACAAATTGACAACATTTCTCATGCCATAGATATAAGCTCTAATCCCCCTACAATTAAAATAATTCAAGTGGATACCTCACAAATATTAGGTGATATTTCCTCTACTCAACCACAAGAAATTACCAAGGACTCAACCACATCAACTAAGGTAGCACAAATTTTTACAAACAATCAACCTACTTTAACCAAACCTAAACCAAATATACCTTCTCAAAATAAATTTAAATGTAACTCTAACCCACCTTCAAAGTATTTACTGCAACATTATGCACCTCTACCTTATAATATTATAATGAATTATGATGAATGGGATCCTATATTAGAACTATCACGTCTCCCATCTTAGATTCCTTTCTTATAATGTATAAGAACATTTCCTAAAAATAAAAATAGATTAATGTAATTATTATTTGAGATGAACATCCCTTGACCTCCACCTATGGGTAAAGAAGCTACTTTATCACGATCTGAAGATAGTATCCTTCAATGGTGCAAATAAATGTCTATCCATGTTGATGAAATAGTGGGCACTTATCTTTCACTCAAATTTATTATTTCTTTCATGATACCTGATTATGTATTTCTTTGTGTCGATGATCCACCACTATTTATAGTTTAAAAATAAGAGATATCCAAGTTAAACATGATTCAATCGATGAAGGATCATGCACTTGTGTTGTTTCTCTTGATTTAATTAAAACACTTGGATATTATGAATGTAATCTTAAATACATGTAGATTATATGTCAAGGATATGATCTAAGATAAATTCCCACATTAGGGTATGAAAATATTATAGATTTGATATATGCTAGATTGAATCTCTACTTACTTATATCTTCTCTTTGTTATAGATATATCTATATTTTCATGTAACTATCTTCCCTATTTGTGCCACAAGCTTTGACAAGCACTAGATTAGTTTTCATATGCCTTTATTAGATTATATTGCATAGTTGTTTAGTATATTAAATTACTTACATAATTTACAATCACAAAGACCTAACTAGGGTTATCACAAGATGGCATTTTCCTAAAGGCCTTAGAAACCTCTCCTTTGTCATAGTATGATAATAGATACCTTAGTGTTGGTTTAATGAATCCATTATTGGTCATGACACTAATTTAAATAGATCCCCAATCATGATTTTTAGTTGATTACCTTCTCTAATATTGAATATTATTAAGTAGGATAATTTATATAATTATCTAGTTTCCACATACATTCTAGTGAACCTAATGTGAATATGACCCTTAAAGTTTTTGAATTTTTCTATACAGACTACTGAATTGACCCTGTCAACTTAGTTTAACACTCTGTGTGTAAGTTTTTATACTCAGTCGACTCTCTCAACTTAGTTTGACTTTGTGTGTAGGTTTATGTAGCTTTGTCGACCATATCAATCTAGTTAGGGCTCTTTTCATAGGCTTATCAAATTTTAATGTATAGTTGTACAACATAGCTAATATTTTTGTATAGTTATATGACATGTGATGAGTTTTGAGTGGTACATATATACACATAATATTTTTAAAACTTTATCAATTATAGATGATTTCTCTCTTGTAATAAAATATTGAACCTTAATCTCTCTGAGTACATGACTTAAAGGGTGTACTAGGAAAGGGGTTGGTAGACTTTTGGTACTTAATAGGATTATTATTCCCTCTATCACCAATTAAAATAAATACAAGCTACTCCTATAAATTTATGTAGGCTTTGAAACCCTACTTACACACTCTCCTAAACAACTCATCACTAAAAATAAACCCTAACTAATAAAAAAACCCCTTTTTACCATGTATCCTACTAGATCAAGCAGGTCGACCCTGTTCTAGGATTTACCATAAATTACAAAATGATGTTGGCTTAAGATGACATGGTTTGAGACTTAATGTCTCTATTTATCGCCTAACGAGATTGTCTAGGCTAATTTCATTGGCTTAATTTGTGGTAAAGTTTAGGGTCAATCCATAGATATATATAACCCTTTTCATTTCATTTATAATAAAGGATCAATTAATTGTATATCATTAATGCTCACAAATCTATTAATACAATCAATAAGAGGTTTCATTACTTAGGTTTTTTCCATTTAAGGAGTAATACTTGTTTTGTGGAAGTCTTGGATGCAAATTAGAGGTATTATAGGCTAAATATGATTTCTAATTGTGATCCTTACAATCCCACAACAACCTCTTTCAAAGCACCATTGGCCAAGGGAGAGATTGAGGCACAACGGGTTTACTTCAACAAATGTAACTATATTCGTAAGCCATTCATATTTTGGTACGTAGATATTGTAGAGTTGATGTATATTAGATTGTATATCTATTTACTTATATCCCCTCTATCCTATAGATAGATTTATCTTTACATGTTACTATCTTCCCCATTTGTGCCACAAGCTTTGGTGAGATCTTCCCCATTTGTGTCACAAGCTTTGGTGAGAAGTAGATTATCTTGCATATGCATCTATTAGATTAGCTTACATATTTTTTTATTATATTAACTTGATTAAGATCATTTAAAATCATATATACCTATTTAGGGTTATCACAATATGGCATTTGCCTAGAGGCCTTGTAAACCTCTCCTTTATCATAGTGTGATAAAATATCCCTTAGTGTATTGGTCATGACCATAATTAAACATATCCCCAAGTGTACTTTTTAGTCAATTAACTTCTTTGAGGTTCAATATTATTAATTAATATAATTTATAGAAGTGTCTAGTCTCACTTGCATACAAAATCCATTCCCCACTAAGAAAAGGGGTGTCCTAGAATCATGGGTTGGAGTGACATCATTGTGTGGACTTCCCTCTTGTTTAAAGTCTTGTATTTATGTCAAGTTATGATATTATTATGTTTTTATAATGATGGTGGGCCAACAATAATCCACTCTTTGTATCTTATGTGTATTTTTATTTTTTGAAGGATGCTAACCACCTAATATCTTGTGAAATCTAGTCATGACTACTTGAGCTTGTTATTTTTAAAGACATCACAAATATATTTGTTTGTAATTATTTTGATACAACACTCCTTTATTTATCATGTAATGAGTTTATTTTAGCTTAAGGGATCTATTATATTCATTATTTGGTTATATAAAGTATCTTCTAAAAATTAATTAGAGAAAGAATAGATCATACTAGTCTTGGCCCATCTTTATGTTTAATCTAGTTACACAACGTAGATTTTGGGATCAACTTCTCTCATGAGTTATGTGGGGCTTTGACCTCTTATCATCTTAGTGACTTTAATATCAAATTTTTATTCTTGCATTTTGGACATCCACTTTCCTCTATGCCCATGAAGCTCATTTTTCACAAGTATGATATTTATCATTGGGTCAAATATATTGGTGTGGACCTTGTTTTAGAGAATGTAGTGTAGAGACTTCTTTGTCACCTCTACCAAATCATAGGCATGTTTATCTAATGTGGATTAGTTTTGTATTTCATCCTTCAAATTCATGCTCATGAAGGATATGGGATGATCCTCTTCATTAACCTTATACTTGAGCATGATAGCTATGGTATGCTATAAAATAAAAGAGTAGAGGTAGAAATTATATGTGGAATATAGGCTTATCAGGACTAGTGCTTGCATGATGCCATTTCTAATGTCATGGAAGGCAAGTTTGGTTTGGGAAGTCCATTCCACATTTGAATCTTATTTCAACATTGAATTAGGGGGTTTGACTATTTCATTAAAATAATAAAAATAAATTGCATAAAAAATATTTTACCAAAGAAATAAATTATCTCCTTTTTCTATTAGGAAGAGAAATTTTTATTTGCACTAGATCTTCCAGGGTAAATGAAAATACATTATTTCATGATTATGTGGCCCAAAATATCAACTTTGGTAAATCTAAAGACATTATTCTTGGGTTTAAAAGATAGATTATACCTTATGCATCTCTTGAATACCTTATGTAGATGTAGAATGTGATCAAACATACATTTTGAGAAAATAGTCAAGTCATCCATAGAAATTATTATGAATTTTCCAGTCAAACCTTGAAGAGTGAAATCCATAGCCATTTTTAATGTGTCTCATACATTAATAAAGCTGAATATCATTTTATTGTAATCAAAGGTACCCTACTTGGTTTTGAATGTCATTTTGACTGTCTTCTTGGTTTACCAAGACCTAGTTTTATCCTAAAAATCCATTTAAAGACATCTTTTGGGATCCATGAACTATTTGGATTATTTCATATAAGAATTAAAAAGGGTAATTATACTTATTTTATGCCCTATTTAAATTCTTGGAATGAAAGAGAGTCTAATTCACCTATTTTTCTTGTGGACACAGACTAAGTTGGCCACCTGAGTAGAATGGTAAATTGGGAAAATATTCCAACTGAGGGAATTTTATGAAACTATTTGTGGAGAAGAGGTTCTAGAATGGAATTCATAGTTCATTGTATCTACTTAAAGAGTTTATGTCCTTTATTGAGTGGGATGGTATGTTTTGTAACATTAGAATTAAATATTCTCAAGTATTCACACATCCAAGTGATCATGAGCTTATACCATAAGAGTAATCACTTTAGATATTTGATCTATTTGATCTCAAATTAGAATTAATAACATTGAAATCATTAAAAATTTAAATAAATTACCATGCCCTATATTTTTATTTATTTATGTAATACAAATTGCATTGTAACTTACTTCTAACCTAGTTCATCACTCACTTAGAGTCCCCAAACACTCGTAGCTGCTTGAATTTTTATTTTAGATAAAATTTTAAGCCTAGGATTAATGATTCATATTAAATAAAAATTTTACTACATGGTTACTATAGTTTATAAATGGTCAAGTGTCACTTCCATTTCAGAATGACTATCGAAATCCCAGCTCTAGAGCCTTAGAATAGGCCTCATTAAAGTAAAGGGATCATAACCCTGATGATCATTTTTTTTTAGATTTACTATAATTAGGCATTATGGAGAGGATATAAATGGATATATGAGATTATACGACATTTAATTTATCATTTATGGCATTGTATTCAATGATCATGTGTTTCATCCTATGTTCTCTATCAATCTTAATCAGATTAGTGACACCTCTTCAAGGTAACCACATGTGGGAAAAGTCTTTGGCCATGTATCCATTTTGTTTTTTGGACCTATCATAACCTAGTAACATTATATATGCCTTAGATATTTTGATTACTTGGATTTCTATAAATGTTTGGACTCTGAGTTCATAATCCAATTACATGTGAACACTCAATAGCTTCCCTACCACTTTGACCTTGGATTTGTATAGATTAACAAATATATTTTCAAACTTAATGGGAGTTAGCCCTAACTTCTTATAGATTCTTAAGAGAATGATTTTATCTTAGGCTCCCAAATCAACAAAATAACTGTGCATATTATTTACAAATATCTAGACTATAAAGAGGCAATAATGGACATAAACCTTATTTTTTATGTATTTTAATATTATCATGTGTTTCCTTTGCTTATTCTCGATTGGTTTATCAGTTAATTATTTCAAAATAATATATGTTGCTCTATGATTTGGGATAAATAATGTAGTGTAATATTGGACTTGATATTATTCGTGTCATCCACTATGTTATAACTAGTTTTATTGAGGGCATTATATATTTATATAGTGAGATGTTGATCACTACCTTTGGGGGATGGGGGATAATTATTTGCTCTCAGATGAGGAGGAGTAACAACATTATCTGGGGGAGTAGATGTTATGAGGGGTTTTTGTTTTTTTCCTAATACTCAATATGTAGTTATTT
This sequence comes from Torreya grandis, assembly GCA_037957365.1. Classification (NCBI taxonomy): domain Eukaryota; kingdom Viridiplantae; phylum Streptophyta; class Pinopsida; order Cupressales; family Taxaceae; genus Torreya; species Torreya grandis. The sequence continues at coordinate 827,888 of JARHVA010006557.1, read as the reverse complement.
ATTTGGAACTATTTAAATTTATGAATCTCATTTGTAGTTTCCTTAGGCTCATTATCGTTTTTATAGGGGAACTTGAGGGTTTCTAATACCATAACAATTCTTGGGGATCTAGATGTGCTTGGGTTTTTAGATGATTTGGTTGAATTTTGGTGGTTTGGAACCACTTCATATCCTTCCATATCCTTTTGGAATATTTCTAAGTCATTTCATAACTCTAAACAATCCAACTTTCCATATTGGGTCATCTTGTGCACTTTGCACCAATTATGCAAAGTGACCTCATAGATGTTGATCTCAAACAACTTAATTGGGTGAGGGTTCCAAGTGGATGTTTGAATGGTTAAAGATATTTTTATACCTTTTGTATGATAAATTTATATTATAATCTTCTCTACCAACATTCCCAACTTACCTCTAAATGCCTAATATTTTATTACTAAGCTTTCGCACCATATATTGTATAGTGTCTAGCATAATTTTGGTGGAGTCTTGGGGTAAATTATAGATGTTATTAATAGAAGGGATAGTGTATGGATATGATTTTATGTTTTTTACATAGTTTTGGTTAGTAATTTCTTATATTAATTTAAAATGGTTCATCACTGATATAGGACTGGGTATTGAGAGATTTTGGTTGGCATTTCAGATCGGGCCTAGAGCTAACAGACCTAAGTTGAATTTTAGAATGGTTAGAAGAATCTAGCCTTGTGGGTGAAATTATGTGTCTAATTTAATATCCTTTGTATGCATGTGATAGAAAAAAATATAAGATGAGGGGGTATCTATGCATGAAAACTATTGTCTAAGGATATAAGGCATTTTATACATCTCCAATTCCAATGGATATCAGGTCTTTATGTGTCATTATGAAACATACCTATTTTGGAACCTAACATTAAAGGGCCTAATAAGATCATTGGATTTCCTTTTCATGATAGTGAACTATTGGTATAATATAGTTAGGTCAATAACATGCCTAAATTGAGCTAATAAATTGTTACCAAATTGGTCCCATCTTATGATAGAGTCTTCAAGTAGGTCTAGAAGATAATCATATGCAATGTCTTGTAAGGTGAATGAAAAGATATTATAGGCTACATCCTCATGTTCAACATTTATAAGTTTTAGGGATTTTTTTATAATATGTTATGATTTCCTCAATTGTCCCTCTTTCATTAGGAGTAAATTGTGGCAGATACCTCACAGGATTCCTAAGAAGATCATGAGCCACCCCAACAATGTTAATGGTTAACCCAACTAACCACACCATTGCTCAAAGAGGATTGGGATTGTGGTTCTTAGCTGAACTTGACTGAATGAATGAGACACTTGGTCTACCTCTACTAGGTTTGGGCCTCCTGAACATCTCCAATGGTGAGAATAATAGTAAATTAGATTAAGATTTAGATCTACTAATGTGTGAGGGAATATCTAGGCTATCACAACGTCAAATGATAGATTAGGTATTTTTAAAGTTGAATAAATTTTAGAATATTTATATGATCCCCCTTCTATGACCAAATAATAATGGTAAGGAATAAAAATTAGTTTCTTGGATCTTGTCAGGGTGTAGCTATTTTCATGGACTATTTGAGGACCTGACTAGATATTACCTATATGTAGGTAGTTTTTCTTGGCCTAAAACTAGGCTAAATAGGGCAAGGAGTCTAAGGAGGATTGAAAATGAGCATGATCCCTAAAACATTGTCTCATAGGATGAACATCCATAATGATTTTTAAAAAAATACATCCACATAGGATTATTTGATCAAATGCATTACATTATAGAGATTAGTAGGTTAGTAATTAGCTCAGCTTAACTAATCACATATATAGAAATCAATATTCATACCATAGAGTATGAAAATGATAAACGTTCACCATAATAAATTTTGGAATCATGGAAGGATATCATATAAACTAAAAATAAATAATGAACATTCCTTCAAATTTCAAAAGTTATAAATTTTTTTCATTAAAATTCCAATATTTTTACAATATTACAAGGAAGTTCTTATAGAATAATGAGATTAGACCTTCCATCTATGATAATGAGATCCCACTCATGGCCATAATGGCTAGGTTTGTTAACTATAATCATGCATATAATATGATAATATTAAGTATAGGCACACAATATTAAAACACAATATTCACATATGTTGGGACCATTCATACATATGATGATTCATATTCAAATATGACTTGTGTTGAGGCCAACACCTAATTATTTTTGCCCTATTATTTTACCAAGTATTGAGAAATAATTTTGGCTTCTCGATCAAACTTAGAAAGGTTGGCAAGGTCCTCATAAAATAGCACATCTTCAAGAGTTAATAGTTATGCATCATTTTAATACATGGCCTTCAAGATCCTTCTGACCATTCCCACCTTGTTTATGCTCTCACTAGATTAGGTGTCTAGGCTAACAATTTCATGTGATCTTTCTCTCTTGGTCTTTGTGGACACTTATTTGGAGGATTCTTTGAATCTCTTGAGATTCACTCAAATTATTCTTTAGTAATAATGTAACCATCTTACTTAAACATTATAGTTATGTTGACCTCTTTCAAGTAGGATAGCATGTTTTATTTATTCTCCTCAAAGGGATTCAGAGCAGTCTTAACTATTCTTCTAAATAGGTAGGTTCTCATGTTCACAAAAAATGTTTGATACAGGATGAAATCAACTAATGGCCTGATATTTAACTAATGAAACATTCCCTTGTTGATAAAAACTACCATTTTAATAATATATTCCAAATAATTCATATGCTTTCAAATAAATCACATTTCTCTTAGTTAAATCCTCAACTACCTCCTCCAAAGAATGAAACAATTTATAAAGGAATCCAACCACTTTGTTCTCCAAGTTTATAGGGAAGGTGGTTCTCACATGGGACTATAGAGTTTTGACTTGATTGTTCAAGTCTTCCATCATCTTCTCTAAAATATTATGGCTAACCCTTAAAATTTATACAAGGTGCTTGGTGATGTGTTCTTTTCCAGTTTTATTTTTCTTTTGAGTAGAAGAGAGCATGTCTTATTTTATTTTACACACCACCAAGTTACCCTTTTATGTGAACATTGAGGTCATGATCCTCATTAATTTCTTAGTTCCCTTGTAAAATTGAATTTGTAACTCTAGCTCACCCAAGTGGACCATCTCAGGCCTCTGCATTTTATTATTTGTAAAGCCTCTATTCAATCTCCTCCACTAAAAAATCATAGGGTCTCTAAAGTAGTGGAAAATAATATTTCACCTTATGAGGCTTATTGGAAAACCATAGACGTGGGAGGATCTTGGATGGGATTGGAAAATTTGGATGAAGAAACAAGAGTGAATAAGATGTTGGGGATGGAAAGGGGAGCTGCAAATGGGGTCATATAGGCATAAATTTTATCCTATACCATATGAACCATGGGTCTAATGATAGTAGGGAGAGTTGTCATTACCCTCAAAGAAGAGGTGGGATTGGTCAAAGTCAATCGAAGAGGGATTTAAGTATATGAAATCAAGACCCAAAAGATATCCACCATTGGTGTGTATTCAATCTCTCGAGGAAGAAGTGAAGCAGTTGTAAAGTTTTATGGTGTAGGAGGGAGAATAAAAGTAGAAGATTTAGATACATTACTGTTGGATAGACTAGACTTTTTGGCCATTTTTGGGCTACATATAGAGCTTTCAAGTACTAAGCAATGTCCCTAATTGAGAGAAGGATCCAATGATAAAATAATAGGATCATTTTATTTGAAAAAAAATTAAAACACTTTAAGTCCACTTAAAGTGTAACTTGTCATCTTCAAAGAATAGGTCCAAATTTTAGAGCCCCCATGAGGTGTCAAAAGTGCTTGGAATAGATGTGAAAGTGTATGGAGTTCATCTAATTCCTCATTGTGTTCATCTTGACATTTGAGTACAGTGGTAGAAATACCATGTAGGCCTTTTGTTGATGTTATATCTCACACATGTGATAATTTATGTAGAAAATGATCACATGGGTTTACTTGTTTTGGTACCAAGTTTATATGCGTCGACTCTATATCATCCACTAAAATGTGAAGGAAGTCACACACATGCAAATTTGGACTCCCAAGCATTTTTTTTTAGGTTTTCCATAATTATCTAAATAATCTAGAATGTCACCAGTATGTCATTTGAACCAAATATAGACCAGTTAACTTAAATATTTTATATTTTCACTCAAAAGGATTTTGAGACTAGTGGGTCAATTGGGTTTATTATTTTTATCTCAAGAACATCTCTAGAAAATTTGGCCCCTCCATGATTCCTACATTTCAAGATATAAATTGTCAAATTTGATTAAACAATGAATGATAATTGTGTGAGTCAAAATAAAAACATTATGAAAGTCCATATGAGCTTAAATTTGATAGTCTATAAAACATCAAATATGTCAGTACAGACATCAAATAACATTAGTATGAATGCCAATTTTAATCATGGTAAGTAACCATTTGGATTTAAAAGTTCCTTAAAATGCTTGAAGTTGGTCAATATCTAACATTCCATGGGAGCCCTCGTGCTAACACATAAGATCTAACAATCTGCATTAGAGTCAACCAAGTCAAAAGGTTACTAGGTTAAATCCTTTAAATATCTACAAGTTCAACATAATCCAACAGTACAATATAATCAAGCCAAGATCCAATTGTATGCATTCATTAACAAAAGGATGGGTCCAAGATAAATCAAGGGCTCACATTCAATCATACCAATGATCTGACATAGCACAAGAAATAATAGGAAAGTGGGACTAGGGAGATCTATGGTGCACATGAAATCATACATCTTGATCTGATGGTATGTGATCAAGTCAACATGTAAAAGGGATCTTCTGGAAGGAAATCAAGGGCTCATGTTTAATCGCTCATCAAGATTAGATGCAGTGAGGTAGATTCAAACTGGTCAACTAATCTAAAGAGATAATACATCAAGGAAAAGTGGCACAAACACATTCAATTGGTATAAAATTAATGGCTCATAGGCATCCATGTATATACAGATCAATGGAGTGAAGTAGATTCAATATGTCAGTGTATTTATGAAGCTAATGAAAATAAATATAGTTGAGTACTATGTAGATATTCTAAGTTATCAATCGATAACCAATAAGTGAGAGTAATCTTGGTACATTTTTGATGATAGTCGAAGAAGTTTAAATGGACCTAGGTAAAGCAAATATCAAAGAGCCGATACCGAAGTTGAATTAGATTTGAACCAAGGCCATAGTTCAAATACCAAGCATTTTAATTAATACTCCATTTAATAGATCTTTTGGGTCTAATACAAAAGGCAAAGATAAAATAGTGATCATGAAACAAAGTTAGGCAATTTGTATACTTTCATAAATATTGTGACTATGTGAAAACCAATTTTCTAAGATTGGTTTTCACATATAGTAGACCTAAGTCTTGCCTATTATCATTGATAATTTTTTATAATGCAAGTATATTTCACCACCTAATACAGATGTGGAACTTCTCATCTAGTTTCAAGACATGATCCTCATCAACATATCAAGTGGAAGTAGCATGGAGTCTTGAGATAATGATCTGGTGGATGAATAGGTATAGTGAGCATTTAATTATTTTATAAGGCCTTTAAAATTGTGCCTTCTTGATAAGATCCTGACTCAGTCACATCCTCGAATTGATATTAATCCATCATAATTGATTGGTCCTTTTCAAATGTAAAGTTCTCTCTCTCCTTCTTTTTCTATAAATGCAAGCTTCTAAGCCTTAAAATGGATCCTCTATATCTCTCTTTTTGGTATGTCCAGACTCTATAAAAATTTGTATTGTGACACCTTTTGATGTAATAAAGATTGAATTCCATCATTTTCTAGGTGAAATTGAAGTGTGTTCTATGAATTCATGCACTATTTTTGAGTGAATAGATGTTCCTTTCTTATGTCTGAGTTTTTCTCACCTTTGGGAAGGCATTAATAGTCTCACAAGTCATTATAAGAACAATCTACACTTTATTGTTTAGTTTGAAAGTGGATATTTGCCCTCTATTGATAATTTGGTAACTGATTAATGCTTTCTTCTAAAATATTTATGTGAGATTGATGTTCTTTGGTCTCAAAAGTGTCTCATAGTGTGTTTTTTATGAGTTGGAGTGATCAAATCACTAGTGCATCACCATTTTTTACATGCTTTTATAGGTTTTGTCAATTCTCTCTCCTTTTTCCAAAAAAATGCTAGTTTAGTGTAGGTGATAGATCCATAAGGAATGTGGCCTTCTCTAGAGGTCTAATCTACTTTTAAGATACCCATAGCCTAGGATCAATTCCATGTTGGACTAGATATGACTAGGAAGATCTGAATAATTTCCTCCTTAGCTAGGTTGTAAATCTAGAACCCAAATAGTTTTGGCACACCTAGTGGAATGTCGAGTTTATTTGGTATAATTGAATTTTGAAGATTGAGAAGAAAGATTCAGAGTAGTAAGAGAGATATACCATCATCAAAATATGAAGATCCTTCAGGTTATAAAGATCATAACATCTTTTAGATAGTGATTTCATGCCAAAGGTTACAATAAGAACATCAAATAAAGGTACTTCTTTTGAACATATTTAATTGCCTCCTACTTCTTATAAAAGATTAAGATTTAATATCAAAAGGTCTTATCCTCTTAAGCAATGTTTATCTTCTGGTCAGTCTATTATTTTATTCTAATTTATTGTCCCTATATGCCAATTCCTATTGCCCAAATGGTTATTACGAATCAAGCATTTATCCCATTTAATAGGGGTAGTCCCCTGAATTTAGAATAGTATGATGGTATTCTTATGTCTGATCTAAAAGGTATCCCTTTATTCTCTAGAGAATGGGATAAAACTACTACTATTGAGCATATCCAAGATATTTCCAATCTATGTTCTGTTCATAATGTTACTCAAGATATTGTGGCTATCAGATTACTTGTTACTTGTTTCAAGGGAAAATCATTGCAATGGTATCAAAATCTTCCTTTGATCTTTATTTCTACTTGGGATGAGTTAGGTGAATATTTAATTAAGCAATCTAAAAAAATATATGATCATCTATCTTTGGTTGAACAATTAACTACCATAAAGAGGTATCCCTATGAATTCATGTCAAACTTTAACCTCAGATTCTAAAAGACATGGATTAGGATCCATGTATTGGTTAGACCATCCCCAGAGTATGCATTTTTGTACTTCCTTAAGGCCCTTAATTCTGATATACGTGTCATGATACAATCCATGGGTGGTAAAAACTTGCCAAATGCCTATGGAATTGCTATCAGAGTAGAGAATGACTTGATTCAAACTGGTAAACTTGCTCCAAAGCCTCTAATGCCCTTTTTCCATAATTACAACCTATTCCTTCTACTCAAGTTCCACAAATTCCATCTATATCCCCTATTCCATCTCTGAAAGTCTAAGTCTTATCCCCTCCTAATCAATCTAGTGAGATTGGTGATATGAAAATCATGTTACAAGCTTTCAAAAATGAATTTTTTTCACTCAAGAGACAATAGTACCAAGGTATACCTTATCAATAGCAAACCCAGAGTACCTATTAGTCTTTCAATAACCAAATACCACCTTGTCAAGGTTTCAATGTCAATAGACAACCTTATCAAAATCAAGGAACTATAACTTAAACTAAGCCATATGAAACCCCTGATCCTAATGTACCTTCTATCTCAAAAGCTATTGTTCCCCAAAATAACTTAATGTAAGATCTAGGTTGGTAGCTTTCCAATCCAAATGACATTCATAAACAAGATTTAGTATCACAAGAGATTAGCATGACATAGATGACACAAGAAAAATTCCCTTTTCAAGGTGTTCAATATCAAGACATGAATATGGAAATCCGAGAAGTTTAACAATTTTTGGGTCAGCCTAATGTTATCAATGTTAATTGGAATTTGGATGATCACATTGCATTCAACCAAGTTGGTGAAACTAGCAACAAAAATGATCAAGTGGAAGCTCTGACTAAAACTAAAAGAAGAGCAGTATAAGAAACTCAAGATGTGAGCAATACTTCTAGTGTTCCTAAGATTGTGTCAAATAATGTCAAAGATCAAGTTGTTATTCCTATAGCATAAAATATTAAGAATATAGAGACAATGAAATTTCCCAGAATGCCCCTAACTAGAGAATAGTTAGTAGCTCAGAAGTTGTAGCCAAAGATTATTGGAACATATTTTAAAATTATTGATCAAATGAAGAAATCAAATGTAAGTATTATCATGTGGGATTCCCTTTCCATATTAGGGCAAAAGGACATGCTGATTCAACAACTTTTGGATCTCAAGGTATCTAAGAAACCAACTAAGAAGTAAGAAGATATCTTGGCCAATTCAGACCAACAAATCAAGCAACCTGATCAGTAGATACATAAAATGACAATGGTGGATAAATCCAATGTCAAGTCAATCAATACCCCTCCTTTTTATCTCTCTTTGATAGTAGGTGATTGTTTAGTCTATAATTGTATTGTAGATAGTAGATCTAGTAGCACTATAATGCCCAAACAAATTGCAGACAAACTTGGTCTTTTCTATAAGCTAAATACCAAAGGAGTATTGTAATTAAATGGATCACCAATGAAAATAATAGGCATGATAAAAGACTTAAATCTGACCTTACATAATTTCTTCATATTATTTAGCAAGATGTAGTTGTAGTGGACCTACCTCCCTATTTTGCCATGTGTTTGTCAAGAGATTTTACTTCAAAAATTGGAGGATATTTGCCAAATGATTCAAACTATCTAATGTTCAAAAATAGGTATAGCACTAAGGTGACAATAAATTTTGAACCTATTACAATATTTTATTTGGATCTATATATGCAAATCATGGTGAATACTAATTGTGTTATCTCAGACAAGGTGTTAGAAAATAGTGAGGTTGAATCTAAATCACCTCTAGATGGAGTCCCAAATCTTTTCTTTGATGAATGGGCCTTTGATTTACATGATCATGATCCCTATAATTTAATTGAAGAGGGAATTTGTGTCTATTATCTTTATGAAAATGATGTACCAATTCTAACATTGATGAAAGATGAGAAGCCTTGTGATGGACTATGGTAGCTATATTTTGATGGATACATAAACCAACATGGAACTAGAGCTAGAATGATGTTAATTTCTCCAACTAATCAAAGGTATTTCTCTTCTCTCAAGTTTTGGTTTGGTTTTTCTAATAATGTCACTAAATATGAAGCACTAGTGCATGGTCTACAAGGGGCAAGAAAGATGAAGGTTAATTCCTTACAAGTCTCTGGAGATAGTGAACTAGTAGTTCACCAAGTAAGGGGACTTAATATATGAAAGAAACCACTATGTAGGTCTTACAAGCGTAGAGTATGGTACCTAGCTAAATAATTTCAAGCCTTCAATATTCAGGTCATATCAAGAAATCAAAACAAGCATGTAGACATGTTGGCTATTATTGGATCACAATTCAATATCCCAGATAATATAAAAAGGGATAAATCCTAATCACACATCAAGGTAGTTATGAGATCTTATGTCATAGACAACCATGCCAATTAGAAAGTATTTGAAGATGATATCATTATTTTTAGATTCGTATAAGAGGAAGCTAAATTATCCTCAAAGAACCAAGACAAGCATTTATAGTTATTATGATGATTAGATTATGATATTAACGACAAACAAGTTGCCTAAATAACTAGTCACCCTAGAAAATATATTCACTAGAGATGATGCATTAAGAAAATAAAAGTTTACTTTATCAACCAAAAAATAACACTACACAAATGTAGAGATTGCAACTGGGAAAAATTTAAATCTAGGTAGAGTTCTCACATCATCAAAGAAAGAAGATTTTATTAAGTTATGTTCAAAATTTGTAGATGTCTTTGCATGGTAGTACAATGACCTTAAAGGTTTTGATACAATTATATCTCAACATACTATTAAGTTAGAATATGAGACTAGGCCAATCAGACAAAGGCAAAGGCTAATCAATCCAAAGATTGAACCTCTAATGAGAGCTGAACTACATAAGGTCATTGAGCTAGCCAGAATATTTCTATTTAAGCACTCAACTTAGGTAATAAACCTTTCCAGTATGGAAAAAGAATGGTGAAATAAGGTTATGTGTCAAATTTTGTGACTTGAACAAGGCCTCTCTCAAAGATCACTATCCATTGCCATCAATGGAACAGATTTTGTAACTAGTTGTAAGTTCAAAAAGGTTCTCTTTATTAGATGATTACAGTGGATATAACCAAATTTTAGTCAAAGAAGAAGACTAGTACAAAATAGTCTTCACCACCAAGTGGGGGGAATTTTCATACAAAAATATGCCCTTTGGTTTATCTAATGTTGGAGCCACTTTTCAGAGGGCTATAGACATAACATTTCAAGGTCTCCTCAACAAGTTTATTCTTGTTTATCTATATGACATAATAGTATTCTTTAACAACACAAATGAGCATATGATTCATCTTAGACATGGGTTTGAAAGGTTCATATAATTTGGAGTGTCTTTTAACCCAAAAAAGTGTGTTTTCTCTATTCATGAAGGTAGGCTTCTTGGACATGTCATTTCAAATAAAGGTACAAACATAGACCTTGATAGGATAGAATCAATTCTTGCACTAAACATAAGAAAGCCTTAAAAATATTTTTAGTCAAGATTAACTTCATAAGGAGATACATTTTTAATCTTTATACTTTATCTAGGCCACTTACATCCATGTTAAAGAAAGGTCAGAGTTTTAGTTGGTTTAAAGGAGTGAAATGTTTTTAAGAAATCAAGAAAGCTATAGCCAGTGTTTCTAAACTCTTAAACCCTGATTTTACAAAATATTTATTATTATATAGCTATGTTAACCTTGACACAATATCAAGTATTCTCATGCAACATAATAAAGAGAATTTAGAGCAGTCAATAGCCTTTTTTAGTCAATTCTTAGAAGAATATGAAACAAGGTATTTCTTTTATTAAGAAGCACATTCTTTTAGTTATAAAGTCTCTTAAAAAGTTTAGGTACTTGATATCCAATAATAAGATACGTTTTATGGTTACACATCCAAGTGTCAAATAATTTATTTTCAACAAATATATAAGTGACAAAAGAGCTGGTTGGATAACCAAGGTCATGGAATATGACATTGAGATCAAAGTCACAAAGCTAATTAGAGGCAAAGGACTCTATGAACATCTAGCCCAAGACTTGCTAGAGTCTAATGAATAGGTTATGGTGTCAAATGATCAAGAACTTGAAAGTAATTAGGCCTCAAATTATATCTAGTTCCAAGATATGGTAAGATATATACAAGATGGTATTTATCCTTCTCATGTCACTCCTCCAAAGAGGAGATATTTCAGATTATAGTAAATTCATTTTCTCCTTATTGATAATATATTATTTAAAAAGGATATTAATGGTATACTAATAAGATGCATAAAACCAAGTCAAATATAGATGTTTCTTGAGAAATTCCATGATGAACATGGTGGAGGACATTCCTCAACTAGGATTACAGCTCACAAGATCATGAGAGGTGGGTATTACTAGCCAAGTTTATTTGGTGATTTTCATGCATGGATCAAGAAATGTAGACAGTGTGTCATGTTTGTTGGAAAAGTGAGACTTGAGACCTTACCTATCCAACCAATTTTAGTTAATCAACCCTTTTTATAATGGGGATTGGAATTTATTGGTGTTATCAACCCCTCATCAAGCTTGGGACACAACTGGATCCTGATTTCCATAGATTATGTTACCAGATGGATAGAGGTTGTAACATTAAAAAAAACCAATGAAACTAGTGTTTTAGACTTATATGAAGGTTTAATTACCAGATTTAGGGTCCCTTAAACTATAATTTCTAATAATGCCATGGCTTTTGTAGGATCTAAGATTATCTAGTGGGCAATTCATCATAGTGTTTTTCTCAATACCTCATCAAACTATTATCCACAAGGCAATAGCCTTACTGAGTCTACCAAGAATAATTTGTTGAATATCATTAGGAGGACTATAGAATACAATAAGAGATCATGGCATCTTAAATTGAAGTTATCTCTGTGCATTGATAGATCACCTATAAAAGATTGATTGCCAATTCTCTGTATAAAGTAGTATACGGTAAGGAAGGAAGAATGTCTATTTCTATTGAATTACCTACTTTGTAATTAATGCATCAAATTTATATTTTCGATACTAAGTCATTATAAATAAGATATTCTAAGATCACAAACCTAGAGGAGACAAGGCATCAGACCATGTTGGTTATGGAGGCCCATCAAGAAATGACAAAAAGATATTTTGACAAAGGAACTTATTCAAGAAGTTTCCAAGAAGGAGATTTGGTCATCAAGTAGGATGAGGATAGATCCAATTCATTAAAACACACAAAATTTGATTATCTTTGGAGTGGACCATATACAGTTTCCATTTGCAAATCCCATAATAGTTTCTAGCTCACAAGGATGAACGGTGAAGAACTTCTTATCACATTCACTGGGATACATCTCAAACACTGTTATTAAGGAAAGCTAAGTCCCTTGTATATAGTTAGTTTTTTTTCTTATTTCTCTCCAAGTGTTTTCTAAAACATTAGTTAGTTTCCTTTCTATTTTGTTCTAAATAAGTGCTTATTTCTTGCACAATCATTCAGTATTTTAGTTGCCTTTATTTTTAAGGTTAGTTTCCCTTTTAGTTTGTTTTATGTACTTGTTGTTGGGAATTTTTTGTCTTTGAAAGTCAAGAGGATATCTTACATTCATGTAATGGTCAATTTATTATTTATGATGATTAAAGAGTTATGTATATGGTCCAACTTCTAAAGCATAGTAGGCACACTTTCCATCCAAATTGCCAAAGATGTTGGCCATTTTTGACCTACATATACAACTTTCAAGGACTGATCAATGTTCTTGATTGAGAAAATGATCCATTGATAAAAGAGGAGGATAATTTTATTTGAAAACCTTTTGAAACACTTTAAGTCAACTTAAAGTGTAATTTATCATCTTATAAGCCTAGGTCTAGAGTTGCAGAGTCCTCATGAGGTGTCAAAAGTGCTCCAAATAGATATGAAAGTACATGGAGTTCATCTGGTTCCTCATTATGTTCATCTTGACAACTAAGTACACTATAAAAAAGTCCAATTAGGCCTTCTCTTGATGTTATATCTCACACATGTGATAGTTTTTGGAGAAAATGATCACATGGGTTCATTTTTTTATCTCAAGTTTTTACATGCTGAGTTACTGATTATTTGCTAAAACGTGAAGTTACACACATGCAAAGTTGGGATCTTAGGCATTTTCTCTAGATTTTCCATTCTTATCCAAATAAGCTAGAATGTCATCAGGACATCATACAAACTAGATATGGACTAGTCAATTTGAACATTTTATATCTTCAATCAGAAGGCTTTTAAGACCAGTGGGTCAATTAGGTTTATTCCTTTTGATCTCAAGAACGTCTCTAGAAAATTTGTCCCCTCTATGATTCTTATGTTTCAAGATATAAATTATTAAATTTAATCAGATAATGAATGACATTCATGTGAGAGTCAAAATACAGACACTTCATAAATCCGTATGAGTTTAAATTTGATGGTCTATGGAACATCAAATACATCTGCGTAGATGTCAAATGACATTAGTGTGAACGTCAATTTTAATCAAGTCAAGTAACCGTTTAGTTTCAAAAGGTCCATAAAAGGATTGAATTTGGTCAAGATTTAATGGTTTGTAAGAGCCCTCTTACTAACACATAATATATAATGATCTATGTTCGATTAAAACAAGTCAAAAGGTTCCCAGGTTAAATCCTTTAAAGATATACAAGTTGTACATAATCAAATAGTGTAGGATCATCAAGACAAGATCCAATGGTATGAATTTATTGAAAATTGAATGGGTCTAAGCTAAATCAAAGGATCTCATTCAATCATACCAATGATTCGATAGACTGCAATAACTGATAGGAAAATGGGACTAGGGAGATATATGGTGTGCGTGAACTTGTACATCTTGATTTGATGGTACATAATCAAGTCAACATGTCAAAGGGATATTTTATTAGGAAATCAAGGGGTCATGCTTAATCACTCATCAAGATTATATAGATTGAGGTAGCGTCAAAATTTTCAATGAATAAAAAGAGATAATGAGTCAAGGACAAGTGGTACAAGTGCATTTAGTTGGCATAAAATTAATGGCTCATAGGCATCTGTGCATAGAAAGATCAACAAAGTGAAGCAGATTCAATAAGTTAGTGTATTTGTGGAGCTAATGAACATAAAGATAGTTGACCATCATATAGAAATTCTGAGTTGGCAATCAATAGCCAATAATCAAGAGCAATCTCAAGACATTTTCAATGAAAGTCAAAAAAGTTTAAATGGACCTAGGTAGATAAAATGTCAAAGAGCCGATCTCAGAGTTGAACCAAAGTTGAACCATGGCGATAGTTTAGAGACCAAAATTTTCCATTAATTCTCAATATAGTAGATCTTTTGGGTCTAATATAAAAGGAAAAGATAAACTAGTGACCATGAAGCAAAGTCAGGCAGTTTTAAGAATTTCATAGATATTGTGACTATATGAAAACCAATGGTCTAATATTCATTTTCACATGTAGTAGACCTATGTATTGCCTATCATCATTGATCATTTTTATAATGAAAGTATATTTGGCCACCTAATGCAGATGTGGCACTTTTCATCCAGTTCTATGACATGATCTTTATCAATAGATCAAGTGGAAGTAGCATGGAGTCCCAAGATAATGACCAGGTGGATGAATAAGGATAGTGGGATTTCAATTATTGTCCAAGTCCTTTTAAATTTTAACTTCTTAATAAGATCCTAACTCAACCACATCCTCAAATTGATGTTAATCCATTATAAGTAGTTGGTCCTTTTCCAATACACACACACACACACACACACACACACACACACACACACACACACACACACACACACACACACACACACACACACACACACACACACACACACACACAGATATATATATATATATATATATATATATATATATATATATATATATATATATATATATATATATATATATATATATATATATATATATATATATATATATATATATATATATCTCTCTCTCTCTCTCTCTCTCTCTCTCTCTCTCTCTCTCTCTCTCTCTCTCCTTTTTCTATAAATGCAAGCTTGTAAGCCTTAAAATGGATCCTCTATCTCTCTTTTTGGTATGACTAGACTCTGCCAAAATTTATACTTCAACATCTTTTGATGCAATAAAGATTGAATTCTATTATTTTCTAAGCCAGATTGAAGTGTGTTTTATGAATTAATTCACTATTATTGAGTGAATATATGTTCCTCACTTAAGTCTAAGTTTTTCTTACCTTTAAAAAGTGCTTAATAGTCTCACAAGTCAATATAATCACAATCTACATTTTATTATCTAGTTTGAAAGTGGATATTTTCCCTCTTTTGCTAATCTGGTAACTGATTAATGTGTTGTTCTAAAATATTTATGTGAGATTGATGTTCTTTGGTCGAAAAAGTGTCTCATAGTGTGTTTTATGTGAGTTGGAGTGATCAAAGCATTGGTGTATCACTACTTTTTACATAATTTTATAAGTTTTGTCAATTCTCTCTCCCTTTTCCAAGTAGGTGCTATTTTAAGATTAGTGTAGGTGATAGATCCATAAGGAAGTTTACCTTCTCTAGAAATCCAATATACTTTTAGGACACCCATAGCCTAGGATCAGTCTCATATTGGACCCCTACTTAGTTGGGATTTGAGTAGGAAGATCTGAACAATCCCCTACTTAGCTAGGGTGTAAATCTAAAACCCCAACAAGACCTATGGTAAATTATATTTAAACTTAAATCAAGCCCAAGTAGTGGGATAATTTCCTAAGTAGTAATATTTGGGGCCAAAGAGATTTGTGTAGCAAATTCCAGTGTACCACATCTAGTATAAACTTATGTGATGCCTAAGGTTGATGGATTACCCAGAAGATCAACAACATAAATTGAAGGGTAAGTGGAATATAAAAGGGAGTCCTAGGTAATAGATGATTCTAAAGCATCTTTAGTGGGCATGGGTCTAATTAGTGATGAAAATGCCTATCATGTTGGCACAATAGAAGTAGGGATTCTTGGATCAGGGGACAAATATGGTTGGGATGTAAATGAGTTATTTTGGGACTCAATGTCACTCCCAATGTAAATAGTAGGCTAAGGGATGGGTCTCCTTACTTGATATACTTCCTCTAGTGGAGTGGCCATAACTAATGAAGAAGGGGTAGCCAAAGGGATTCCTTGTAAGATGGTGTATTTCAATCTTTTATATATCTTGGGAGTTTCATCTAGTGGGAGGGTTTTTATAGGTCCCTCATATAACACTTACCTTATTTTTCATTACAGTTCCCTTTGTCTTGTATACTTTAACTTTATATTGCCTCATTATCATCATCATGAGGCTCATGCTAATAGTTGATATTAAGTTGAGATTCAAATGATTTTACATGTCTATGGACTCTTCCCTAAGGGTTTTATTATCTTTCATTATGGAATCACAATGTATTTAAATATGGCACATGATTAAACATAGAATCTACTAATTATTTAAATATTTAATATATGATAGTACTAATAGGATCCATTATTCATAATTGATGCCATCATTTTTTATGATAACCTAGGCATTCACCTTTTAATAATGAAAAAATATAATGGCAAGTAGAATTGATTGCAGATCTCCTGAATGTAAAATCGAAAGTGATAGATATATAACTTGGAGTAAACCAAATGCACTAGGGGACTAGATGATGTTCACTGTGGGATGGAAGGGTGCTTGAATGGAATTATACACAATAGGCATATACCAAATAAGACATCATGTATATGTTTACCCTATTTATGACCCTTAGCCCTTCTTGGGCCAAATTAAAATTTATAATTCCCCCCAAGGGGAGGATAAATTTCACGTCTATAATCAAACTAAGGAGAGGCACTCAAAACTTGTTAACATGCACTATGTCACTAGTGTCAAATATCCTATTGAGAAACAACATCCCAACCCTAACTCCTTAAATGAATGTTTTAATAGTATAATATTCAATATACCCTTAGTTTACCTAATGATCAAAGTATTTAGTGTAGTCATTTAGGGTCTCCATAGCATCATGTGTCTCAATCCATTGAATAAAAAATTATCTACTATAAGGGATATTGAAGTGTGGAAGTCAATAATAGATTTTAAAGGCAATGCCTAAAATTAGAGATATTATATACTTTTCATTATCAATTTGAATTAGATAATTCATGCATGTAGACTTCATAAAAATTTTCTATAACATATCCCCATAGGGAAATATCTCAAGCTTTACAACTACCATGTGAAGTCTCGACTATCAAATGGACACCAAATCCTCCAAGAAGTTAACCTCATCCTAGGTGGCATCTATATTTTATGGGATATTTTTCATCTCTTCCATAACCTTAAACACTTCATTATAATGTTTGTAATACACTATACCAGACATGAAATTTTTGTCCCTAAAAGTCATGTGTGTCTTGAGATCGAGGGAGACACTACCATGGTGGATATTTATGCAAATAACATAGTCAATTATTTGAATAGACACATGATATTTTAATCAATAATTCAGTATATCAATCATCTTGTGTGATCTATTCTATGTTTTATTTCAAGGATAGTCATATGTGAGTTTCACATGAGAGATATCTTATGGATCTTCAAACATATGTCTAGGTTTGATGTAAATTAGAGTTGACATGCATGTGTATTAATTATTAGTTGATGGAGTTGTTTAAATTAGCCTCCCTTGGTCACTAACTTGATTTTTTAACCTCAATCTATCATTGAATCTCATTAAGACAATCTATAATGTCCACCTATAAACATATAAAGGGTCATATATTCCCATAGAGGGTAGTTAACTCAATTATTTATCATCACAAGTGTGTTGAGCATGCCTCAATGTTCACCCATGTAGCATTCGAGATGGTGACAATTATTTTCCTAGTGTGCCCATTAACTGACATGGAATCTAGAAATGACTTAGACTTCTCCATGTCATGTGTAAAGTTCTAGATGTTTTGACCTACAAACATACATATAAGGCACATGGCCTATGCTAATTAGGTAATGCCTTTTCGGTCATACCACTTTACTATCATTTTGAGAACTGTAGGGTGTGGGAGTGTAGGAGCCATGTGGAAACCTATAATAAATTAAACGGTCTTGAATCATACAATTCTTTATGTTCATAGTAGCTCATTGTTCACTATGAGACCATGGGATTATGGCACTACTACATGGCTAGCAATGATTAGATGCCACCTCCTATTTCATACCATTTTACTATCTAGAACTTGTGCATTGTGGGACCATGGGATATATGGGTGGTGAGTTCATATTTGTGTAAGGGTGATGTATTTTACCATTATCTATGCCATCACATGATCACAAGACTATTAGATTTTTAGAGTTCATATAAAATATAAGTTAATTAAAATTATTCACAAAAATAAATAAACATATCTGTGAATTTGTGTCATGGGCACAAGAGTCTTTGAGAACATTGGTGTGCGACTCTAGGAGCATGGTATATATCCACAAATGCCAACTTAACCAAGGAAACATTAGTGCCTCAAAAAAAATATGTATAAAACTTCAAGAACATAATATGAAATAAACTTACCATCCAGATATACCTGTAACAAAAATTAGAATAATGTGATAATTAAAAGGGGGTATTTAAATGGATTTCATGAATATACATGAGATAAGGTTCACTAAGTTCCAATTATTATAATTGAGTTTGACCTTATAGATAAAAACACATAAATTTTAGTGTTTAAACTTGAGTTTATAAAAAATTACTAAAGAATCTTTGGGTCCCCACTTTTTATATATAAAATTAATGTGTTGGCCACAATATTCACCACCTAAAAACTATTGTTTATAGTACCCAAAAATAAGCACATCAAATAAACACAATGGTTATGCAATGAAATTAACATTATGAAAATGTTTCAATGACTTGATGATTAAACACCATATTGTCCTCATGTGAACTATAAAGGAAATCTCAAAGATCATAAGAATAGGTCTGACTTGTGGAACAACACAAATGTAGGAATTCTAAGTAGAATGTGGAAAATCCATGTAAATTATTCATTGTTTTAAGTATATATTAATGTGAATGAATGATGTCATTATATTTATTTCATGTGCAAGTAAGGAAAAAATTACATGAGAGATAGATAAAAATTTAATTTAAATAACTATTAAATGAAAAACTATAGTACTCTAAAAGCGCTTTTATTACTTGTCATTTTCCACTACTTTTTATGAATTTAAAAATTATGTTTCTTTTTAATAACTAAATAGTTTACACTCAAGGCTTATTCATTGGCATATCAATTCATTTTTTTGTCTAAACAGTTTTTTAGTCTAAACACAATCTAGACATGAAATATACAAAATGGAAGAGGCAACACTATGTCCTTTTGTCAAGGAGGAGGTAGTATTGTGTGCATATGAGATATGGTTGATGCCATCTATGTGTGTTGGTGGCACAAAGTGTGGGATATTTTATATTAATTAAAATGAAAAATCTTTCATGATTAACTCATAATGACTAGTTCCATAAATTATTTCTATTAAATATGATGCTCAATAGAATAAAATTCCATGTTAACCATGGCTAATAGGGTTTCTATTATTCTCAAACCACCTAAAAGTTTCCAAATTCATCCATATTAAACCATTATTATTTTTTGGGTTCATAAAATATATGGGCTCATCATACCATTCTTCATTATTAGGGGGTTTGAATGCATCTAGAAACATTACAAAAGAGCACATGGCCATTACCATTATCGATTAGTTACGGTGTATTTTTTTGTATTTCTTTTTGTAAGTATTATTTCTTATCTTTAGTATTAATGGATTCAATAAATTTATACACCCTCCTTATTTTTAAAACTTCCTTTGGGTTCTCCTATGAATGCAAGGTTATTTTTTTATCTTATCCCTATATCTTCTCTTCTTCTTCTACATAGATCAAGGTGCACTAGGTTGGTGAGTATTTTGATATACATTAAACTTCCATATTGCTTAGAGATAATATGTATAGATTCATTGAGATTTGAACCCATGTCAAATAGAATGACCAAAATTGGTAGTTTTTATGGTCTTAGAGGTACCTTTTCCTTTCCATCCATTCACTAGCTAAAGAGAAATCAACACTAATGTTACAAATACAATCGTTGTTGTTAGTGTTATTGAGAATGAGAATGGAAAAAACTTGGAAATATTTGTATCCATATATGATTGATATGTCATCCTATGTCAGTAGATTAGATTATATAGAAAGTGTATTTCATTGAGGAAAACTTTCCATTTTTTGTCTAATTTGTTTTAGATTCATTACATTTAGTTTTGTATAGTTAAATATAGCAATTTTTTTGTCTAATTAATTTTAGACTCATCTAAATTTAATTATGGTGCATTCTCTACTTTTTTATAGTAGATATTAGATATCCAACACTTATTTTCATTGAGATGAAACTAATTTTAATAATGTATTGGGTAACTAAAATAATTTTGTGGAATCTACATATTGCATTGATATATGTGACATGTCACTCAACTTTCCATCTGTATCTATTTGATTTTCTTCAATTCCATCACCTAAAATACCATGTCATTGACTTTCAAAATTACGACTAGAGCACATTGAAATATTTCATCACATTCATGTTTTGTATGGTTTTCGCTTCCCCAACACTTCACCATTTCTCAAGCTCATCATGAAATAAAAAATATCCTCCTTATATAACTCACTTCCATGCCATATGAATAAACACACCACCAAATTTTTAAATTCCACCTCCACCATAAATATCATATTATTTTTCATTAATGCTTCATGCACAAAAGTTGAGATGAGATAAAAAGTCATGGGTTTTGAATGAGGTAGGATTACCAATTTACACTATTTTTCTTTAAAAATTTATTAATACCACTATTTATTATAAACAAGAAGCACACAAAATATAAGATGTGATAATATGTCTGTTATCTAGGAATAGGTAGGAATTAGAGAGTGAGATGGATAAAGAGGTGCACAAAGTCAATAATATGATGTGTGGTAAAAACACCATAGTTTTCACCTTGTACATGAAGGAGAAGAGGCAATATGAAACAATACATGTAATTGGAGGGTCATCATTACACTATTTTTTTTGAGTTAAAGCATGGCAAGGTTGAGAGTTTCCATTACAAGGAAAAGATTTTAGATTATAACAAAGTACAAATGGTTAGGAGTGAGGTCCTAAGGATGAGAGATAAATATAAGTGCATAAATCCATACAAAAACCAATGGGACACTTCATGAGCATCATTGTGGGTCTCAAATCCCATTTTAATCTCACTTTATATCGATGAAAGTGATGGAAAATGTTTGCATCACTAATATCTTTGTGAATTGGATGAGAAGGTTTACATGGGTTTGAGAAGAGAGGCACCACTTTGAGATCTTCTTGCTAATATGTTCATTTATCTTCTTTTCTTAGATATTCTCTTGTTATTATGCATACATCAATGTGAACTAGGGTAGTGCCTACTTTGAGATATATCAAATCAACATAGTTCTTGCAAAGAACTTATACAAATACTGGTGGGGTTTTAATCCTAGTCCAACAATGATCTATAAATAGGTAGGTTTCCTACTATGAAATTTTTACTTATTTTATCCTTATAGGCAAAATTGTTTTAATGATAAAAATTTAACACTAGAAATATAATCAACTAAAAATAATGCAATGCAAGTAATAATGAACATTGCCCATAAGTTGATAAAAAAGTTTGGTAGATGCCTATGTCTTTGGGTTCACTAAATGATGAATTGATTCATTATAAAAATCCATTTTCAAGTGTAAATTTAAAACTTACAAAACTATAATGAATCCATCAATAACTCAAGTGCCAATCATTCCTACAAAAACCCAAATTGGTCTTAGAAGGCTTGTACAATGTTTAGGCATGGCCTCCCTACTTCACACCTTCATGTTGACTTTTTCTCTACTGTACGACTGCTAAAATCCTCTACATAGAGCTAAGTAAAAATATGAGTCAATTATTGGCTCCATAAAATGATCTTCCTCCATGGCCTCTAAATAGTGTTAACTCCTCCAATAGAACTATTATTACAATACTCAGCTTAATAATAACCTAAGAATAATAGAGAAACATAGCTTCTGTAGTCATGTACAATGTTTTTCTAATGCTCCAAAACCTTGGAATAGAAGAGTTGCAATGCAAGTGAGATATTGCTTCTCAAATACTTGCAATGTAAGTGATATCTTGGAGTGATCTTGGAATTCTCTTGGAATGAGTTTACAAATGAGGTTCATGGATTTATGTATTTTTTTAAAACCCACCAATTATGGATTTATTCATTACCCATCCCCACGTACAAACCTTTATTTAATCTTCTTAGACTTATCTCCCAAAATAGGGCATGATGAGGGTCAATGGGTCAAACCACCCTACATATCTTGCTCTTTGGATAAACCTCCCATGAATTTATATGGGAGATATCCCAATTTTTATGGGAAATATCCCATATTTTTGGGTAAAGAGATATTCAATGAGCTAATCCCATTTCTCAAGCCTCAAGAAGTGGGATTTGTCTAAAATTTTAAAGAATATTTGGATTTTTTTGGACAGTCCAAATGTGAGTATTTAATTGGTCCACATGTCAATAATGTATTAGGCTATGTGCATGTCCAGTCACTGTACCTACACATTTTACCCTTATTGCCTAAAAAATTCAACATGCCATAACTTCTACTTATGAATTCCATTTTATTAACTGTCAAATGTGTTGGAAATATCTTGATGATCTATTCGTTGTGAAAATGGTTTGAATAATAATTGAGAAAATTTATTTTTTAGCTTGTATAGATGATCTCCAAATCACACCACCCCACTAAGAACGCTTTTGGTCTCCAAAATTCATTTCTCTTCTATCAATCACAGTATCTTCCTACAGTTCATCAAATGATTCAGGAGCAAAATCAACATATGTAACATTTTCACCTTGATTTTTGATCATAGGTGACAATCTCTTTTAACCTCTGCACTGCACTACATTATTATATATAGGATAAGTTAATGCTCTCCCATTACAGAGATGAAATCTATATTCTCCCTGCTATTTCAACATTATCACAAGGACATAAAACTATGTTGCATACAATAAGCGATATCATATCATCACTTTTACAAATTGCCCTTCATGGGGTCTTACAATGCAACATATATGTTACAAACAGTGCCCTTATTGGGGTATTTTACAAATGTGCATACAATCATTACACATATATTTCAATAAAAATGGATATCGAACTTGATCCATAAAAACAATAATGTTTAACTGAGTGTTACTTATCTTGGAAGCACTTCACATGTTGATTCATGCCTACTTGTCTTCCTTTCAAAATAAAATCTTTAGCTATGTGTAACATGTCTTTCAACTTTTTTTATATACCCAAAATAATATTTAGAAAACCTTTTCAATTTTCACTCTCAATGAAGACTCTTTACGATCTTGCCAAATGCTACAAGAAAAGGTAAGCAAGAATATGCCAATCTGAATGTGAGGACATAAAATAATAAATGATACAATCTCTAACAACATGTTGTTCACAATACACTTCTCATTTGGATGGCTACTTCATTCATTTCCTATGTAAAATCATCAATTCACTGTAAGCACAACATCACACAAAATGATCAGTTTGAAAAAGACATCTCAATGTCAAAGAGACAACTGTTCAATTGATTTGGTGATCTATCAATGAAGAAGATATCATGTATATCATGGGGATAGAAAAATTTGTTTGTGCCACTGGTTGCATTCCTAAAATGGTGAACCTATTTTAACTACAAAATATCACCTGGTATAACTATAGATAAAATGCTTCCCATGTATGGGTCTTGAACTCATCTTACACATTCTATCATCAGATGCAATAACAATAGCTACTTCAATTGAAAGTATAAAGTAGGTACACATAACATGTCCAAAACAACCTGTGTATACTATTCTCAACTTCACAATGGAGTTAATATGTGAGAAAAATCAATCATGATAAACCTATCACAAGATTCTCCTGATTTGGTTACTCCAAAAATATTCAAAGCATAAACATGAGCTAATTTTCCTTTCATCAATCATCAAAAATCCCAAAGATGCTTTGAAAAAATTGCATGCTAATCTAAAATTCCAAATATGCAAACATAAAATGAACTTTTTATCAACCCATTTTATCAAATTATCCCATTCAGGTGGTTTTATTTCCTCAATAGATACCTAGATTGACTCATCAATTAGTGGTGGATTAAGAACTTCATTTACCTTCGAAACAAGTCTATATTGCATCTTCATCTTAATATTTTGAGACAGATGAAGTCTTCAACACTACTTAACCTAATTCCCATTCACCTGACAATGAGCACAAAAGTTCCTCTTGGCTTCCTTCTTAGATGAGGAATCACATTTGCCATTTCTAACCATTGAACAATGAGATTGGTCTTTAGCACCTACCTTGTTTCTGGTGAAAGGCATAAAATTATTCAACAATGACATTCTCTTCAAACAAATAGAAAAAAAATGGTTATTTAACCCACAAAAATTTTAAGGAAAAGCATGCCATTTTTTCTGTATATCATAACCATATTTTTTATACTAAAAGAGAGGATTAGAAGTTTGGAATTTACATGATTTCATCTAGTGTTATTTTAAGTTTAAGAACAAGGAGGTGAAATTTCATTACCTATTTTGGTCATTCATTTAAATCCTTCATCATCCTACTATTATGAATTATTCCTACTCATGTAAGAATTCTATTGTACTAATGACATAAGCACTTGGTTGTTGAAATCTTGTCTTCTTTCATTGAATTTGTAACTCTTTCCAATTTCCATTTGCTCACCAACGTAAACCAAACCTAAAAAATGAGGATGATCTTTGACATATATTGGGTTAGTAATACCTTGGCTATTCTTGCCAAGACCTCTTCCATCAAAACTCATTTTAAACAGTAGTTTCAAGCTAATACCTCTGGTGTGTTTCTCAAAATCACCAAAAACTGCATTGAAAACTGACTGCAAAGAAGTGTTACATGGTGAAATTATAGTGCAATTGTCCATCATGGTCTCTGCATCTGTGTTGGGAGGTAACTCCTTATTATGTGCAATATTCTACAACTATGCCAAGAGTTCATCCTTGGTTTGCAAATCAACTTTCAAATGTTTGAGCTCCTATTCTGAGTGAAACTTGGATCTCAAGATTTTCATACTAAACTTATTGATTAAACACTTCAAGATCTACAATCCTTTCAGGCTTCAAGGATTTCCCCATGTTATCTTGGTCTTGAAAACAACCTGTATCTCGAATAACTACACATTGCACTGGAAGATTAAACAAGTGTAAAATGTCTGCAAGTAATTGAAACTAATATCAATAGGCTAAGTCATTAGAAGAAAATCTTGCATTCAAATTTCTCTAATACCAACCAATAAGACACTTCATGAGCATCACTGTGGGTATAAAACCCCATTTTAATCTCACTTTATATTGATGAAAGTGATGGAAAATCTCTGCATGTTTAATATCTTGGTGAAGTGGAGGAGAGGGTTTACTTGGATTTGAGAAGAGAGGCAACACTTTGAGATCTTCTTGATAATATGTTCATTTAGCTTATTTTATTAGATCTTCTCTTTTAATTATATGGTAGATATAGGATAATGGGGAACAAAAAGGTGGGGTATAAAGCGACACTTTTTTCTAAAAATAATAATAGCTGAAATTGGAGGGAATGTTAGAGACACTTAAAAAAGGAATTTCACAATGACATAAAAACATTAATTATGGAATTTTGTATTTATTTTCTAAATATATAATTTTTCAAGTACCTAGATGATAAAAATATGCAAAATAAATGTGTTTATGATAATAGGTTGGTCATTTTTTATAAAAAGATAAGGAGAGTGCATGTGCACGAACACACTTTTTTTGAGTAAATGATTGAATTTTTGTATGAAATTTCATATATAGATAGGTGAAATGTCAAAAATTGTTGAGAATTTTATATATATATATATATATATATATATATATATATATATATATATATATATATATATATATATATATATATATATATATATATTTTAAAATTATTTTACAAGTCAAGAAAGCAGAAAAATTGAAACTACAAGTATACAAACACAACTTTTTGGCCTTAACTTCATGAAAATAAATATTTTTTTTAAAAGCATATTTGATAATGTGTAGATTTTTTAGATATAAGTTTTATAAACTTTTAATTAATATTTGAAAATTTATAAGGGAGTTTGTAATGAAATGTATATAGTTCATAATAAGTTATGTATAAATTAAGTAATAAATATAAATAATATTCTAACATTAAAAAAAATTATATATTCTAAAACTACACTTTCTCCTCTACAAACCCATATAATGTTTTTCAAAAACTAATAAAATCTACTTGATAAGATATGTTGACAAAGAGGAAAAAGACTCTTAATGTTTCTAGAAATTAAGTGGGTTGCTCCATGACCAGTTTCAAGCTAGGTTTAGACCTCTCCAAGCCTATACCCAAAGCAAATTTGGAGGGAAAATGCAAAATGATATTAAAATTTTTAAAGTGTGTATGCCCTTTGTGAAGTGCACATGCCCTATGCAAAGGACATACACCCTTTGCAAAGGGCGTACGCCATGCATACCCTTTATAAAGGGCATCTATCCTTTACATAGGACGTACGCCCTTTGTAAAGGGCATGCACCCTTTAAGAGGCATGCATATTATTTTTTTGAAATTAGACTTATAAAGGCCATGTACTTTTGTGTTTGTTTCTCAATTAGATGGTTTTATTTTTTCAAGCATATATTTATTAAAATAAATGTTAAGTATAAGTTTACATAAATTTATTTTACTAAATATAACAAATTAGGTCCACTCAATTTTTTTTGAAATTGATTACAGAGTTGTAGGAGTTACCATTTAGAAGTTAGTTTTTTAAATTCCATTCCAGTCAATACTTATTTTTTAGAATTTCAGGATCAGAAGATAGAATGAGAAATGAGGTTACAAGTCATGTTACATATGTAATAGATCTATATCATTGATTATGCCCCATATTTTACCTAATTGAATATGCCATACCTAATTTACCTACTTGAGTATACCCTACCTAATTTAATACCTGATCTTGAATGTCGATTCTTAAATAAATTGTGAATTTTCTATGTAGAGGGTTCACAAACAGTCTCTCTCTTTGTCTTAATCAATACACATTTACTTGGCAATGGCTTATTATTTATTTAGTAGTGATTGTCTCATTCAATATTCATGAAATTTTCTTATGTGTAACTTATTATTTTATGGATCTTGATACTTTAAACATGCTCTCTCTCATCATATTTGACTATTCATACTTCTTTTACCCTTCTTAATGCAACAATTTGCCTCATACACTTCTCTGCATACCTTAGGACCTAGCCTTATAGCCTTTTTTATCCTTTTAAACTAGTACAGTCTTATATGGATTCAAATTAAGTAACCAAATCCTTTTGAGGACACTTTTATCCTCTTCCTCCTAAATACAAAATTTCAGGCTTGACCTCATTGTTTTGGCCACTTTGCTTAGCCATTTTAAGCCAGTGTTAAAGCCTATTAGGTTTGGTTATACTCTAAATTCACATAGTTGTTTGTGTACATACAAAGACGTACATTATCCTCTTGAAACCTACCAAATATATTATCCCATGACACTATACAACTATTATCACAAATTGGGCCTAGTTTATCAGTGGAAGAAATTTTAAATCTTGTTTTTGTAAGAAACCCTAACTGTAGTGATTACACAGTCAGGAAAACTTGAGGGCATTAAATGGTGGTTTTATGGATTATAACCAAATTATTTGACCTATTAAAGGTTATTAAACTTGTCTCCAACATGATACACCTACACCAAATGGTAATATCTCATAAACATGTGACTTGTTCTCCTTTCCTACTTAATTTTATATTTCATTGTACAAACAGGACAAGTTTACAGGGTTTATAAAGACTATCTAAAAAATATTATGTTTTCAAAATGATTTTCAAATGCCTCTGACCATTGAATCAGCTATATACAATTTCCACCCAACTCATGTAATCTCCAAGAGTCAACTTAACACCTTTGTTGGTCTCTTTCAACTTCTCCTTGTCTTGGGCTGTGTATGCACTTTCTCAGCCTGTCTGCAATTGATTATAGTTTCTTTACCAATCCTTAAAATAACCAAGAAAAATATGCTTAGATTACTTTTATACAACTTGATGCAATTCTTTAGTATTAAATGCACACTAGACTTACATTCTTGATGCGTCTTATTCTTATGTTCATTTAAAATAGTCATCCTTTGACAAACACATAGGGGACATGGTCTGTGGTTTCTTTTCACACATTATAATTTCCTTTTATTTCTTATTTGGAATCCTTTTCCTAAAAAATGACTATGTTCACATTTCCATCAACATTCCACAAATTTTCTCTACAAAAAAATACTTTATTTAGATGGATTTAAATTCATTATATAGTATATGAAGAAAGTCAAGGTATACATCTTTATTTCTTATGAGGAACTATGAAACCAATCTATCAAATGCATGAAGATTTCAACCAAAATCATATATCAACTTACCCACCATCAAGACACCTTTATTGGTTCTTTTTCAAGATACTAACATATAAAAAGATAACTTACTATATAATCACAAAAAAAAATTCTATCTTGTTTCCTGTAGATAGTACTTACTCAAAATGCCAATGAAAACAAGGTTTACAACTTATTTTTTTACAAAATCAATAAAACCTTCTTATTCATTATCTTTTTATTAACACATATAGTTCATGATAGACCATGACTCTGCCTATACACACCATTTCATACATCCCTCCTTTATCCATTGTGCTCTCTCTAAACTCTCCGTATAGAGGTTCACATTATATATTCTTCCTACATACCATTTCCATGAGAGAGTTTATTGAATATATTATTTAAGTGTAAATCACATGTAAAGAAGCATGAAGGTCATTTTTAAGGCCTAATGTGATTTTAGGTCAACATCTAAAGAGCAAAGTGAGAGAGTATGGATTAATGAGGGGAATGATTCAAGAAACTTCCAACCATACCTAGAACCACATAGGGTGATGGACATAACACTTGAAATCTCACTCCTTAACCTAAATTAGCATTAAATTATCATAATAACACACTTATATTATCCCCTTATGTCCTTTAATACTACCTCATACAACTTGATCCCTTGCATTCCCTTTAAGACCTCCAAAACATTATCATTGCATTTTTTACAAATCTAAATTTTAAAATGAGGAAAAAGGAAATAAGCTTTTTTTAAAACTCTAATTCAAATATTGGAATCTTGTAAGACTCATAACCTATACTCCACACTTCCTATGGCCTCAAATCAACAAAATAAATCAAAAGTGGGTTATTTTGTTAAGCCTTGGATATGCCCCTGCATCAGTTTTTCAATCAATGGGTCTATCAATATGCATAAATGACTAACCTGTATCATGTAAATTGTAACATACCTATAGTCATGATACGATCAATCATACATGAAATCAATCACATACCTATTACATATATGTATGCATTCACTGATACATTTCATCTCCCTATAGTCATGTTATGATAACTTATACTAGACATGAATTTAGCTAATCACCCTAATAAAATCCATTCAAAATACAAAAAATCAAAACACCGTTCTAATTAATTATAAAAAGATACTATTCACTCTAAAAAAAATGCAAGATTCAAGATATATGGGCAATCCATGCATTCTTCAATTCCAATCTCATCCATTATTCTAAAGTCACATAGAATAAAGTCATATTCAAGAATTCCAAATTCACATATGAAACTCCCTTATTAACCCTCATCATCCCTAATCACTCCCTCATCGAACCTCATATTCACTTATCATCCCTTTTCATTCCCTCACTAGTTCTCATTGTCCTTTAGTATCACTGATCACTACCTCATTAGCTATCATCATCCTTCATTATTGTTAAGCATTCCCTCATCAACCCTAATCACTTGCACATCATCCCTCATCATCAGGCTAATTGTCATTGATCATCCATAAACACTCCCTCATCAAACCTCATCAACTCTAATAATACCTAATCACTTTGTTATCATCCCTCATGACACTCTCATCATCCCTGAATTCTCCCTCATTAACCATCATCATTTCTTATCATCCTTACTCAATGCTTCATCATATTTCATCATCCCTAATCACTCCCTCATTAACCTTCATAATCTTTAATCACCCTTAATCACCCCCTCCTAATCTATCCTCATCCCTCATTGTCTCTAACTATTCCCTCATTGTCTGTCATCATACCTAATTAATCCTTCATCATCCCTAGTCACTCCCTCATCTAGTTGAGTGTGTTAGAATCTATTAGTCAGTATAAATTAATTTTAGAGTAAATAATATAATTTTTAGATGAATCTTGAATGGTGTTTTAATTATTTTTATTCTAATTGGAGTGTACTTGGGTGATTATTCTCATTCATGTCTAGTAGATTAGATAGGGTCATGATGGGTTAATCTAGGGAGATTGTTGAATGATTTACATGGTGGAAATAAGATAATATAATATTTTCACTTTTATGTCAAAATATCATTTTGAACAATGAGGGATGATGAAAAATGATGATAGATCAAAAATTACCTCTTTGCACTTGCTTCATATGAGGTTAAATCCTTCTTCTAGACATAGTTATTTCCAAATCATTGAGAAAAAGAGTCGGAGCATTTTGAATTTTCTCATGTTTGTGAGATATTCTCAAAGAATGATGTGGGTTATGACTATAAATTATTAGCATTTGTGCTACTGCATTTGTTATGGCATGTTTTCTCCTTGTATTGGAATCTTTGTGTTTGTGTGGTCCAATTATGATAGGAAAGTGGAGAGAGGATTGAGATGAACTACTAATTCTTGAATCATTCTCTGTGGTGTGGTCTCCATAATGTATGTTTAGTGTTTTTCATTTAGGTTTATTTATTAGGGTTTTGGGTTAAGGGTTTAGTGTTCAAAATTTATAGTTTAGTGTTTGGGGTTAATTTTTTAGGTTCTAGAATTTAGTTTTTAAGGTTTAGGGTTTATCCAATTTTAGGATATAGGGTCTCTAATTTCGGTTTTGAGGTTTTATGGTTGTGTTTGTGTTTTAGGGTTTAGCTTTCAATGTTTAAGGTTTAGTGTTAAGGGTTTAGGGGTCCATGTTTTGGGTTTTGGGTTTGATGTTTAGGGTTTAAAGTTCATGATTTTAAACTTTATGTTTAAGGTTTAGTGTTTAATATTAAAGGTATAGGGTTACAATTTTATGGTTTAGTCTTTAGGATTTGAGATTTTAGGCTTATGGTTTGGGATTTAGGGTTAAGGGCTTAAATTTTAGTTTTTTGGGCTTGGAGTCTAGGGTATAAAGTTTAGGGTTTAAGGTTATAAGGTTCTATGTTTAGAGTCTAGGTTTTGGGGTTTAGTTATTATTGTTTTAGGTTTAGGGATAATGTATTAGGGTTAAGTGTTCAAGGTTTATGGTGTTTAGAATTTAGGTTTATCATTCAATGTTCAAGTTTTATGGTGTTTAGGGTTTGGGTTTTAGGTTTTAGGGTTAATGGTTTAGGTGTAAATGGAGTTTACTAGGGTGATTAGCTAAACATGTGTCTTGTATGAGTGATTGTATCATGAATACAAGAATATTTCATGTATGAGTCACAACATACCTATACATGTAGTACTAGGTATGGGGTAGATGTAATATATGAATGACTGTATCATTATTATATGTATGCTATAGGTTGAATGTTATAGGATAACCATTTATTCATATTGATAGACCAATTGATTAAAACAATCCATAAGTTAATTAGGAATTCATATTGAATCCACCTTCAAGCCTTTTACATGAATTCCCCTAGTCACTCTTTTCTCTATATAGGTTCGTCTGACCCCTATCCTTTCAAGATATGGCTTAGACAATACCCCCTCTCCTTTATCTATATATGTGATAACTCAATATTATATTTTATGTCTAGAGTTTTAGGATTTATATATTTAGGGTTTAAGGTTTAAGGTTGAAGGTTCAAGATTCATAGCTTAGGGTTTAGTGTATAAGTATTAGTGTATAGGGTTCAATTTTTAGTGTTATGGATTAGGGATTATGATTAAAGACTCATTATTTATATTTTATGCTTAAAGGTTTGTGATTTATGGCTTATGCATTAAGCGACCAAGAGTTCAACTTTTAGGTTTTGTGGCTTGATGTTTGGGGTTAAGGTTTTGGGTTTATGGTTTCACATTTATGGTTTAGGGTGTAAGGTTCACGATTTTGGTCTTAGGGGTTTGGTTGAGGGTTTGGGGTTTAGAATTTAGTGTTTAATATTTAGGGTTTGGGATTTAGTGTTTGGGAGTTAGGGCTTAGGGTTTAGGATTTGGGTTTTAGTGTTTATGGTTTACATTTTACATTATGGGGTTTTAGGTTTAGGGTTAAGGGTTTAAGGTTCAGGGATTTAGGTTTAGTGTTTAAGGATTTACATTTTTAGTTTTTTATTTGGGATTAGAATTTTTGGTTTCCAAGTTAATGTTTAAGGTTTATGACATTTGGTTTATGGTTTTACACTTGGGGTTTATGGGTTAAATGCTTACATTTAGTTTTTAGGTTTTAGGATTTAGGATTTTAGGTTTATGGTTTGGGTTTTAGGGTTTAGGGTGTAGATTATAAATTATAGGGTTTAATATTTTAAGGTTATATGTTTAGGGTCTATAATTTAGTGTTTATGGATTATTGTTTTTTGGTTTAGGGTTGATGTATTAACGTTAAGGGTTCATGGTTTAGGGCTTATGGTCTAGGGTTTAGGTATATTATTTAGTGTTCAGGGTTCAGGGTTTATAACTTAGGGTTTGGGGTTTAGGGTTTAGGTTTCAATGTTTAGGTTTTAAGGTTTAGAGTTTAGGGTTAAGGTTTTGGGGTTAATAGTTTAGGTGGAAATGGAGTTAACTACGCTTATTAGCTATATTAATGTCCAATATGAGTGAATATATCACAACCACAAGAAGATGTCATGTATGAGTGACCAAATACTTATATGTAGTACCATGTATGTGGTATATGTAATGTATGAATGACTGTATCATAACTATATATATGTTATAGGTTGCATGTTTCATGCTATTAATTTATGCATATTGATAGAACCATTAATTAAAGTTCAGTTTCTAATTTGAGAACAAGGTTTTTAAGAATATTCCAAGGCAAAGATAACAAACTCCAAGTTTAATACATCTCCAACTTTGTTGATTGAGTACCTATGATGAATGTCTAATGTTATTATGTAAACAATATAGAATAATTACAAGTGAAGTGATTCAAAGAATTTGACAGTTAATCCAAGTCAATATCCTTCCAAGTAAGCATATTAGGCCATCTGGACCTAAAGAGTAGAGTTTCCATTGAATTCTAATTATTAATAAAGCAATAAAGGAAACTAGTTTCTTATACTCAGAGATAATCTGCAAACATCTTAATAAAGATTTATAAGAGTTCTTTGATGAGTTTAGATTAATAAAACCTTTTCAAGACCAAACACACCTATACACAATAATATAACAATGCTTAGGACTTAGTCAATATTTTGGGCACTTTGATGATCTAATTGGTATTTCGAGATTATGTAAAGACACCTATGAGTCTTGTATCATTTTAATTATATTTTTATGAAGTTTTTGAATAGAATGAGTCTAAAAAACAAGGTAGTTTTAGACCTCTTTGTATCAAGTTCTTAAGAGGTAGAATCTGGCCTAATAGGCCTATAATGGGTAAAGTTGTTGTCATCTAAGTTTTAAGTTTAAGTTCTTCATGAACTAATAAGCTTGATTCAAATAAATGGTAAAACCCTCATAGTATTGTTCAAAGTAGTGAGGATGTATAATTGAGTCCTTTAAGAATCAAAGAAGTGTTTTTCTTGGAGGTAGATTACTATCTTGGGACTGAGAACCCTATTTTAAGTCATTTAAAGTGTCTTTTGATCTGAATACAAATGATAATAAGTCAAGAGATAATATTGAAGAATAAGGTTGGTAGTCTTTCAATACCAATACTCAGAAGACCGTTTGTGATAGACCAAGAGATAATTTATGGTTAGGAAGAGACCTAATTGTAATAAAGTTTCTAGAGGACCTTAAAGTAGACTACGTTGAATAAGTTAATATCAAGATATGTATTGTGTATTTAGCTAGGGCATTCTCCTTGAGATCAAGATATGTCTTAGTTATTTAATTAGGTAGAGTATACTCAAGTAGATAAATTAGATAGGGAATATTTTAGTAGGTAAAACATACATGTAATCCTTAATGATATAGATCTATTACATACATAACATGATTTATAACATCATTTCTCATTCTGTCTTCTGATCCTAAAATTTTGAAAACTAAGTTTTGACCAAAATGGAATTTGAAATAATAAATTATAAATGTTAACTCCTATAGCTCTGTAATAAATTTTAGAAGATGTTGAGTGGCCCTTATTTTTTATATTTAGTAAAATAAATTTAAAGTATAATAATATAAAATTAAATGTAAATTCATAAGTCTAATTGCAAAAAAAATGCATGCCTCTTAAAGGGTGTATGCCCTTTATAAAGAGCATACGTCCTATGCAAAGGGCGTACGCCCTTTAGACTGCAAAGGACATATGCCCTTTAGGGTTGGGACAGACCCTTTCATAAATTTGCTTTTTTTTTTTTTTTTAAAGGACATACACCCTATTGAAAAGGGTGTATGCCCTTTACAGAAAATGGTTTGTATTTTCATTGTGTCATGTTGTTTGTCCCCCAACTTTGTGCATCTACCCTATACATATAACAACTTGAACTGGGGTGGTTCCTAATTTTATATATATCAAATCACCATAGTTCTTGTAGGTAAATTATGCAAATACTGGTGCGATTTTAACCCTCATCCAACAAATTGGCCAAAATTGGCAAGTCTTGTGTTCCTAGTGGTAATTTTGTATTTAATCCATTCACCAATTAAATAAATATGAGTACTATTATTACAAATACAATTGTTTTTATTAGTGTTATTAATAATGATAATGGAAAATATCTTAAAAATATACAAATCCATATCTATTTTCATATGGCATCCTACATTGGTTGATTATGTTAAATAGGAGGTGACTTTCATTAAGGCCGCTTTCCCTTTTTTTTCTAATTTGTTTCAAAGTCATCAAATTTGGTTTTATATAATAAAAGTAGTCATAATTTTCATCCAATTAATTTTAGACTTGTCTAAATTGACACATGGTACATTCTCCAATATTTTAGAGGGTTGCTGGACATCTGAGACCTATTTTCATTGAGAAAACCCATGCTTAAATCATGTATTATTTAACTCAATTAGTCTAGTGGTAGCTATAGATTGAATTAATAAAGGTAACTTGTTATTTAACTTTACACTTATATCTTTTTGGGCTTCTTCGAGTCCATCACTTGAAATATTATGTCATTTCCCCTCACCATCACTTCCCAACTCAACTTGAAATCTATCACCATTTTCATGTTCATATGGCCTTTCCCTTCCCCACCACTTCACTCACGTTGAATTAGAATGTCTCCTCATCACACAATGCATTGCCATACCAAATGAAAGAGCACACAACCTCATTTTACACCATCAAAGTGCAAAAGGTGAGACAAGATCAAGGGTCATGGGTTTCAAAGGAAGTACCCCTATGAATTTATGCTCTTTCAATTTACAAAACCCAACATTACCCAAAAGAAATTACATCCCATCTGGGGTAAATTTCACATTTGGGGTAACTCCTAGTTCCTATTATACCATCAATGTGAATTAATTTTCTATGTGGTTCAAATCAAAGATTGTCGATTGAAAGGAATCACCATCCTATAACCTGCAATGGTAATTTTATTTTATTTAGTTGTATAATAAAGTGAAATTTGGATGGCCTTTGGATCATCATGTCATTCAACATTGTATGAATTCATCAATTTTACTTGTAGCCAGTGTAAATTTGAGTATGGCATTGCACCATATCATATCAGTCGACCTTGAATCATGATAGATGTCAAATCCCATATTTAGACACTAATATATTGGTAACTTTATATAGCCAATGTAATCAAGGACTAAATTTGATGTCCATATGGCCATATTTGAATATTTTTGTCACAAAATACAATTAATTTGTTTGGGAGATCATATTAGTACAGTGTCAAACTTTAGGTGAACCATCAAAAATTGTGATGGATTATAATAAATTATGTATTGTCTTTAATTTTTCCCTCCTCTACTCTAAATTATAATATTTCTTAAAAGGTAATGTTAAAAAAATAGTCATTATTAAAAAAATTCATGATAGGTAGGGTCGACCATCAAATTTAGTCCTTTGGTGTGGTTGAATAGAGTTTATGCATGGAATTTTAACAATTCTTATTTATTTGATTATGAGTTGTCATGAGAAAAATATAAACTATTTAACTCTTGTGTTTTTATGCCGATAGGTGTGCTAAAATGGAATCTAATGGCTGGTGGTGGGTTTTATTGTAGTGAGTGTATTCACTTTTAATTATAACCTTAAATTTGATGTCCATTTGACTATCACTTAAATTAATTTCCTTGTTCCTCGGATAATTCAATCAAAAAATAATAATATATTGGCGATATAGTGGAGTTTGGAGCCCTTTTTTTTGAGAAAGATTATTTTGAGCTTCACACATTGGTGTAGTTAGATGGACATGATTAGTGGTAAATTTTATTTTAAAAAAAAATAATAATAATCTATTAATAATCATGGTATAAAAAAATATAAAATAAATAGCTTGAGATTGATATCTCTCGGCATATTTTAGATAGATGTATTTAAGATGTATGTATCAATATATTTTTATATATCCCTTTTATATTACAAGTTTCTATTAACCTAAGGCAATTATATAACATACATATTTTCTATTAGTGGCATTTTATTATCCAATAATGGTGTGGCATTTGCGAAATATAGAGTTTGGCATATAGTTTGGTTGTTTTTTAATGACATTTATCTTGTATTCTACCTATTTAAAAACAATTTCTTAACTATATCTAGCTATTTTCGATTACTGCAAATTAGCTATTTTTCTATGTCCAATCAAAAGCTATCACATAATTTTTTTGATTTGGGTTATAGTTTTAGGGAAAAAATACATAGTGGTGTTGTCTTTTTGAAGAGTTAATGGGCCTATTTGTGCTTGGTCACAATGGTAATTTATTGATGACTACTTTTTCATCATTTCCTATAATTAATGTCTTTCTCATATTAAATATTTGGTAATGTTTAATATTTTTCCTTGTTGATGAAAATATTGTCTTAGGGTTTGCTCACATTAACACAATCTGAAAAAGAGTAAAAGGTAAGAAGATCCTTTCCATTAAAAGTTTAAATTTTTCATAGGTAAACATAATTGGGTTCAATGGTTTAAACAATTTCAAATTTTTCTTTTAATAATAGATGTTAGAAATGGTTTTTCCCTTTTTCTTTTTTGCAGTGGAAAACACTCATGCTATGCTTGGATTACAAACTCCGCGTCTTCGAAAAAAAAAAATTGTTGACGTCATTGTAAAAAGCCATTGATGTAATGGTTTTGAGTTGTTAATGTTTCTTGGTATTCACCTCTATTGATTCCACCAAGGCGTTTTGTGTTTCAATCTATCAACATGTTGA
Organism: Torreya grandis; assembly: GCA_037957365.1. Classification (NCBI taxonomy): domain Eukaryota; kingdom Viridiplantae; phylum Streptophyta; class Pinopsida; order Cupressales; family Taxaceae; genus Torreya; species Torreya grandis. The sequence goes on along the minus strand of JARHVA010006557.1, from coordinate 789,927 downwards.
GAGAAATTTAATAGCCCTGTCTTATAAAATTAATGAGTAAGTACGTTTTTTATTTGGTTATTTTTGTGTGTTTCTAATAAAAAAATTAAATTTTAATTGAAGTTATAAGGATGTTATAGTGAGAATGGCATCTATGGCTATTTAACCGTTCTTGCAGCATTTCCTTGACTCACTGTATGTTATATTTATTGTATTTGTTCAATGTTTGTTTGAATTTTTATAAGAGCAAATTATACAAATTAATGATTGAAATATTTCATATAAACATTTTATTGATAGAAAATTAGTTTTTATATTATTACATTTATCTAATGAATTAATGCTATTGAGAACTTAGCCCTCCATTGTACCCTAATCCGAGTTTGGAACTCTAATCTTTGCAAAAGTTCCTCTTTCTAATTTATAAGTCCTATTTCAAAAATGTTTAACCGCCACTCCCCTCCTAGACGCCCCCAAACAACCAAAAAATTAAATTAAAATAAAATAAAAATTCACCAAAATTCGATTCGAGATAAATCAGTCCTGATTTCGACACCAGCACTCAGTTAGTTCCTTCAAACAAAATAATTACAAGTTGTAATGTAATTAATTACATAAATGTATTTGGTGTTTGCTGACACGCACTTTAATACCTCATTATAATGCGTGTCACGTCTAAATATGCAAAATCTAATCATTCTTTCGTGTTTCTTTCGTGTTTGTTGATGTGAATAAAATCGTGAAAAGAAAAATCTTGCATATTTATATGTGATGACCGTATTGGGAAATCATATCTTCACTCTGATTGCTGGTATAAAATTGATAATTACGTTCCAAATCAAGTCTCTCTTTTTTTTTCTTTCTTGATTGGATGTCCAAATCAATCTGACGAAGAGCGAAGGAAGAAAGGTCAAAAGGTCGAATGTTTCCACATGGCAATGCATCAATACTTTTTCTTTTCAAGCACCTATGACAACCTGTTCATCTGTATCTAAGGATCACAGAAATTAAAGATCTAAAAATGGGCGCCAGCAAAGTTGAATGGTCAAAGTCCATCTACCTTTTATTTTCCTGCCGAAGGCATCTTATATAGCTTTCGGTTTGCAATTAGGGGCGTTTCATTTTCCAAGGCATTCGTTAAATATAAAGTTTGGCAAATAATTTGGGTGAATTTATATATATTTATTTATTTCAATAATATTTATGTTGTATTTTATTGATTGAAAAATATGTTTATTTCTATAAATTATTAAATAGTAGTTATTTTTTTTTGTGTGTCCTATCAAAATATATTCTTTAATTTTTTTAAGTTGAGTTATAATTTTACTAAAGATAAATATATATTTTATTTCAAAAGAAATTGCATTGCCTCCATTTTCTTACAACTAATACCTTTGTCATATTCAATATCTAGGAATGATTGGAATTTTTCTCCCTATTCACAAAAGTATTGTTTTATGCTTCGCTAACATCAACACCATATGAAAGAGTGGAGTAAGAGGTAAGCATACCATATCTAAAAATCCACAAAAGTATTGTTTTATGCTTCGCTAACATCAACACCATATGAAAGAGTGGAGTAAGAGGTAAGCATACCATATCTAAAAATCCAAAACATCAGAACATCCAAAAATCTTAAAAATTTGAAATTTCAGAAAAATACCAACTAAAAGAGATATAAGCCACAAACAATTTACCCAGTTATCCATCATGTGCAACATTGGGCTTTCATCCTTGATCCATTTTGAGGAAAAATTATTGTTGTTTCCATCCAACGTGTCTTTTTCCATTTCGTTTTCTCTCCCATGCCATTGTGGGGGACGGATGGAAGGCTCGTGGGAGGGGGGGAGGTGAGTGTTTTTAACATACTAATTATCATTTGCTAATGTCATCAATTTCATTTAACCTAAGGGGAGAACTACATCGACATGAGGTCCACATAGACTACACATACGCAACGCTTAATTACATAGGATTTTTTAGGTCAACTTGGCCCATACTCCCGCATACCCCTTTTTTGTCTCAAATTCTGCATTCCTCAAACAAGTTGTTGCAATCCCATCAATGCATCTATTTTTCTCAATTAGATTAACTAAATTTTTAACCCAATCCAAGTTTGTAACATTCACTCCCCTACACATGCAATTATGTGGGGGTAAATCAAAAATGCATTTTATTCGATGCATAACCAAAACCAATTATTTATATTGTTATTTATTTTAAAAATTTGTGTGCATTTGTCTACTTGTTTTCTTGTTTTTTTGCATTTTATGGAGTCTAAACTCAATTTGTATTGCTCATGGTATCAACATGGTCTTTTATATCATGTTATGTTTTGTTACCCATTCGTACTTGAGTTAGTCCCTATGCAAATGGTAATTTTGTAATTTTGATTTTTCGATGATCATGATGCATCCTATCAAATGCTAAATCAAACATCAAGTTGCAAGGAATATATGGAAATGTGATACCAAGGCAGTATCTCCTCTTGCAAATTATAGCTATCACAATATATTTGATCTATCTATCCATATCATCATAAGGACTATGTCTGCTAGCATTATAATCAAAAGACAAAACCATCTACATATATGTACATCAGATAATCGTAATCACATCATTATTCAATTATCTTTATGTTACTTGGGAAATTTGTGTGTGCCCAATTCTTTACGGCTTCTTGTTCTTTGAAAATTCTTGATACCATCATCACATGCCTTCTATATCATCCTGTCAAATCACTCATACTTTTTAACCACATGATCATTCCATAACTAATCTATGTAATAGGTTAAATCCTTAATCTATGCTTATAATTAAATTAATCATCAATCATCCATCTAATCCAAGCTCATTCGTTGCCCTACTTGGGGAAAATCAAGCTCGTACCTTTTCAAATGAGATAGATCATTCCCAAATCCAAGCCTGCAACTTTTAGGGATATTTCATTCCCAAATCCACCTTACTTGGGGTGATTCAAAGCATGAAATTTATCTCAAGATGTTTCCTTCCCAAATCCACCTTCCGTAGGGCAAATCAATCCATCATCATTAGAAAATCAAAGCATGCCAGCATTAACTTAAGTGGCTTAATCTTATCCACGGGTTAATATTTTATATCCATGATTACATTATACATCCCAATCCTTGTTTCTTCATCACCCACCCATTGATTCTTCCATTCTACCCTCTTCCTCTCTTTTTCAAAATCCCTCTACATCCTCCTCCCTACATGCCCTCTCAAGGGGGCATCATCCATCACATTATTTCATCATCATCTGACTTTTTTTTCATCTTATTATTTATTTGAAAAGTTCTTACTTCACTCATCATGTCACGTAACACCCTTTCAATGAAGGTAAAATGTAGACACATAAAATAGGATACTTTATGTCGATTTTAACTATCATACTAATCCATACTTACATCATCCCTAAATTATCTAATTAGTCTTCTATCTACACTAGCATCCATTGCCCTCACTATTCATTGCCCTAGCCAATTACTCATATCTCTATCACAACCTTCTCTCATTCCACAAAAATTGCATCACATCACATTGGTTAATTAATCTCTTTTGATTAGGTAATCTCATCAACAATGAAATTCACATCTCCTATTTTCTATGGATCAAATAATCACTTTTTCCATCTCAAATCCATGATGTCATCTAAGAATCCACTTACCGATTTAAAAAATTATAAATCCAAGGTTAAAGCCCCCTTTCCAAGGCAAATGAATGCAAGAAAAAAAGTTTGCACTCAGGGTCTATGACATACTCTAACACACTTCAAACTTCCTTAAATGACCTCTCTTAAACACTCCAAAATTCTATGAGTGAATATTTTGTATGATCTTACACGTTCATTTATGAAATGTATCCTACCTCTTCTCATTCATTGATAATCATCTTCTTCCAATAATCTATAATCGTTCAAAAAATATATAAATCAAAAGGCCACCATCCATTTTAAAGATGTTTTTTTGTGCAACGGAGTGCTATCATTTTATTGTTCAAATCTTCAAGCCACATCATCACTCATCCAATCAAAATGTATATTTTACGAATGGAAGTGATCATGAATTATCTATATGCTTCGACAAAACTTGAAACAACATCACTTTTGAACACATCATATTTATTTGATTGTTTTACTTTCATTTAATCTTAACTCAATATGATGACACTCACATGAGATTAGATAGATCTCAAATTTGTTTTGGATTCCTACTAAAAAATACTAATTCTTGTGCTTGATCATCACAACAAAAACCCAAAAAAGAGAGATTGAAATTAATATTACATATATACGCACTATGTTTTTTGGTACGCTCATGATTTCCACAGGTAGAAGACATCTTTGCAGGAAGTATGCAAGTTACAACAACGAAAACTAGATGAAACACTTTGTACCTCCAAACACAAAATGCATTTAAATCTTAGGTCTATAAATGTTCATTTATAGGCAGCCAATAGGGACCTATAAACACATCATCTCCCTTCAAAATCTAAATATTATTAGTTTATTTCATGATATGGCAAGTGTTACTTTGTTGTATAAGGAATCTCTCAAAAGAAAAATAAGATTGTATTGTTAATGTGAATAGTGTTGAAAACAATGATAGCCACATAAACCCACTAAAACCCACTAAGGAAATATAAATGTCTTGGCTATTAAATTTAAAAAAATTATGAAATATTGTCAGCTACGATTTGATCTGATAAAAAATACATGTACAAATTCATATTCTTTACCTTTGAAACCCTGAAATTTGACCTTCACTACATTTGAAAATTTGATCTAGGCTAAAATTAGTGGATTTGATTACAATAAATGATTTGTGGGTTTATTTCTATAACCCAACAACAAATTAACTCCATAATAAATTCACAGACATAAATCTGATTTATAACAATTAATACAACTGGGTTAATTAACAACTGATAACAACGGAAGCAAAAATAACAATAAGCCAATACAAAAAAAACAATAACACATATATACCCAGGAAACCCCAATGCGGGGAAAAACTTGAAAATGTTGGATCTTATATTCAGCCTAACAACAAACTTCTCTTTTTGCAAAAATACAATTTATGAGTTTGCTACAACAATCTTACTTTTATAGAGAGCCTAGCTGCTTTACTTAGCATGAAAGAAAAAGAAGCTTTCCTTAGCATCCAAGAAAAAGAAGATTTACTTAGCATGCAATAAAAATAAGCTTTCGTTGCTTTCGTTGGCTTTTCTATTTTTACACATAAAATCACACTAGGATTTATCTCATCCTTACAAACTCAGAAACATTCTAGAAACTACTATTGCTGAAAATCCAACTCGAATTGTTTTAAAGCATATCTAATCTTGAGTTGCTTTTAAAAAATTCCACATTTCACCTTTCGAGCTAAAAAAATCAACACTCCCTCTTAGCGAGGAAGGTGTTATACACCACACCCAACTTGTCCCTGAAGAATTCAAACTTGCTCTTCATCAAGGCCTTCGTCAGGATATCTGCAATTTGTTCATCCATAGGAATGTAATTGAGCTTCACTATCCCCTTCTCCACACAATCTCTGATGAAGTGATACTTGATCTCAATGTGCTTTGACTTGTCATGAAACACTGGATTCTCAGAGAGTTTGATACAACTCTGATTATCACAATAAATGACTGTAGGATCTAGCTCCAGATTAAAGAGCCCAGCTAGAAGTTTTTGAAGCCAGATAGCCTCACATGTAGCCATACTGGCTGCCATATACTCAGCCTCTACAAAAATCAGTGCAATTGACTTATGTTTCCTGGTGTACCAAGAGACTACTCCTGATCCCAAACTGAAACCACACGCTAAAGTGCTCTTTCGATCAGCTGTACTGCCTACACAATTTGCATTAGTAAACCCCTTTAGCTCTAGTCCATCCTACTAAACATACTTCAGCGCATAATCAACTGTGCCTTGGAGATATCTCAAAAAATGCTTCACAGCTATCCAGTGAACACGTTTAGGTTCCACCATAAACTGACTAATTGAGTTCACTAAAAAATAAATGTCTAGCCTGTTGTTGACCAGATACATAAGAGAGCCTATCAACTATCTATATAAAGTAGGGTCCAATGCCTCTGATCTAGAAGCATCAATCTTCTTCCAGTTGGTCACAAGTGGCGTTGACATAGGCTTACAGTTTTCCATCTTGAATCACTTCAAGATATCAATTAAGTACTTCCCTTGTCCAAGGAAGATTTCTCCCTCTTTCTACCATAACTCCAATCCCAAAAAGTTGTGCATCAACCCTAAGTCCTTCATCTCAAAATCTCCTGCAAGATCCCGCTTGCAGTGTGCTATGAGCTCCTCTGACCCTGTGAGAAATAGGTCATCAACATATAACAACAATATGAGAAGTTTACCCTTCACCTGAACATAGTATAGGTTTGAATATGCCTCATTCTTGATGAAGCCCACACTCTGCAAGTAACTATCAATACGTGAATACCATGCCCTAGGAGGCTACTTGAGTCTATACAGTGCTCCTTTCAATATGCATACATGAGAATCCCTCTCATGTGCTTCAAACCCTTCTGGTTGCTCTATGTAAATCTGTTGCTCAATCACCCCATTGAGGAAGGCCATCTTTACATCCATCTGATGAATCCACCAACCCATCTGTGCTACTATAGAAATGATAGCTCTCATGGATGAGTACTTGGCTACTTGAGCGAAAGTCTCATCATAGTCGACTCCTTCCTTCTGTGAAAACCCCTTAGCCACAAACTGAGCTTTGAACTTTTCCACACTACCATCTACAACATGCTTAATCTTATACAGCCATCACAAGCCCACCACAAACTTATCTTGTAGTCTAGGTACTACCTCCCATACACTGTTCTTCATGATGGAGGAATACTCTTCCACCATGGCATCTCTCCATACTTGGTGCTTGGATGCCTCCTGAAAGCTGGAAGGCTCTACTTCAATTAATTCACTCATAAGTGCCACATAATCTAAATAACATCTGGGAGCCCTTCTTTGTCTGACTGAATCTTGAGGATCAACTACATAATCTTGAGATTCTCTTAATATTTGCTCAGCTGCCCTGTTTCTCCTCTTTGTTAGGTTGTGGAGCTAAAAGCTTCAATTGTTGCAGACATGGAGGAGGTTGCTGAGTTCCAGGGATACAGGCATCAATAGTGGGACTGACGTCAATCATCCAAAGTGCAGAAGGACAACTGACATCGACAGGAGGTCGGCTGACGTCGGTCACCTCCAGGCAGACAGGGACCGACATCGATCACCTGTGGTGGTTGCAGAACTGTTCGTTGCACGGATAGTTAGTTCATTTAACCGAGTGTTTGCATGTTAAGGGCTAATTATAGTCTTGAGTTGCATTTCTAATTATTGTAATTAGGTGTCTAATTATTATTTGCATGGGATCTATATAATAGACTCATGGGCTGTATTGTAATTAAGGATTCAAGGAAAGGAAGAGATCCTTCCAAGTAAGATCATTTGAGTTACAGGTTGTTGCAAGCTTATGGGAGATCTACTTGAAGTACTTTGAGTACTTGGTGTACTGGCAGTGTTATTACTGACTAGTTGGAGAGGTGAACACCAAATTTGTGTTTGAGTTGTGTGTTGTGACCGTTTTGGGTAGGAGAGTGAACTCTTGATTGAGAATTACTGTGTACACTATAAGTGTGGGAAGCTTTTGATAGGTGTGGAGAAGAAGTGGCATCTGCTTTATTGTATTTTATTTCTGGTTGAGTATTAATACAAGATAGTGTATTGTCTCTCATATTCTATGCTATTTGTGAATTCTAGCTACTTGTTCATTCTGGTATAATTTCGTGTTTAGTTGATAATACAAGGTAATCATATATACTCTTATTAGTGGAGTTGGATCCTAACAGTTGGTATCAGAGCTTTTGGTTGGGTTTACTAACAGGTTGTATCAGATCTGGTTAGTGTTTGTTGATTATAGGTTTCTCACAGGGGTTTTTGTTTGAGTGGGAGCATAGCAATGGCAGAAGAAATTAGGCTACGAATGGAGAAATTTAATGGCAAGAACTATCAATTATGGAGGATACAGATTGAAGATTCTCTGTATCAAAAAGATTTGTACTTATCGTTGGGTGGGGTTGCATGCAAGCCCACAGATATGAAGGATGAAGAATGGAACGTTCTTGATCGGAAGGCTCTGGGATCCATAAGGTTGAGCCTTGCATCGTCTGTGATTTCCAACTTATCACAGTGTAAGACAACGAAAGAGTTGATAGAATCTTTGGCAAATTTATATGAAAAGCCCTCTGCATCAAATAAGGTATTTCTTATGAAGCAATTATTTAATTTGAAAATGTTGGATGGTGGATCTATACATAGTCATCTTAGTGATTTCCATGGTTTGGTAAACCAGTTAGCTTCAGTCAATATTGTTTTTGATGATGAAATTAAGGCTCTCTTAATCTTGTGCTCATTACCTGAAAGTTGGGAGAGTTTGGTAATGGCAGTTAGCAATACTGCGTCTGCTTCAAAAATCTTAAAAGTGGATGATGTTGTGAGTGTAATCTTGAATGAAGAGATTCACAGGAAAAGCACAGGCGAATCATCAGGGAATGCTTTGAGTGTTGAAAGCAGGGGAAGGCAAAGAGAGAAGATCGAGCATGGGAGATCAAGGTCCAAGACAGGCAGGAGATCCAAATCCAGGTATGGCAGAATAACCTGCTGGAAATGTGGAAAGCAAGGGCACTTAAAGAGAAATTGATGGGTGAATGAAGATCAACATGAAGGACATGAAGAAGTAGATGTTGCATATGATGTTGCACATGATGCATTGGTATGTTCCTTAGATAAAGTAGAATCTTGGGTTTTAGATTCTGGTGCCTCTTTCCATGCATCCCCAAATAGGGAATTTTTTCATGAATATGTCTAGGGAGACTTTTGAGAAATTTATTTAGGGGATGGTAAGCCTTGTGAAATGGTTGGCAAAGGGAAAGTGAAGCTGAAATTGCAGACGGGAAACACATGGGTGTTGAAGGAGGTCATGCATGTCCTAATCCTGGAGCAGAATTTGATTTCGGTTGGAAAGTTGGGTGATGAGGGTTGCACAGTAACTCTCACAACAGACTCTTTGAAAGTTACCAAGGGTGCACTTGTTGTAGCAAGAGGTAATAAAGTAGGTACGCTTTATCTATCTACTTGTATTACTGATTCTCTTTCTAGGTTATCTACTTCAGCTGTAGATTCAAAGATGTGGCTTAATAGGCTTGGTCACATGAATAGGAAGGAGATGCATGTTCTTGAGTCAAAGGGTATGCTTTCAAATTTGAAAAGCATGGATCGAGATTTTTGTATGCAGAAGAAGAAAGTGACGTTTCTTGAGAGATTCGATGTTAGTGACTAGAATAGGAAAGCCTTGGTTTTCAAGGAGAAGGTGACAGATAGAGGTCAGCACAAGGGGCTGAAGAATTATGAGCAGAGCAAGGTTGATATGGATAATGGTTTGATCCAAAAGGAGCTCGCAGGTAGAAGTCATTTCTCACAAGTAAAACACAGAGACCGACGTCAGTTGAAAAACTGACGTCGGCATCCAAACAGGGACCGACGTTGGCTATGTGCAGCCCGATGTCAGTGACTCAGGATAGATAAACACCAGTGTCAGTTAAGAGGAACTGACGTCGGTGATGAGACAATCGCATAGAACCGACATCGGTTGGGTGCAGACTGAGATGTGATCGGCATCGATCATTGAGATGGATTTTGGGTGGATAGCAAGCTGTCAAGGAGTCTCAAGCACCCATATGGAGGACTGAAAGGGTAAGTAAGCCTCAAATTCATCATTTCCCTTCTTTACACTATTTTTTGCTCACCGATGGTCAAGAATCAGGAAGTTATTAAGAAATCAGAGCAGGTAGATCTAGGAAACAGTGGGAGCTTGGCATGTATGAGGAATGTGATTCCTTGGAGAAGAACCAAATAAGAGTTTTTTGTGGAGTTGCCAACTGGAAGAAAGCACTGAGAGATGAATGGATTTTAAGGATGAAGAAGAGCAGAAATGGACATGTGAGACAGTAGGCCAGAGTATATGGTCTTGAGTAAGATGCAAGACGATGAAGGTTTGACCATTGTGTTTCTCTTTACCAGGTTGGATAATATTAGCTACATTATCCTATTACTATATTGTGTGCTTGTTGCAGATTCACATATGTAGGGAGTTGTTGAACTAAAGGTAAAGCTAGTTCAGAGGTGTGTCATGAGGAATCTGGGAGCAACAATATTCTTTAGCATGAGTGTGTTCTAGGGACATGGAAGGTCACAGGTTGACTTTTTTTCAAGATGATTGTGTGAAACCGGTTAGCACACTGATGGTTGGAAAATTCTATTGAACAGTGTCTTGATTCACATAATGAGGTTGAGTACATGTGTATTAAACCTGAGTTTTCTCAAGCAGTGGGAGCTATCAGAAAGTTTGGAGCCAATCTGGGAAAGAAGCACTGGAAGGCAATTCAGTGGATTCTCAGGTATTTGAGAGGGACTAGCAGCAGGTCGACATGCTATGCAGGGTCAAGTTCTTTTCTACATGGTGTATAGATGCAGATGTGGCAGGTGATTTGGATGATAGGAGGTGCACCACATGATTTGTGGTGGTTGGTCTTCAAGAGTGATATTGAAGAGGGATACAAAGCCAAGGGAACAAACTAGATGATGTACAGGTACAGGTACAGTTGTAGCTGTTTATCTCCAAGCGGGAGATTGTTAGATTATGGAGCTAAAAGCTTCAACTATTGTAGACATGGAGGAGGTTGCTGAGTTCCAGGGATATCGACGTCAGCAGTGGGACCGACGTCAATCACCCACAGTGCAGAACGGCAACCGACATCGGTAGGAGGTCGGTCGACGTCGGTCACCTCCAGGCAGATAGGGATCGACATCAGTCACCTGTGGCAATTCCAAAACTGTTCGTTGCATGGATAGTTAGTTCGTTGAACCGAGTGTTTGCATGTTAAGGGCTAATTATAGTCTTGAGTTACATTTCTAATTATTGTAATTAGGTGTGTAATTATTGTTTGCATGGGATCTATATAATAGACTCATGGGCTGTATTGTAATTAAGGATTCAAGGAAAGGAAGAGATCCTTCCAAGTAAGATCATTTGAGTTGCAAGTTGTTGCAAGCTTATGGGAGATCTACTTGAAGTACTTTGAGTACTTGGTGTACTGGCAATGTTATTACTAACTAGTTGGAGAGGTGAATACCAACTTTGTGTTTGAGTTGTGTGTTGGGACCATTTTTGGTAGGAGAGTGAACTCTTGATTGAGAATTACTATGTACACTAAAAGTGTGGGAAGCTTCTGATAGGTTTGGAGAAGAAGTGGCATCTTCTTTATTGTATTTTCTTTCTGGTTGAGTATTAATACAAGATAGTGTATTGTCTCTCATATTCTATGCTACTTGTGAATTCTAGCTACTTGTTCATTCTGGTATAATTCTGTGTTTAGTTGCTAATACAAGGTAATCATATATACTCTTATTGGTGGAGTTGGATACTAACACTCTTCTCACTAATAAGAATTTGAGTCTGAGGAATTATTTGTTCCTCTATCTGATCATCCTGCTTGTTCTTCTCTCCAGCTTGCGTGACTGAAGTTTGAGGAATTTGTGCTACCTTAACTGTGGATGTTTGTTCCTCCTCATTCATCAAGTTACTTGACTTCTAAAGAGCCCTCTCTTCCTCAAACTTCACATCTCTGTGAACCACTGTTTTCCTGAGAGTAGGAATATGAACCTGATAAGCCTTAGAAGTTTCATTGTACCCAACAAGGATACCCTTCTCTACAGTAGGTTCCAACTTGGTTCTCTTCTCATCAGGAATGTGACAATACACAAGACATCCAAAGATGTGAATGTCCCCCAAATCTAGTTTCTTACCAGTGAATGCCTCTTCTGGAGTCAATTTGCCCAACACTTTGTGAGGGATCCTATTCTGCAAATACACATTTGTGTTGCAAGCTTCTACCCATAAGAACCAAGGCAGATCCTGATCATGAAGCATGGCCTTGGCTGATCCAATGATAGTTATATTCTTTCATTTGTTAGGTTATGGAGCTAAAAGCTTCACCAGGATGCAAACAAGAGAAGTTACAGAGGATGCAGAGTTGCGGGGAGTTGCAGAATCAGTTGCAGGGAAACCGACGTTGGTCAGATCAACCGACGTCGGTCATATAGCAAGAGGAAGCAACCGATGTCGGTCACCAGTCAGCCGACATCGGTCATGTAGGAGCCGACATCGGCAGCCTGTGCGAGAACAGGCAGTTCGCGTGTTGATCTCGGAGAGTCTATTTTAAGACTGTTAGTTTGCATGTTGAAGGCTAGTCGTAGTCTTGAGTTGCGAGTCTAATTATTGTAATTAGGGTAGTCTAATTATTGTAATCATGAGATCTATATATGGACTCATGGGCTGTATTGTAAGTGTGTGCTAGAAAGCCATTGGGCTTGTAGAGTGAGCTAGTGTAGTTCCTCCTAGTTACCAATAGGGGTACTGAGAGTGTATGATTAGTGAGAGTTGCAAGTTGTGCAAGTTCTTGGAGAAGATCCACCGGGGTACTGGTTGAAGAATCATAAGGACTTGGTGAGGCAATGACAAGGGTTCTTCAGGTGTGTAGAAAGACATCTACATGGTGAGTATGATCTAGTTATTTGTAGGTATCAGCAGAGAGCAGGGGATCTACTTGGAGTGCATGGAGCACTGGATTACTGGCAGTGAAGGATACTGACTGGTTGGTGAGGTGAACATCAATTCTGTATTGGAATTGATTGTTGTGACCAAGAGAGAGAGGGAAGAAGGTCTTGAGGTGTGGCAAACCTTTGAGGTGGAAGAAGAAGTGGCGTCTTCTTTATTGTATATTCTTCTGAGTGATTATTAATACAATTGTGTATTGTCTCTCAATTCCTGTGTTGTTTCATATTTCTAGTTACTTATTGATTCTGGTTAAATTCCGTGTTTAGTTGTTAATACGAGTAGTAATCATATGTGCTCTAATTAGTAGAGCAAGATCCTGACCAAGTGGTATCAGAGCATGTTTGTTGTTCTAAGTGCCTGACAATTGGTATCAGAGCCTTGGTTGTAGGTTCAAGAGCTTTTGGCTGGGTTGACTAACAGGTGGTTTCAGATCTGGTAGTGTTTTTGATTATAGGTCACTCACAGGGGTTTCAGATTGAGTGGGAGTATAGCAACGGCAGAAGATAGTAAGCTAAGAATGGAGAAACTGAATAGCACGAATGGTCTGATTGATGGAAAGAAAGAGCAGGTAAAAAGAGATCGTTGGTCGGTAGCAGATCAGCTAGTGGAAGCATATGTTGCAGGTAATATTGCACAGGATGTTCTGGATAAAGTGGAAACTTTGTTTACAGATTCTTTTACCTCTTTCCATGCAGCCCAAAATAGAGCATCTTTTCATGGGTATGTCTTTGGAGACTTTGGAGAGATTTATTTAGGGGTTGGAGAGCCTTGTCAGATTATTGACGAAGGGGAAGTGAAGCTGAAATTGCAGACGGATGACACACAGTGGTTGAAGGAAGTCATGCAGGTACCAGTCTTGGAGATTAGTCTAATTTCTTCAGGAAATTTGGGTGATGAGAGATTCACTATAACTCTCACAGCGGATGCACTTGAATTAGATGGTGGTAAGAAAGTAGGTATCCTTTATCTATCTACTTATATTACTGATTCACCTTCTGTTGCAGAGATGTGGCTTCATGGGCTTAGTCACATATGTAGAAGGAGAATGCAGGTTTTGAAGCGGAAGTCAGATGTCTTTGACAAGCTAAAGAACTGGAAAGCCTTGGTGTTCATGGAGGAGATGATGGACAGAGATCAGGTGAGAAGACTAAATTATTCTGAGCAGAGCAAGGTTGATTTGATTAGGATTTTGATCCATGGAGAGCTCGCGGGTAAAAAGCTGTCACTCACAGATGAACACATGTACCGGCGTCAATCAGATAGTAACCAAAGTCAGCAGCAAGAAGACCGACGTCGGTCATAAGGACCGACGTCGGCAGAAGGGACACCGGCGTCGACCAGGGAAATGACGTCGGTAGTCAGGGTCAGTGCAGGGAGCCGGCATCGGTCACTGAAACGGATAGTGGGCGAATAGCAAGTCTCAAACGCTCATGTCGAGGTCAGGATTGGTAAGTGAACCTCATATTCATTGTTCACCTTCTTTATATTGCTTACTGATGGTCATGAACCAGGAAGATAGAAGAAGCAATGCAGGTAGAATCCAGAAACAGTGGGAGCTTGGCATGGATGAGGAGTGAGTCCTTGGAAAAGAACCAAACAGGTATTTGTTGGTGAAGTTGTCAGCTGGATGTAAGCACTGAGAGACAGAATGGATTCCCATTTTAAAGAAGAGAGTGGATGGATAAAAGAGACAGAAGGCCAAGGCATATGGTCTTGAGGAAGCTGCAGGACAGTGGTACAGGTTTTGATAGGTGGATGACTAAGCATGGCTTCAGTCAATGTCAGTGTAACTATTGTGGTTTTATCTTACCAGGTAGATGATGGTCGCAACATTATCTTATTACTGTATGTGGGTTATTTGCTAGCAGGTTTGTACATACAGGGATTTTCTGAGCTAAAGGTAAGGTTAGTTCAGAGGCGTGTCATGAAGAATTTGGAGCAGCAAAATTCTTTGGCATAAGAGACATGGAGATTTGATCTCCAGTGGGAGCTGATGTGAAGACGGTGTTGGCAGGGTTTGTGATGCAGCATGCAGAATCAGAAAGCACACCAAGCGCTGGACAGTTCAAGCTTAGCTTGAAACAGGGTTCGAAATCACATGAGGTCTAGTGTAGACCTGAGTTTTCCCAATCAATGGGGGTTGTCAGAAAGTATGGAGCCAATTCGGGGAAGGAGTACTGGAGGGCAGTTCAGTGGGACTAGCAGCAGGGATTCTTGTTATGCAGGGTCAAGTTCTTCACTACATGGATATGTAGGTTCGGATATGGTAGGTTACTTTGATGACAGGTACAACATCACAGGTTGTGTGGTGGTTGGTCTTCAGGATTGATCTTGAAGAGGAATACAAGCCAGGGAATAATTTAGACGATGTACAGGTACAGGTACAGGTGCAGCTATTTATCTCCAAGTGGGAGATTGTTAGGTTATGGAGCTAAAAGCTTCACCAGGATGCAAACAGGAGAAGTTATAGAGGATGCAGAGTTGCGGGGAGTTGCATAATCGGTTGCAGAGAAACCGACATCGGTCAGATCAACTGACGTCGGTCATATAGCAAGAGGAAGCAACCGACGTCGGTCACCAGTCAGCCGACATCGATCATGTAGGAGCCGACGTCGGCAGCCTGTGCGAGAACAGGCAGTTCGCATGTTGATCCCGGAGAGTCTATTTTAAGACTGTTAGTTTGCATGTTGAAGGCTAGTCGTAGTCTTGAGTTGCGAGTCTAATTATTTTAATTAGGGTAGTCTAATTATTGTAAGCATGAGATCTATATATGGACTCATGGGCTGTATTGTAAGTGTGTGCTAGAAAGCCATTGGGCTTGTAGAGTGAGCTAGTGTAGTTCCTCCTAGTTACCAATAGGGGTACTGAGAGTGTATGATCAGTGAGAGTTGCAGGTTGTGCAAGTTCTTGGAGAAGATCCACCGGGGTACTGGTTGAAGAATCATAAGGACTTGGTGAGGCAATGACAAGGGTTCTTCAGGTGTGTAGAAAGACATCTACATGGTGAGTATGATCTAGTTATTTGCAGGTATCAGCAGAGAGCAGGGGATCTACTTGGAGTGCATGGAGCACTGGATTACTGGCAGTGAAGGATACTGACTGGGTGGTGAGGTGAACATCAATTCTGTATTGGAATTGATTGTTGTGACCAAGAGAGAGAGGGAAGGTCTTGAGGTGTGGCAAACCTTTGAGGTGGAAGAAGAAGTGGCATCTTCTTTATTGTATATTCTTCTGAGTGATTATTAATACAATTGTGTATTGTCTCTCAATTCTTGTGTTGTTTCATATTTCTAGTTACTTATTGATTCTGGTTAAATTCTGTGTTTAGTTGTTAATACGAGTAGTAATCATATGTGCTCTAATTGGTAGAGCAAGATCCTGACCAAGTGGTATCAGAGCATGTTTGTTGTTCTAGGTGCCTGACATCATTCAACAACCCCATTCTGTTGAGGGTTGTACAGAACTATCAACTCTTTCTTGATACCTTCCTGAGCACAAAAATCTTTGAAAGCATTCAAGGTATACTCACCTCCATTATCAGACCTTAGTATCTTGATCTTCTTCCCAGTTTGGTTCTCCACAAGAGCCTTAGACTCTTTGAACCTACTGAAGACCTCATCTATATTCTTCATGAAATATATCCACGTCTTCCTGGAGAAATCATCAATGAAGGTAACATAATACTCATATCTATTTAAGGATGTTGTTGACATAGGTCCACACACATCTGAGTGTACGAGATGCAAAATCCCTTCAGATCTAGTGTCACTGCTTGGAAAATTAGTTTTAGCATATTTCCCAAGAGCGCAACCCTTGCACACATCATGCTATTTTGTCTTTATCTCATGCAGCCCTGTCACTATTTGCTTAAGAATATTAAGCGCTCCATGGTGAAGGTGAGCCATCCTCCTGTGCCACAATTCTCCTATCCCTTTATAGCTACTAACCAATGCATGTGCTGGCTCAAACTGTAACTGAAACAAGCTACCATGCCTGACACCAATCACTTTTGCAATCTTGGGATCTTTCGGATGAATATAGACTTTTCCCCTCTCAAAGGTCACGATGTAACCCTTGTCTTCCAAGGAAAAAAATGAGATTAAATTCTTTGTCATGCCAGGGACATACAACACATCCTCCACCAGTAAAGGTTTGCCAGACTCCCTCTGAAACTTAACGGTGCCAATACCAGTTGCATGGTACTTGTCATTATCTCTGATCTCAATATATAAATCCAACTTCTTCTCCTCCAACTTGGTGAAACATTCTTTGACTCTCGTCATGTGGCGAGAAGCCCCACTATCAATATACCATACTCTGTTGGCGCTTGAGCTTGAGAGACAGGGAATGAGTGAAAACTCATTCTCAAATTTTGATGCAAACTCGTCCACCTCTGCTATAGTAGAAAATTGCTTCTTTTTCTTGTCCTTATTTTTCTTATTCAAACATTGACTGGCATAGTGACTCATCTGATGGTAGCAAAAACATTTAATCTTGCTCAGATCTTTCTTCTTCCCACTCTTGGAAGAAGAACCTTCAAATTGATCTTTATTGGACTTCTTCTTACCCTTGCTTGCAAGAGCAAGATTTCCTTCATCTTGACCCTTCTTTGTCTGATCTCCCCGATGAGCACCTTCACGGATCTCCTCTTGAACAAAATCATCCCAAAGTCTTGCCCAACTAGGTAGCTGATCTCTGCCAACAACACACTTGACAAACACTTCCCAGGGTTTTGAAAAACCATTCAAGGCTATACGCACCAACTCATCTTCTGTAATCATCTCTCCAACAACAACAAGCTCATCCCTGACCTGTGTCAGCTTCGACAAGTAAGAGGTCACACTCTCACCTTTGGACATCTTGGTATTATGCAATTTGTCCTTGAGCATCATCTTACGACTCTGATAGTCACTCTGATGAAGTTTTGTCAGTGAATCCCACATCTCCTTGGCGGTGTCTTTCCCTGATAAATGAGGAATTAAATGATCTCTTACTCCATCCAGGATAATCCTCTGAGCCTTGGCCTCTTTAACTTCATGTGAATCTAAGGCAACAAGATCATTTGTTGGTGGAGTCACTTCTGTGCTAGCATAGATCCACAACCTGTTCTCCTTGAGAACAGATGTAATGCGAACCTTCCACTGAAAGAAGTTAGACACACCGTTGAGCCTGTCCTCATATCGAACGCTGGTTGCCATAGCCACATAAAGAACTGAGGATGAAATAACTAAATTTTTTTCTTGAAATCTACGTTACAAATCTTGGCCTCATATTCAGAGTTTAGAACTCTGATACCATGCTAATTTCTATAACCCAGCAACAGATTAATTCCACAATAAATTCACAGGCATAAATCTGATTTATAACGATTAATACAACTGGGTTAATTAACAACTAATAACAACAAAAGCAAAAATAACAATAAGCCAATACAAAAAAAAAACAATAACACAGATATACCCAGGAAACCCCAATGCGGGGAAAAACTTGCAAATGTTGCATCTTCTATTCAGCCTAACAACAAACTTCTCTTTTGCAAAAATACAATGTATGTGTTTTCTATAGCAATCTTACTTTTATAGAGAGCTTAGTTGCTTTACTTAGCGTGCAAGAAAAAGAAGCTTTCCTTAGCATGCAAGAAAAAGAATCTTTCTTTAGCATGCAAGAAAAAGAAGCTTTCCTTGCTTTCTTTGGCTTTTCTATTTTTACACATAAAATCACACTAGGATTTATCTCATCCTTACAAACTCAGAAACATTCTAGAAACTGATCTTGCTGAAAATCCAACTCGAATTGTTTTAAAGCAAATCTAATCTTGAGTTGCTTTAAAATAATTCCACATTCCACCTTTCGAGCGACAAAAATCAACAATGGAGGCTATGTCAAGTCAGATGAAGATGATAAATGCTAAACTTGCCAATGATTTAACCTTCCCATGAAAATGCCCTTATCCTTTAGAAATAGTTGTTTAAGAAATTGACATCTGTAGATGTCGAGACGAATCTATGCTTGTGATGTAACAAATAACCTTCAACATAAAAATGTATATTGTCTTTAATGTTTCTTTCTTCTACTTTAAATTCTATTCACATTTAAAGGTATAGTTAAATAAATAATCTTTGTTAATTTTTTCATGATAGGTAGAGTCAAACATCAAATTTAGACCTTTAGTGTGATTGACTAGGGTTAACATATGAGCTATTTAATATTTTATTTCTATTTAATTATGAATTGTCACGAGAAAGATATCAACTTAACTCTTATGTTTTATATTTTAATATATTTTCCTTTTACAAGTTTTTATTGTGTAGCCTAGTTTTTATAAGTGACCTGTTATTATCTAATCATGGTGTAGCATTTGTTAAACATAAAGTTTGGCATAAATCTGGTTAATTTTTTGGTTAAATGACATTTATATTATATTCTATTGGTTTAAAAATAATTTTATAACCTTACAAGGCTATTTTTAATCAATGAAAATCATTTATATTTATATATCCAATCAAATGCAATCACATAGAATTGTTTCATGTTGGGTTATTGTTTTAAGAAAAATACATTTTTTTTAAATTTAAAAAATATACATTACATCTCTGCCATTTTGAAAAGTTAATGGACCTATCAATGCTTGGTCGTAGTATAAATCTATAGTTGGTTACATTTCTACCATTCCTACAATTAATACCTTTATCATATTCAATAATTGGTAATAATTGAGATTTTTCCCTGCGAATGAAAATATTCTCTCGGAACTTGCTCACATTAACACCATTGGAAAAATGGAATATGAAAGAATATCATTTCCACTAAAAACTTACATTTTTATAAAGGAAACATAATTAAATTAATCATTTAAACACTTTAAATTTGTTTCTTTTTATAGTGAATAATATTTCAGGGTTTTAAACTTTTTGTAATGGACATCATCTCTGCTATGTTTGGATCATAAACTTTGCATCTTTGAAATTATTAACTAGACTTTTTCCAAAATCGAAGAAAGTGCCATTGTGAGGGGCCATTGTTGCGATGGTTCTGAGCTGTCAATGTTCCTTAGGTTTTATTTTTATTTATTTTTTATTCCACCAATTTAAGGACTCCTCATTTCAATCTGTTGACGTGTTGAGAAGAAGTTAAATATAACTATTTTGTAAGACTAATGAGTATGTAGTTTATTTTATTAATATTTTTTATAAAAAAAATAAAGTTTAATTAGAGTTTAAAAAATGCTATAATAAGAATGACGATCATCACTATTTAGGAATACTCGTGACAATTTCTTGACTCATAATGCATTATAAATATTATATTTCTTCAATGTTAATGTGAATTTTTATAAGAACAAATTATGCAAATTGCTGATTTAAGCGATGGCTTTAACTTATGGTTTATATAAACAGTTAAAATTATAGAAGGGACGAAATTTTATAAACAAAAGAATGTTGACTCACCCACAAACCGGTCCCCGGCCCCACCAGCCAACTAAGGGAAAAACCCTGACTCACCCAAAGTTCGATTCCAAGATAAATCATTCCTATAGTTAAAAAATAGTATAGATACAAGTTGTAAAGTAATTGGTGCATTTGGGTATCTGTAATGGAGACTGGGACTCACGTCTAAATATGCGAAATCATTATTTGGTTTTTGTTGATGGGAATAAAATCGTCAAAATCGAGAATTTACATATTTAAATGTGATGGCTATATTAGGGAATCATATGGTGTTAATTCGAAGCATAATTTATTTAGAATCTATCCATCCTCAATTTGATAGTTGGTATAAAAATGATAAATTCATGTTTTCATGATTTAGGATATCTAATTCAAGCTCACGAAGAGTCAAGGACGAGATGTAAATGAAAATTATATGTGAAGCAACGGAGATCGGAGAGCGCGCGAGAGGAGGAAACCACGCAAACCCTAACCCTGCAATCTGCAGCCCAAACCGCACTATTATGCCCGCCGCTACAGAAAAAAATAAGGACAGCAATTGCGCGAATCAGCAGTTCTCAGACGTTGGAGCCCACAAGGGCTTGAAAATCCAAACGCCCAGCATGAAAAAGAAAGCCAGGGAACGCGGGTCTTCAGAAAACGATAAAGCTAAAGTTGAGATGGAATCACGTGCTGCCCAAATGGAGTCTGAGTCGACAGTTTCTTCCACCGTAGAGACACAGTCAGCAGACTTTGAAATTTTCAACGCCTCTCAAATGTGCCAGGACGCCCATATTTCTCTGCCCAGATCCTCTGCATCGTGCAGCCAGGACAATACCGCATAGGACCCACAAAATACAAAGACCGTCAAAGCCCCGGCCCCACAAAATTTGGATGCTACAAGAACACGTATAAAAATGATTGCCAGACAAGTTGGGACCACGCCTGGCCTGGAGGAGCCTACGCCGGAAGAAAATGGAATTGCTGTTGACAGAAATACTGAAGCCGCAACCATGGAGCAGACATTGGCAGATGTTTCAAAACCTCAGGAGATCTCTCGCTCGGATTTGGATAAAACTTTAGAAATACAACTTCGTGATGATGTTATTGATACCATTTTTGAATGCTAAAATAGCATTCTTATTCTGTTCTTTTTAAGAGGGATCTCTAGTGAAGCAGATTTTTATAAATGGGCTCGAATGAATTGGGAAAATAGGGGTTGCGAAATCGAAGCATTAAGAGGTCATGGAAAAGGGTATGTTTCTTGCATGTTTAAATCTGCTGATCATGCTCAAGCTATTCTGCAATATGGCACCTGGGTTATTTGTGGGCAACTCTGTTACCTCTAGGTTTGGAGCTTCAATTTCCACCTTGAAGGACCGTCTCGCTCTCATTACCCTATGTGGATTGAGCTACCCTACCTTAATCTAGCTCTCAGACCATTTTAAAACGACATCGCTGCTCAATTAGGTAGAGTCATTTGGTGCAAACACAGTTCTGATAAGTTTTCAAGCTTAAGGGTCCACCCGAGAGTTTGAGTGGAAATAGACTTGAATAGACCATTCCCTAAGAACATCAAACTTATTGGTCCAGGGTTTGAACTGAGTCACCCTGTAGTTTATTTGAATAAGTCAAATGCATGCTTTTATTGTCGTAAAGAAGGCCATCTGATTCATGAGTGTCCCATTAGGAAGGCCAAGTGGAGAATGGTTAGAAAGAGGAAAGAGCCTTCTAGTTCCTTTTCTCCTACGAACTTTCATTATTCACTCCGAGAACATTTGTCTTCTCCCGCTCTCTCTCCCTTACCATCGACCCGTGAATCCACCCCTAGTCATCATCACTCTTATCCTCATCTACATGCTCGTGATTCCTCTTCTCCCACTCCTTGTTCCCGCCACAGATCTAGATCTCCTTTTGCTACCCCTAATGAACGATAGTCCAAGGATCAGTGTGTTATTCTTGCTAATAGCTTCAATGTTCTGACTCGGGATGAGGATTCTAACATTCAACATGAATTATAACTTACTTTCTTGGAATGTAAGAGGGATTTAACTCCCTCATCGCAAATTTAAAGTAAAGTAGATGGTTATGAAATGGAAACCTGATGTGTTATTCTTGAAAGAAGTCAAACTCAACAGTATAAGACTTGACATGTCCTTATGAAATGTTTGGAAAGACGTATTTTTACATACATCTCATATAGATGGTAGAGGTCGAGTTGTTATTGGGTTTTCACCATGGAGATCTAAACATATCATTGATAAGGGTGAAGACCCTTCACATAATTGTGTTTGGGCTCTCACTATTATCAATGGATAGCTCATTGGTTTCTGTTCTATTTATGCCCCTAACTTTACAAAAAAATGCGCAGAATTTTGGGATTGGATGTCCAATAATTTACCTATAGCGGATTGGATAATAGGTGGAGATTTTAATATGGTAGAACATCATCAAGACCGGAGCTGGCCTAAACAACTCAATCTTAACAAAGAAGAATTTGACAGCTGGATGTTATGTCAAAACTCCATGGGTGTTTTTTACCCCATTCATGACAAATTCACCAGCTGTGCCACAAACTGGTTTCCTGGTCTAAATACAAGTTGGGAGATGATAGGAACTTAAGCAAGCTAGACAGGTTTTATCTCTCCTACGTTACCTCTGGTTCATGATTCGAAGGGTGTTTATGTTCAAGTGGACTACTCCACCACCCTTTTAGATCATTATCCTATCTTTTGCAGCATTTCAATATCTTAGAAGTCAAGCATTGATAATTCCCTCCCTTTCAAAATCAACATTTCGCACTTAAAGAACATTGTTTGTCTTGTTTCCCTTAAAGGAATTTGGATTGCTATACCCAAACCAAAGGAAGGAGATTCTTAGATTGATTGGTGGTGTACAAAAATTTCTCAATGTACCATCTTTCTTCATTCATTCGGTAAACAAAAGTCTTGGCAACGTAAACGAATGGAAAAATCTCTCCAAGGGAAACTTGATCATGATAGAAAATTACTTAATGCTGATCCTAGTAATATTAGACTTGAAACCTCCATTGCTGCTACAGAATCTCAATTACATAAAATTGATAATTATAAAGACAAGGGGCTAAAATCAGATCCATATTTGCATTGGATTAAAGAAGGTAACAAGGGTACTAATTACTTTTTTAGCTACCTTAATTACAAACACAACAAGGAGAGAATTGGTGCTATCAACGATGAGTTTGATGTACTTCAATCTCATCCTTCTGATATATGCTCCTTATTTAAAAGGTTTTATGAGGAACTTTTTAATGATGATCATTGGTAGGATAGTCAACAAGCTCTTGAAGATATTGTTATAGAGCATATTCCTAACAAAATAGATCTCGAATATAGTCATTTTTTAGATAGAATTATTTCCTTAGAAGATCTGGAAATAGCCATTTTTCTATGGCTCCCTACAAAAGTCTAGGCTATGATGGGCTCCCTATGGAATTCTACCAAACTATGTGTCATATTATTAAGGAAGATTTTTATTGCCTATACTTGGAGGCATTTAAGACAGGATCTTTAACACCAAGCATTAATGCAGGCATAATTAAAATCCTTCCTAAAGGGAAAAAGGAAGACTCTATTTTTGGTTAGTTTCCTATCACTTTACTTAATACTTCTTATAAAATCATTGCTAAAGCTTTGGCTATGAGGATTAAACCAATGGTGCAAGAAATTGTAAGACCTAGACAAACTGGGTTTCTTGCAAGAAGATATATCCTTGATAATCCTATTATTGCATGAGAAACATGTGAATGGGCTCAACAAACAGGACAAAATGCTATTTTAATCAAACTTGATTTTGATAAAGCTTACAATCGTATATGTTGGAGTTTTATCCTTAAAATGTTATAATGGTTGGGTTTCGGTCCCCAAATTCATGCTCATGTTCAAATGTTATTTCAAGATGCTAATACTCAGATTATTATTAAAGATAAGATGATAGAACCTTTTCCCTTGTAGAGATCCATTCAACAGGGATGCCCTTTAGCCCCTTTCCTTTATGTCCTTATGGGTGATGCTTTGGGTTATCTACTTCATTATGCTAATCAAAAGAATGTTATCTTAGGAATTTCCATCCCTCATAATGCTATTGTAATCAATTCACACTATGATGATAATAGTTTATTATTCCTTCAAAATTTGAAAAAAGACATTAATAACATGATGGTGATTTTAGAATCGTATTGTTTAGTTTTTGGATCTAAACTTGCTCATGAGAAAAAAGAATTTTTGATGATTCAATCAGGCCTGTTCCTCAATGGATACCTCATGAATGAAAACAAATTAAACATGGTGAGATTACAAGGTATCTTAGGATTCCCTTTGGTCTTGCAGTTTCTCTTTCTGACATGTGGAATTGGTACCTAAATAGGGTGAAGAATAAATTATTTAGTTGGGGAAATAATTCCTCTCTTTGGTAGGAAAGATTCAAGTTGCTAACAAATTTTTTCTCACTACACATATTATTATTCTTCCTATTAGATGCCTTCTAAAAAAGGTTATGAGGACTTAATTAAACTTATTCAATCATTTCTTTGGGCTAAATGGGATGGTACTACTATTTTCATTTCCACACCATGGACTCATTGTATTCAACTTAAAAATAAAGATGGTTTTAGGTTAATAGAGCTACAAACTCAAGGGGTTTGTTTAGCAACCAAATGGATTGTTAGAGCTGTTCAAGGTGATGAACCTTGGAAAATTCTTATTCAGAATAGAATCAGCCTTGCTACAGCAAAAGGCAAATGGCAATCAGTAGGATGG